>OY757930.1:1806219-2046219 GCA_963585895.1 Sepioteuthis lessoniana
CAAAACATTTAGCGTCTTTTTCATTTTTTCAACCTAAGATGACATAGAAGAAGCAAATGAGTAAATCAGTTCAGAACCCAATGAAAAGGATCGTCAATCATAACTCAAAGAGAAAGAATTTCAATCATGACTTTTCAGTAAGTTGTCAGAGGAGGAGAGTTAGAGAATACATGATAATGAATAAATAAATAATTTATCAGATTCGATACTTATCAGAATTTCTGATAAATCATAAAGGCATTCTATTAAATTTATGGAGATCATAAATTTTTTTTTTTTAAATCTCAAAACAGAATAATAATACCTCAAACAAAAAACAACCTTTCTTTTGAGAGTCCTTCATTTAATTCTTAAAACAATAAAACAGAGGATTTAATTACCTAGACTTGATGTTCCCAAAGTGGTTCACATAGATCCTTGGTGAGGGAGTGAATAAAAATTTGGCAGGGTGATTAAAAGCAGAAGGGGTTCACAGAGAGTGTATTTACTAATGTGCATTTATAGTTCCTTTATAACAGAAGAAAAATTGTTGGATCATGTGGATTAGATGCCAGATTGGGTGTGATGAATCCAAGTGATGGATTGTTCACATATGACCTATTCATAACATATAGGTCATTTAAATTAATGTTATGATTTGGCTCTGACCCAGAAGATCCAAATCTTTTCAGCATTCTAAACAACATATATGTGATTATATATATATATATATATATATGCTCCCCCATGGGAGTTGAGAACTCTGGCGAAGGAATTTATGGTTGCAGCTCGCATAATGCAAAGCTCTTCGAACGAATTGAGCACGCTGGTATCTGGTAAGGTATAAAATGTAAACAAAACGAACACTGCTGTTGCTACATAATACCTTATAATTCCCTAGCTGATGTGGTACGTTTGTTGGCCGAACGGTCTAATACCAAGTCTAACTTAAAATTGGGCAGGTTTCAATCCCAGCTTCAGGAGTCCTACGTATCTAGCCACACAGAAGAGTTGTGATACAACAAAACAGTTTGTCTGTGAATGACAATATATATATATAAAATCACATTTTTGCAAAAGAAAACATGGTGTCACTGGGTTTAACCACATGCATTATCGACTAACCAAATGAAGAAGCACTTTGAACATACAACGTAGTGATTTGCGGCTCAATCTTACAAACCAGCAACCTAATATTACCACCAAAAAATCAATAATTTCTCATTAAAAAAAAAAAAAAAAATTAAAATGTGCATCTGTATTTATAATTTCTTTTATTCTTTTCTCATATAAATTCTATGAAACACAGATAAACTAGTTATGTTATCAAATATTCAATTGATCTGTTTGGGAGTGAATGGAAATTAGATTTGATCGTGTGTTTGTTTGTATGAATGAGCAGGCAGAAGCCCAAGCCAAGACAAAAATCAACACAGGAATCTAAGAAAAAGATGCCTGCTAGCTGTAAATATTTTAATTATGGTTATATCAGTTTAAAAGCTGACATAAGCAGAAAAGGGCTTTTCTTACATCCTTAGAAGGTAAGTTTTAAGACACCCTATTCCTCTACAACTGACAAAGTCCAACAATAATAGAATCCTTTACACAAGGTCCAAATTGATGTCCTATACTAAATAGGACATCAATTTTTCTTTCCATAAATCAAATTCATTTTACCATAAATTTTTGCTACTTCTGCAAATAAATTCTTTCCTTTTCGAGTTAAGAATATGTATTTTTATAAATAAAATGAAGTTTTCCAAGCTGTAGCCATGCAAATAATGTTGCATAGTTGCACCAGTTAAATTTTAAACATTTTGAGAAAAATAAGGATGGGAATTATATAAGTATGTTGCATGCAGTGTTAAATAAATCCTGGAAGCAACACACTACAGCAGTCGTACAGCCGTTTACCTCCCATCACACAAACAATTCAAGAAAAATGAGCAAGGAATACAGGGCATGTTCAGAGAAGCAAAAATTAACTCACAAATGAAGTTCTCCAATGGACTTCTACACATGGACAAACCAATATGGGATGACCAGCAAAAACTTACATTCATCACCTTTGTGTGGACATTGGATGCTCTCTAGAAGACTTGCCAAGACTAATGACTGATAGGGATGGATGGCAAGAGAGAGAGAGAGAGAGAGAGATGGAGAGAGTCAAGCGAATACTGTATTGTTGGCATGCTTTGATGATTATTATTAATAAGGAAACTCTTAACATCTCTTTGGCATATCAAAACTATCTACATTATGACTCTTATGCTTTGATGTTATTATTAAAAAATATTCCCCTGTTATTAAGTTTGAATTAAGATAGACTTGAACTTTGATATCTGAACTGAATTCTATTTTATTCTCCACTGTAAAGCTTATTTGATGATAAAAGGTTTACAAAGAGAATGCATATATAGCTTAGCATGATATTTTCACACATCATCAACTTAAGCATCCACTGATTTTGTACTTTTGAGTAGAAAGCTTTATTGGCTGAGTTTTTAATCTAAATAATAACTGCTTTTTAACAATTGTTGGTTATAATGGTTCAAGGTTACCTATTTCAAAATACTATATATATATATATATATATGGTCAGAGTAAACCAGACACCCAACACATCTGTTTAAGAAGTTTTGGAGAAAGAGAAATGAGAGCAGTTAAAACCTTTGGAATGAAGACAATGTATTTGTTTTTGAAAAGACATTGTAGACATGCATTTATGGTATATCAACTCTGATACAAAAATAAACACAAGAAAATATGATAGATGTCTTTGGCTATGCATTGCAAGTAACCAGTGGGTGTATTTATCATTTGCATAAACATGACAGCAATGATAGAAGGTAAAATATGTTAAGAATTCATATCTGCTAATATTTTTGTTTAAGAAAAAAAAATTTGCATAACTTTTGTTCAAAAATTAATATACTAAAGAATATATCCAAATCCTCAGACCTCTAAATTACAAGAAAACGAGTTTAAAAAAAAAACAAAAAAAAAAACAGTGTGTGTGTGTGGGGGGGTAAAATATCTTCAAATAATTTAAGCTAAAGAGAAACAACATTTAAATGATTTTTTTAATGAAGCACAAACAGAATTTCTAATAGATTTTGAGAGTCTTGATAACTTTCAGGCTTTTCATCAACAATTTGAGCCAATAGTACAAATTCTTTTTATTCTCTTTCTCTCTCTCTATCCATCTCTATCAACCAGTGTTCTTGGTAGATCCTCAACACGGCATCCAGTATCCACACAGAGTTGGTTAATGTGAGATTTTACAGGTGTATATGTGTCCACTGAATTTTATTTATGGGTTCTTCCTTATTTCTCCAGCAGTGCCTAGAATGTTTGTTCTTATTTGAATGGTTTATGAGATGGAAAGTAAGTGGCCATACAGCTGCTGGTTTAAAGGCTGCTGCTTCCAGGATTTGTTCAAAACAGTATGCAGCATTCTTGTGTAGTTTTCAACTAGCTTTTTCTCCAAGTGTTTCATTAAAGTCCAAGTGGTGCAACCAAACAATAGTACTCACATGATTACAGCTTGAAAGAATTCCTGTTTTATTTAATCAGAGAGATCAGATTTCCATATTGTGGTTAATCTATCAATAGAAGTCCATGCTGTACTTATGCATAAGTTGATATCACTTTCAGTAGATGAGATATTACTACTGAGGTATGTGAACTGGTCATCTAATTTCAGAGGTTTGCCATTTAATGAGATAGCATTAGTCAATCATTGTAAAATAGAGAAAGGCAAATACATGGTGCCATGTTGGTATTTTCTATAAAGAGGACATATGAGAGAGAGAGAGAGAGCAGTGAACTTGTTGGATTCTTGTAATTAGAAGAAATGATAAGATTGATACTGATATTTACAAAAGGAGATGATGATGATCATTGCAAGAAATTGTGTTGGCAAGAATACTTCAAATCCTAAATGAGGCTATGATTCACTTTGCACTTGAGAAAAGTATGAATCTATCTGTTATGCGACCTCCCTCAAACTATGGGTAAATAGTAGGGCAGACTGAGTTACTTATACTTTGGTTTGCTTTTTTTTGTTCACTGGCATGTCAACTTTTGTGGGTTATTTAATGACAAAACCAACCTTGTAGAAGAACAGACGTAATACTATTTAACCCATTGGCAGATGGGTGGGTGGATAAGGTGTTAGTCTGAAAATGAATGTAATAGCGTGACTGGAGCTTGAACCGGCTTACTTTGAGGTTGCAGTTCAGCACTTTAGCCATTACTCTACAGGGACCATTACCATCCTTATCTAAATTTGGTAAGGCAAGGAAAAGTAGATTCAAAACAGCTTTAAAGTGTTTAGAAATTGACTTGGTAGCAAATTTTGCCCATTGTAGAGAAGTTGGGTAAAACACAAGGAAGCATTTGAATGATTAAAAAGTGACAGAAATACAGACCACACAAAATTATTATTCAGTTGCAAATTGAACTGGAAATTAAATTATTCATTCAAGCATTTTCAGAGTATATCTTCTAGAAAATTTCATGATAATGCACAGATCTTTGTGCGCATATGAATTGAGCTCTCGTTAGCTGTTAAGCGGATATATGTAAACAAAAACAAAAAACAATTGTGATACATAAGTGTTTAAATTTCCTTCGCTTGCGCTAGTTTCCTCCAGGCTGAATGGTAGAATCTTAGATTGGTGTTTGAGATAGACGGTTTCAATCCCAGCTTCGAGAATCTAGCCTGTCTAGCCACACTGAAGAGTTCTGATAGAACGAAACAGGTCTGTCTGTGGATGACAATATATATATATATATATATATATATATATATATATATATATATATATACACACACTAACGTTGGCGACTTTAGTCGAGGGTAACCCAAAGACTCCCTTTTCAATAGCTACTACACCGAGGTGTAGGGGAGAGTGCTACTCCTTTCCCTGGATTGCTGCACTTTACCTTTGATATGTACCTTATATTGCTGAGTGTTCAGCAAGGCGGTATCAAGTACCACTTTCTGAGTCTCTGGTATGACCTGACCTAGGATTGAACCCAGGTCTCCCAGACCATTTTCGAACACTCTACCCACTATATATATATATATATATATATATACATACACACACACACACACACACACACACACACATACAGGCAAAAAAAAAAAAAAAAGAAAAAAAAAAGGGAAATTTTTAGGCACTTACACCACTAGAAAATACTCATTTGAACAGATGAATTATCTTAACCACCAACCTGTTAACTTGGAAAATAGAAACTTTAAAAATGTCTTGATAAAATTATATGACAAATAAATGAAGTTCTTCAAAGAAAAAAAAGAAAATAAAAAGAATTCAGTTGTGCAGTCATGGTAGAAGTAATTGTTTACTAAGCTCAGCTTAGTCTGGCACAAGGTCAGAAGAATGAAGCACCCAGTAAAAAATCAAACTCACAAATAATAGTCAGCTAGCCTAGTTCACTAACACTTACTCCGCAAGATATTCTATTTCTATTCCTGATCAGAGCAGAAGTTTTAGGTTGTTGCTGGAATAATAATAATAATAATAATAATAATAATATCATCATCATCCTACAAGCTAGACTAGCAGGAAAGAAGGTTCAGAAAAATAAAGAGGTAAGCAATAAGAAAGACTATTTAGATGGTCAAATTGAGAAAGGTTTGTATTTATTTCCATAACCAGTGAGTAAGGAAAAAAAATCCTCCTGAGAAATTACAAAGAATATCCAAAATTTGGAAATCACTTAATTCCAAAATAATATGTACCAAAATTTTACAGAATAGAAGTATGAATTAGATTAAAAATTTTTGTCAAGTTCTTCTTGTTTACTAATGACCCAACACAGTTATCACTAAAAAAGACGACAAACAATTTGCAAGCCGTTTATGCATGAAAACTTTGATAAAAAAAAGAAAAAAAAAAACACCAAAAAAACTGGTTATGTGACCTACAAAAAGGGTGTAAATTCTTAACAAATACAAAACAACCCTTGTGACACAATATCTAGTGCAACTTGTTCAGGCACAAAACAGAAAGAAAAGAAGAAAAAAAAGATATGTAATTAATGAAAAGATTTTTCAAGCGAGAAAAAAAAAAAAAAAAAAAAAAATTACAATAATAAATATGTAGATAGCAAAACCTATGGAGGACCAGAGTAGACATAATCATTAGCCATCTAGTCAAGAGGAATAAAAGGTTTAATAGTTTCAAATGCTAGGATTTTAGTAAATTGTTTTAGAGAAAGTATACATTTACATAACCCCTCCACCATGAATAGGATG
Organism: Sepioteuthis lessoniana; assembly: GCA_963585895.1. Lineage (NCBI taxonomy): Eukaryota > Metazoa > Mollusca > Cephalopoda > Myopsida > Loliginidae > Sepioteuthis > Sepioteuthis lessoniana. Next base: position 1,812,488 of record OY757930.1, read on the forward strand.
TGACACCAGGTCAATTTTTCAGGAGTTAAACCGGTTTGAATTCAGTGTTTTCCTTCTCTTAGATCAGTTGCTATACCAAGATTAAAGAGCCAAGTCAGTCCTACTATTTACCCACAGCTAGAGGGAGAACATTTGGATACATATCTTCCCCAAAGGTATTAGAACCATGCAAAATGCAAAGAGCCTTGTCCAGGATTTGACCTTGTGTTGCCATGACCATTTTCAATGACAACAACCCTTATACAACAAGTACGACCCATGAGAAACTAAACCAATTCCTAAATGAATTGATCAATTGCAGAAATCTTATGAAAATTAAAATTTCTAAGAAGATAACCTTTTGAAGAGAGCAAATACAACAATAACCAGGTACATGTTAGATTTTTCAACCATTCTTTATTTGATGGATATAACAGGAATTTTATTACATTCTCAGATAATGATGTGTTGTTATGAATGGTCTATAGCTATTATTTCTTAATTGTCATAGAGCAGTGTTTAATAAGCCAATTTCACAGATTTATTATTAGTATTCAGTTGTTGTTTTTTTTATCATCCCAGCTGGCTGATCCACAATTGCAGTCTTGTCCCAGATTAAGCTAGCTCAAGTAATTATCTAATTATAACAGACTTTAATTATTAGTGAATATACGTCATCAAATGCAGAAATCATGACTTAAATTTTGGTAGAACTAAAGAAAGAGAATACAAAATCTTTAAAGTACTCAAAAATTTGAATCAAGATTATTAATTTTTAAATAAAAGTGTTGAATTTAGATATTTATTATATGCAAAAGGTCTGTCAAGAAGACATCCAGATATTCAAAATATTTAATGAACTGATGATATAGCCTTGAGGTAATTTGGCAACCGATCAGAGGAAAAGCTTATTGTACATTCAGGAACACTACTGAGAGCTTATTCAGTCAACAATTAGACTCCAATGATGTGAGCCTGTGTACTGTGTGATAGCTGAATGCATAGCCTTTAGTTGGTTGATTCATTGCATGTTGTGCAGAACAAAACATAGTAGGAAGAAATGGTGACTCTCTCTCTATATATATATATATATATATATATATATATATATATATATATATAATAAAGGGAGGCTCTCTCTCTCTCTCTCTCTCTCTAAAGAAAGAGAGGTTTTATATAATTCATGCACAATAATATAAAAAATAAATAAATAAAAATAGTTAAACAAATTCAATGATTTCAGTTTATTCTTGGGAAAACAGCCACGTTCAAAACCCTAACATTTTGCAGTAATAGGAAAACAGGTAGATTAAGGTTCTAGTTAGTATACATTTCTCCCCAGAGGGTCGAGCAAACACTGTCACACAGGAATCAGACTACTACAACTCTCCCTGGTATCATATAATGGGAAAGGAGTGGTGATGTGCTGCCATTGGAGGGAATCCTGAGGACATGGTTTATTTCAATTTTATTTTTCAGCATCTTTTCTAAAGACAAGAGCACACCTGAGGAAGAGGAATAGATATCACATTTTGATCTGAGGCAGAAGGACAATTGGTTATCTGTCCAGGTATATGAAATCAACATTTTTAGTGGGGATAGAGAGTATCTTGGAGGGGTCCTTTGTGGCTAAGTTATTAAACAAGTAAATATTTATCTCACCACAAGTGTTAAAAAAACAAAACAAAAAACTTTAAAATTGCATGAAAACTTTCCCCCCTTTCCAAACGTTATCTTCTTGATGAACTAAGAACAAACTTATCAATATATACATATATATACACACACAACAAAGTTTTTGCAGTTAATAAAGAAAACAGCTAATAAAACAAAAAGTGGAAGATTCAGTTTTGAATTAGTATAAGAACTTTAAATATGGGTCAATTATGTTAACTTTCTTTGTTTTAAGGAAATGTGTGTGTACATATTTATATTCAGTCATTTTCTTTCCTTTAGAGAGCCACTTAACCTAGAAGTGAAGTTTATATTTCAATAGGAAATTCTTTGTGTGTTATCATCAATAGCTCAACTGACATATTCAAAAATAAAAGTCGTATTTCTAATGAATAACAGACTGAAGCCATTTATAACAAGGTCATTAATGTCACTCAACTAAAGCATCCAAATTAGTTATTCAATTTCCAATCCCATCGTCAGTTTTTTTTTTGTTTTTTTTTTTTTTGACAAGAGATGAGACTTAGAAAGGACAATAAACAAATTAGTTTCAGGAGTCTGAATGAAAAGAACATTTTGGACATACAAAGAAATATATATACTAGCAAATATATGTATCCTTTGCCGGGCACCAGTATTTAAATTTTACTGTAAGAAAATATTATTGAAATCAGAAAGACCGTCAAAACTACAAACGTATATAAAATGGCTATACTTAGTTTTATTTTAATTGATATTAATTATAAAAGTATACATAAGATTGTTTTTTATTATGTTTGAGATTAAAACAATAATATACGAAATTAATAACACCAAGTAATTTTTTGTTAAAACCCAAATGCAAATTATCCACATCATATGCTATGTAAACTATTATTTCTTTGTGATATATAACACATTGTAGGATTTTAAACACATTAATAATGTGGTCAGTTTTGAGAAAAAACTAACTTGATTAGACTTTAACAGAGATATCATTAATAAGATACTACTTAAGATTGAATAATGATTATTTAATAATCTTTAATATAAGTAAATAACTAAGGGACTTGTAATATAAGTGATGATGTAATTTTGGTTATATAGACACATTATGAGATAATGAACTGATATATATACACACAAAGAGCAAAAGTTATCAGGCAAATAAAGAAGCTTAATTTACTATGCATATAATTGGAGCATCCCCCTCCCAAAATAAATCCCAGAAGTGTCCTGGATATGACATTAAACAGCATTTGATGGTGACTCTTGAGTTTTAGAGTACTCCTTAATTGCCATTACTCCAAGGTCTCCTCTAATCTAGTATGATACTACCTGTTAGGGTTCATTCTATGGGTCAAATAGAACTGTTCAATCATTTACAAAGAATTATTAGTTACTTGAAACTATACAACTGTCTGCACATTATTTGTATTAGATAGGAATACTTGATTACACAAGGGTGTAACCCCCCCCCAAAAAAACCTCAAGAAACAAATACACAAAAATGAATATGAATGTACAATGAATGCAATTCCCTAACCTTTAGGCATAAAATAACCCTAGATAGGTTAACATGCTATTAAAATCAATAACAAAAAAAAAAAACCCTAAACAAATAATACCCATCTGTGTTATATTTTAGTCGCAATTGTACTTTATAGCCACTTGAGTATATCCCACTATTATTGATTTTATTACTTTTTGCTTCTATTTAGGTTCCACCCCAAATAAATAAATAAATAAATACATCAACAAATGTTTTGAAGTTTAGAGAGGGGCTATTTGAATATGTTATTATTTGTCAAGTGAATTAAAGAGGCAATAATAATTGTAAAATTTCATCTGTATCACTTGCTGCCTTTTATAAAGAACACATTAAAAATTGTCTCGCAAAAAAGGTCAAGACCCAAGCAATAGTAAATGTAGTTCCAAGAAGAAAAAAATAAAAAATATATATAAAATGATTAATTTGGTCTGGTTTATTTGTTTAAATGGTATATTAACTCTTTAAGGGTTATTTAATACAAATATTTGATTTATTTGCAAATGTTCAGTTCTAAGATTTTTCATGTTGGATTATTCTTTTTTTTTTTTTTTTTATTTGTCAATAATCAAAGTGCTGCCTGTATTCATAATGGCACCCCCTTTTTTGGGAGGAAAAATATAAATGAAATACTCTTAATGGAGTTGATTAGTACTTGAAAAACAACAAATTAAAAAATTAGCTGAACAAATGTTATATTTTAACCTTTTGAGCTTTGGCAGAAGTTACAAATAATTTGGTCAAAGTTTATTTTCTTCACAGTTTTATGTTCAATTGAAATGAAGGAGAAATTGGATTAATGATCTTGTAACATACTCAATTGCAAGAAATTTTTAATGGGCTGCAGTTTAGAGAAAGCTTCTCTCTACAATAGCAACAGAAACTGTGAGGGTCAAAAAAAGCTCTAGAGCAATCACAATATTTGCCACAGTTTCTTGATAAATCCATCTCAGCCATTTGATACCTGGTCATCATGGTAATGTCACATTCCACTTTGAAAGTTACCACTAAAAAATCCCAAAGTCTGAGGACTTCCAAAGGTAGCCGAGATACATCTAAGTCAGTACCATATTCAGTCCAATTTGCCTCCAGTACCTTCCAGGACTGCTTGCAAAGATAATCAAGTGAAGACAGTTTGCAGATGAGACATGGAGTCAATTTATGCTTCCAGTTTATTTACAAGTCAACAATGACATTTGTAAAGATTTCTCTGAGCTTTCTGCACAAGTGTTTGACATACATCATCTTCCTTTTCCCGCCCAGGTAGCTTTCTTTTTCTTCTAATCCTCTTTTCAACTAGAATTTCCATTTCTTTGCACTTTGTTTTTTCTTGATTAACCGATTCAAACACTAGCCTTTACTTGTTTTGGTTAAAGAAAATTTTCATCGCATCCATCTAAGTTGCACATACATCCAAACCAATATCAGCTTCTTGAAGTTTCTTTTGGATGAGATTTATTGTTCCCAGAATTTCTTCACAGTAAAACAAATGTGACATGAAGAGAGGCTTTCAATTGAAAGCAAAACGACTTGTGCATCCCCACTCATGTAAAGATTTTCTGAAGCTGAGGTTAATGAATCAAGGACCCGAATTATCCTGCATGAATAGCTTTGTAACATGCACTCCCACGGGTGGTTACCAAATGGTTCATCATGACTTTCACGTGTGAAGATAAACCTTCCCACCAGTGATTGGAAGAGGAGGAAATGTATAGAGTCTCTCAATCACTCTTAAAAATATGATATTTGCATTCACAGCTGATGCATGAGCACTGCATTAATTCAGACAATGATTAGAATGTGGCACAAATTTAGCTTTCCCATTTATGTTTCGTAGAGGACATTGAACACCACCATAAATTCCAGCTTTACAATCCGCAGTGTTAAATCTTATCCCTCTAAATTTTTGAAATCAAGTTTTTCTTTCTCCAGTTGATCCAAAATCACCTTCTTGATATCATAAGCTGTCTTCTCAAGCTCAGTGATAAACCCAAGAAATAATTCGCGCACCTTTACTTATTTGTCTTCAACAATGACATATCTACAAATAAAACTCATCTGATCAGTATGAGAAATGTATGGCGTGCTGTCTTGTATAATCACAAAATAATTGGCTTTTCGAATTTGATCCAATATATTTTCCTTCATGTAGTATCCCCAAGACATGAAGGAATTTATTTAGGATTTTCGGTAATAATTACTGCCAGTTATCTTTTACTTATTTCAAGTAATGCTTTCCAAGAAAAGGTTCATACTTGCTCAGAAGTTCAAAAAAGTTTTACCAAGTTACCTTTATTGGACTTATATACATCTTCTTGATGACCTCTAAAAGGCAAGTTTCGTTTCGCCAGGAATTTTATAACATCAAGTAACAGTGTTAAAACCTGTCTCCAAATCTGTCTTTAGTTTGTACTTGTAATTTACTATCAAAGGCTTTTACCTCTATTAAGAGTCATTTCCAAAATCTTCCAATTTTTGAAAACTCTTTGATGTTCAGACGAATATTCATGTCCCGACATTTTTTAATTAAACTTCCCAAACGTGAAATTCTGGATTTCCTGCTGGACTTGATTTGTATTGTTCTATCTTCTGGAAGAGGAGATAATAGAACCAATAAAGAGATTTGTTTGTCTTTGAGTACAACAATCATAATCTCAAAACAATCGTTATGGTTTTGTCAAACGAATGTTCTAGCATTAACCTCCAATTATTTTTTTCACTGCTCTTACATTTGGAGCAAACAGTTCATGTTTGTCTTTGTGTACAGCAATCATAATCTCAAAACAATCTCTCCATTCTCAATGGTTTTGTAAAATCAGTGTTGTACTATTACCCGCGGACTATTTTCCCCGGTCTTACAGTCGGAGCAAACGATTCATCTTTGTTTTGCAACTTTTTTAGGTCCCAATATTAAAAGATCAGCAAGCAAATGCCCCGAGCAAGTTCGTGGTCAAAATGTGATGGCTTTGTAGACAGTGATCAATGTGTTTTCCTGTTCTTTATTTCCAGTAACATCATTAATTTCTTTGTCATATTTATATTTGTCCTTACCACATGTACTGGAACTCTCAAACTTTGGCACATCATTCTCACTTTCTTTAACAACGCTAATTCCAATAGGAAATTCCTCTTCAAGTTTTATTTCTATATTTGTCTCTACCATATTCACATTTTTTCAATGTTCCTCCCCTCTTAGTTCTGATGTATATTCAGAGTCATCGTCTTTACATTAGCTATATATTTCTTCAATAGGAAAACAAACATGCAACACATTTTTTTTTCTTTGTGTTTCCTGGTAGCTTTCAACATGCAGTAAAGCAGCTTTCAATTTTTTTTAGGCAAAGTAACGACCCACCCCCGCCGTCCCACATTATTTTGGTGGCGTATTTTCCCCCCTCTAAACCTTATAGTGTTATGAAAGATGGTAATGAAACTAAACTAACAAGGACAGAAATATTTAATAAAATTTTTTTTTTTTCTATCAGTTCAGCCAGTCATTTAAAAAAATATTCATGTTTTAAAATAAAGTTTTTAAAACAATAAACATTAAAAGTCAGTATTAAATAATTACACTTCTGACTTTTTTTTTTTTTTTTTTTTTTTAGAGAGACAAATCTTTCATCTTTTGTTTCTACAACTTGAAAAAAAAAAAAATAAGTAAATAAATAATAAAAAAATAATTAGGATCAACTGAAGAATCTCTTTCCTCCTAAATGTGCTTGGTGGGATTCTACAGTTGATTCTAAAGGAATATTTTAAAATATTTCAAAAATCGTTCGGGAAGACTTTAATATGTAATATTTGAACATTTTTACACCGAAATAATCTTAACTTACTTTTTCTTAACTTAAGATTCTTAGTTAGCAATTCCAATATAAAAAGTTAATTTTGTTATATGCATTAGATATGATTTTTCTGAAAGTGTTTCATTTAAAAATCATTAAAAAATTTAAAGTAGAATGTTATTTTGACATAATTCCAAAAGATTTTATGGAAAATTTATTGAAATCTCTAAAGAGTGTGATATTTATACACTTTTTGATCTTGAAAAATTGCAAGTTTAGTAAAAACTTTCGAAATGTAAACAAACTTTAAATTGTATAATTTTCTTTATTCAGAAAAAAAAAAAAAAAAAAAAAAAAGTCCTATCTTTTTCTACAAAAAAGAACCAATTGAAAAGATCTATAGTTGATCAGTCTGGGAGGAGATTCTATAGTTGAGTTAAGTTGGGGTGGAGATTTTACAGTTGATCAGTTGAAGAATTCTCCCAATGTTTTATACCAACATTTTCCAATACCTTCAAGATACACACTTGAATTTTTTAGCTCTTTTAAAGGAATTCCACCTTTGAATTAGAACTAGGAGTCAGGCACTTACACTCTTTTGATCAGCATTTTTTTTTTTTTTTTTTTTACAGGAAAATAAACTTGTTTTTCATCTGAATTTTTAAATAATTTTCTTTTACAATAAATTTGGACATTTTTCAATAAAAATGTATCATTGAACATTTCTAAAATTTGAAAACTTTTTTTTTTAAATAATGTTTAATCTCTTCAATTCATTATTTCAGAATTTCCTGGAAAAAAAAAAAAAAAAAACAACAAAAAACCAACCAACGACATATCAAAAGAGCATACAAGGCTGACTCCTATTACTTACTATAAAGAGAGCATTCCCTAAGAAATAAGCTGAAAATTTTGGGATTGCGCATATTGATAAGCAAATAAGTAAACTGTTGTCTATTTTTTAATGAATAAATTGTTTAGACTTTGTTCATAACGTCATAGCAGTTATGTCAAAAAAAAAAAAAATAAATAAATAAATAAAATAAAATAAAATAAAAAGGGGGTCAATATTGTATCAAAATCAACTATAATCCTTATTTTGATTCAATGATTTTGCTCTTAAATCTAATCAGTTACCCATGATATGTAAAATAAATATTGGAAATTTTAATTAATCAAATTATTAAACATTAGTAATAATAATAATGCAAATTTTCAAATTTCATGAACAATAAGAGGAAAATATAAACTATAAACAATTTTATTTCTTCATAATATAATCTTAAAAATCGTAAAACTTCAAAGACAACTTTTCTTTATTTCTTTAAGCATTTTTAGTGTGAATGAAAAATTGTTCATAAATCTTTAAAAATAGATTAAAATCTTGGAAATACATAGGAAAGTTATTTTTTTTAAAGATAGATTAGATAGATGTTTAATTAGAAATATTTCATCTTAGGCAGAAGGGAGCCAGAAGAGTTTGAAGGCTTTCAAAATACACAGTTAAATCTTTAAGTGAATAAAATGTAGGTAAATTGCATCAGAAGAAATTTGTTTTTGGATCAACCCAAAGAAAAAAAAACTTGAAAAATACATAGTATAAAAATTCTTGGAATATTTTAGAAACAAAATTAAAAGGAATTTTTTTTATTCAAATAATCAAACATTGAAACCCTTCTGGTACGGGATAAAAAATATTTTCTCAAGGTTCAAAAGAAGCTGTTCATTATAAAATCAATTTATTAATGAATAAAATACCAAAAATTTCAACATGTTCACAATTAATTTTGAAGTCATGAATGAAAAAAAAAAATCTTCAGACATTTTATTCTTATTAAAAATAATTTAAAAATGATTTAAAAAAACAAAAAAAAAAAAACAAAAAAACAAAGTCGATTATTACAATACAAAAACATGGGGAAAATATATATATATATTGGTCGTAGAAAATATACAATAAATAAAGCGGGTATGTCTCTTGGAATGTCCCAGTGTAGTCTTGTAGTCTCAGCAAGAGGTCACTCATAGCAGAAGCAGATCAAAATAACGGCATTTCAGACAGTCACCCAAGCTTATTAAAAGGCGAGGTTGCCAACAGAACGGCATGTCATGTGTTTCGGATCTTCCAAACAAAAAGGAATCATTGTGAAAAAAAATTGAATTAAAAAATAAAATATTAGATTTCTTTTTTGAAACACCATAACATAAAAATGAATGATCACGTCTTAAAATTTTTTTTTTTTCACCCACAAAATGCTGCCTCCATAAAGTGCAGTCCCCACTCAGTTCATCAATAAAATATCAAGAATTCCTATCTAATACAAATAATTAAAAAACAGATCTATTTGACCCATAGATGGCACTAACTAGTACTAACACTCCAGGTCAAAGTGGACCAGAGAATAATGTCAAAAGAGTACATCATACTCTTGAGAGCTCCAGAGTGGAAGCCTCATTAAAGAATGCAGTTTAGTGACATATCCAGGACAGATAATATCAGCAATCCTACTTAAGATCTGAGTGTAGTAACTGCAGCCAAGGAAATTTCACAATTATTCTAAAACCTATAAGATATAAAATATGCTGATGAGAATAAAAGTTACTCCTTCTCCCAAAATAATTACAAGATATGGAAAAATCAGACACAGAAATATAGACGTTTTATGGTACAGATAGTAAAAGAAATGTTAGCGACCATAGTCAAGGGTGACCTGAAGGCTCCTTTTTCATTAGCTACTATGTCAAGGTGTAGGAGAAGATGCCACTCCTTTCCCAGGATTGCTCCACTTTACACTTGATACGTACCTTACAATGCTGAGTGTTAAGCAAGGAAGCATTAAGTACCATTTTTTTGAGTCTTTGGTATGACTTCACCTGGGATTGAACCCTATCCCATCTAAACAGAAATTAAAAATAGGCCAACAAAGAAAGAAAACAGAAAGTTATTATTCATTACATTGATAAATAATATACACCTGATAGAAGAGCAATAGTCGACAAGTTAGTCTCACAAACAAGCACTGATGGTCTGAAAAGTTTGACTCATAATTGATACCTTAGTGAGACCAGAAGAGAAATAAGATTTGTCAGACAAATGTTTGCAAGTTTTTTTTTGTTTTATTGTTAGTGCTGGAAAATTTTTATTTAAATTGATTAAAACCAGAAAAAAACATGTCAGAGAATTATATTAAAAGTGTAAAATACATTTTGAATGCAAAGGAATAGTTGATATTACAATAGAATTTTCAGTTGCACAACCACTTTTTGTAACCTCCTTATTACAGGGTTTCTTTAAAAAAAAAAGAAAAAAGAATTCTATATTTAATATCTTATATAAATATGAAAAATACAGGAATATAAGAGAGAGAAATGGAAATTGCACCAAAAATGACAGGGAACATAAAGAAAGGTCCAAAAGAGAAACAGGAATGACAAACCATATATAAAAGGAGAAGGGATATCATTATCTTCTGCGTGATGAAATCTAAATAATAAATAGAGAGCATTACTGAAAGCCGTTTCCACTAGCTGTACACAAAGGATTTACATCGGGCTGATATGAATCCATTTACTTAGAAAAAGAATTAAAAAAAAAAAAAAAAAAAAAAAAAAGAAAAGCCCATGTTGCATAAATGATAAATGAAAGTTGTGTTAATGTGTTGGTTACTTTAACATATTTGTCTTCACTTATCCCCACTTCCATCAGAAAACTTTTAAGTAAACAGGGGATTGTTTACTTCAAAGAAATTATAATAGATTTTTTTGCTGATAAAGGTACAAGTTTTGGAAGGATGATATAATGAAGTGACCTAAAAGACAGGAGATGGAACAGAAATGGTAATTGTCTTGTTGGTTGGGCCTAAAATACACCAACTGCATTCTCTGCAGTAAGTGGGAATCCCACCTACCAAAAAAAGGGTGTTCTGGATATGACATTAAACTGCTCCAGGTCTGGAAAGTATGGAGCCTTTGTTGCAATTACTCTAAAGGCTGTTGACCTTGAGTGGTAGTATCTTTTATGATCCTGTCTAGGGTTTAAACAAATATGTTTGGAGGTAATGTTTTAAATGATTTTTAACTACGTTAACAAGAAATAAGAACAAATAAAAGTTAAATTTATTTAGATATTATCATAAAAAAAATTTATCATTTTTATTTTCAATGATTGCAGCCTAACAAAAAGGCAAATTTTCAATTTTACATTTAAAAAAAAAAAAAAAAAGGTTTGAAAGACTGTTTTCAAGTTCTTTGTTTCTGAATATTCCATCACTTAAATGTTTTAGTGATAGAAACAAATAAAAATATTAAACTGATAAATCTTTTGAGTATGGAAGAATCTCCCATCTGAATGATTTAATCTTTTCTTGAGTTTGTTCTACAGAGTGTGGTGCCCTTGCAGAATTGGAGAAAAACACCTTTTCTGTTTACCAAAGTGAGACACTTTCAATGCAAGGTTTCGTTTACCCAATCAAGCTGCAGATAATGTCTGCAGGGATCAGCCTCCCATGTCCAAGTAGCTTATAAGGCTGACATTTTTCATATTTTATCAGACAAATCAAAGACTTCTGCAGATGGAATCCTGGTTTCCTGTGTTGACACTGACCTCTCATTTTGCAAGTCACTGTCTTTTCCATTTTCTGTTGATATGCAGAACTCATTTTTCATCTCCAGTAACAATGTGATGATGCAAAAAATGAAAAGGTAAATATTCTTGGTTAAAAGCTTGCTGCAAATGGTGAAACGTAGCATTCAGTTCTCATGAGGAACCCAACTTTTTTTTTGCATGTTTTCCCCCCAATTCCCTTGAAATGTTTGTGTACAGTTGAACATGACAGATTAAGTTTTTTCAGGAAACCTCAGGTGCATTGACATATGTCCAATTCAGAAGTCTCTCAGAAAAAATTCTTCAGATAGATTCTTTTCAAGAGCAAGGCATATTGGATATGTTACAATCATCATTTTTAAACCTTTTAAATCACAGTTAACATGCAGTATTATCCTTTCGAAATTCATGTAGTAAGCAATGGCAAATATGTTGGTTTTTAAATATATTATCCTCCATGGGGTTAAACTCTGAGATGTACTATAAACTTTTTGGACAGAAGAAATGATAAACTAATTCTAGAAACATAGATCATACCATTTAATATTGATTCATAGCAGTAAAATGTGAAACATCTAATACATTGGCTCTTAAAAACATTTGATATTGTAACTAAGTATGAAGTATTTACCTGTTAAAAATGACTGAAGATATATTTTTGTACTGTATACAATTAGAGAACATGACAAACAGACTTAGACATGAAATAACCCAACTAGGGCTGTAAAACTAACCTACTATAAATGGTAAATATTCTGTTACAAAGTTCATGTTGAGGGAAGGATCCATACGAATTTTGATAAGCAGATTTCTTTTGTTGATATTTTGCAAGTTCATTAGATTATGCTTTCAGTAAGAGATCTAATTTTTAAACTGCAATTTTTTTTTAGGAGAGGGGCCAGCAGCAGGTTTTTTTCTTTTTTTTTTTTCATAAAATATCTATTTAGAGAAAGGCTACAAAATGCATTCTGAAATTTACAAGTATGTGGAAAAAAAAAAGTTGAATAAAAAGGTCTAATTGTTTATTCACCAGAAAATTGTAAATAAGACAAAATTTCGCAATTTTCTCTTTTGAACAAGAAAGAGAAAAAAAGAGAACATACTTCAGAACAATATTTTTTAGCATTCTAAATAAGCTCTCTCTCACACACACATATATATATATATATATATATATATATATATATATATATATATATATATATATACACACACACACACAATCTAATTTTCTATATCAAGGATATAGCATATATAGATCTAACTTTGATTAGTGTAAACAGCAGAGATTGAGGATTTTTTTTTTAGCATTGTTCAGGAAAAAACGTGCTTTTCATCTCATTCTTTTTATAAAATTCCCTATTTTTTTCTCTAATAATTAAATTATACTGAGAGGGTTGGGGAGTAAAGAAGTTCATGTCTATTTTATCTTAACTTGTACTAGAGACACATTGTACATTTAGGAAGACATGAAAGATGATTAAGTGAAAGAAAATATATAAAAGAGCAGTGACAAATGGCTTTTAAATTGAATAAGGAAACAAAATCCTAAAAGAGTCCAAATCCACAAGTAAAAGAGAACCAAAATTCTGGAATGAAACTCAGAAATAAATCTTAACACTTTTGGTACAAAAGCAACTTAAGTTGTCCAAATATACAAAATGAAGGGGAAATGCAACGTTAGCTCAACATTACTTCCCAAAAATGTCTTCTTCAATATTAACCAAGTCTAAAATTAAAAAAGAAAAAAAAAAGTCATTAAATGGTAATATTCAGTGAATAAAAAATTCTTTTATAAACTCACTAGGGCAATATTTCCTTGACACCTATTGTGGATTGTAGTATTATAATCATGAAAGTCTAATAAATTTGTTTATTTCAAGGTTGAAAGGGCATTCCAGCAATGAAATTTGCCAAACACATAGTAGTACCAAAAGGGTTAAACTTGAAGTTGTGTCATATTTACCCTAATGAGTGAATAAATCAAGTCTTGTCTCATGGACTCCCACTGCAAACATCCTGAGGTAGGGTCAGGGTTAATCTCTAGTTCCTGAGACATTCTAAAGAAATTAATTTTTTTAATACCAATATGTTTGCATAGAGGATCTTCCAATTTAAACTTAGATTTGTCCATGAAGGTTAGTGACTAAATATGTCTTTATCTACCATATAAACAAGTTATAAGTGGAAACCAATAAGATTGGATGGAGAAGGTTGTTAAAAAGAGATGTAAACAAGTCAAAATAGATTTAAAAGATTAAATCTGGGAGAGAAAGAAAAAAATAAGGTAAGATATACACAGCAAAGTAACTAATAGGATAATAATACAACCAAGTGATTATTTATAAACTGTGGGGAAAAGGGGAGGGTTATTCAGTTTATTGGGCAACTGTAAGAGACAAAAGTGCCTCCAATTTGGTCAAAGATTCTCATATTGATATTAAAGGAAGAGGGGAGGAAGAAAAATTGGCAAGTTACATTTGCTTCATAGACAAAAACTGTTTTCTTCTGAAAGAAAGCCAAGTTCAAATGAGAAAATTTGTGATCAGTTTGCAATGTAGGGTGGGATTAGGAGTTAAGGCTGCCAAGGATTTAATTTAACAGTATTTCAAGATTTCTTTTCTTTTCTCTGGTCCAAGGGCAGAAAGGAAGGTATTACTGTTTTTATTAGAGCACCTTAACCATTCTGCTTTTTATAGACAGTTAACTTTTAAAGAGGATATTTAAAAAATTTTTTCTTTAAATTGTAATTGGGTAATTTAGTAGGGATCGATTGACTGGTTTTAGGGCATGTCAACCCTTGTTGGGTCATTTAATATCAAAGTCAGGCTTTTTTCAAACAACTATTTCTATTCCATAATTTTTTGCGTACAGTTATCTAGTTTCCAGTCTTCCAATCCAAAACTAATAATTTGTACACAATTTTATGGTTTCAAGAAACTATTAATCTATTATTGTTTACAAAGAATTAATATTTACCCAACCCCTCCACACGAGCAGGATATGACAAAGTCAAGTTTTTTTTTTAAGTGGAGCTTAATAGGTTTGAATTCAGAGTTTTCCTTCTCCTAGACTAGTTACCATACCAAGTTTAAAGTGCTCAATCTGTCCTACTATTTACTTATAGAATAGTTAGATGCTTACTTTTCTCCAAGAGAAGTAACAAGTAATATGTGAAATGCAAACAGCCTTGTTCAGGTTTTAAACTTGAGTCACCATGTCTATTTCCTATGATGGTAACCATTGCAACAACCACAAGCAATCCTATCTGAAACTAATAATTTCAAAATAAATAAATTGGTCAATAAAGAGGACCAATTCATACTACTATTCTAGGGCCGAGTGGGCCTGGGAGTAATGACAATAAAGGAGTGACTGGACACTCCCCAGAACTCCAGTAGTACAGTCTCACCATCAAACAGTTTAGTGTCATATACAGGATATCCCTTTTTATTGGGGAGAGGGGAAGGAGGGGGTCTAATGCAGTCATCATATTCTAAAGTCTTTAAAGCAGTTTAGTAGGCAGACTTTCAAACAGTGTACCAATACCATTGACCAAATTTTACAAGAATTCTAAGGTGTTCATTCTTAATTTTCAAAAATGCTGTGGATTGAATCTCTGGCATAAACGTATTTAAAAGTTGTTTGTGGGCATTTAGATAATTGGGATTAGACTGATTGAATGCAGATGATAAATTGAAATCTGCATTTCAATTTTAACAGCAACATGCAGACAGTGAGTATAAAGACCCCCAAATTCAAGAATGTAGACAGAACATGACCCTCAAGTCATGTCATCTTAAGCCTTTTAACCAATCACAATAGAGAAGAAAAATAAGGTGGGTAGATTTGGAAGTCAACAGTTGGACCCATTTTACAAAGATTAACTTCTCAGAAATAGACAGGATTTATTTTAACAAAATCAGGTAATGACTATTAGAAAAAAAATTGTTATTGAGAAAAAAAAATTAAAAACTGCAAGTTGAAAATTAAAAACAAAAATAACACCTAATAGGCTATATTATCATAAGTGATATTAGGTTAATATAACACGCAATAAGGGTTATATTAAGATATAAAAAGAGTAAAGTTGGGATAAATGAGGCAGAAGTTATTCTATTTTTCTGATATAAATGAAACTTTTAATATTCAGTCCAAGGGTTAAACCAAATTGCTTAGTGTTTAAAAAAAAAAAAAAAAAAAAATGTCAATTTTAAATCCAGAATTAATGGCCATTTTTCATGCAAAAAAGCGTTATTGAACATGACAAGCAGGATGTCATTGATTTTATTTATTTTTTTTATTATTCAACTTTTGCAATTTCCTTACAAGGGTACAAATAAATGGATAAGTCTCCAGTTTTTATGGGTATTGTCTTAAAAAAAATAAAATTAAAAAAAAAAAAAAACTATTTTCAAGACTTCTCTCCAATAAGATTTAAATGAAGTCTTTAAAACAAGGAAATTTATTGGTTTAAATGTTTACAATTTCTCAGGTTAGGGACGTTATGATTTTAAACTGGTTTTGAAAAGATATCTGTTTAGGCTCTGTGTGTTTATTAATTATTAAAAAAACTCCACTTCAAAAACTGAAAGTTATTGTGTTATTTCTGTTTTCTGTAATTAAAAACTCAAGTGTCTAGTTGTTTGCAGTTATTATTGCATAGGATACGACTGATTTATCTTAACATATCCTGTCTTCAGTTAATTGATGCCGAGAAGATAGGGAGTGGTGTTCCCTGTATAGTAGTTTCTTTGTTTTTGTACATGGTCTTATTGAATATGAATAATTTTTTAAACAGATCTATTTGACCCATAGATGGAAACCTAACTGGAACACCCACTCCAGATCAGAGTGGATCTGGAAGTAATGGATATAAATGGGTATTCCATACTCCCCAAATCTCCATAAGTGGAGCTTCATCAGATGTAGTTTAGTGCCAATACACAGTACCTCCTCCCCCAATTTTTCAACGGGGAGATACACAGTGTATTCTAAGCTCAGCTAACAGGGCTTTAAAATAGATGAATGTTATTTGCTATGATAAATCTAATATTGGTGCAAATATTTGAATTGTTTTGAATATGTTAATTAAGTGCATTTAAAATTGCATTTTGACCAGATTTCCTCCAATTGATTTCATAATGTAATACAAAAGAGAGTGTCTTAGAAGAGAAGCATCAAATAAGACAATATCCACGCTTCAATCTAGTTCTTGGCAATGGTCAGAAAATGTTTCAAGTGCTTTGAATGCGGAAGTAAAAGCCTATAGTGGATTCTTGCATTCACTTAATCCTTATATACTGAAATTATTTGTGCATAACATGAACCTCTAATTTTGAAATATGAAATACTGGAGAAAAAAAAAAAAAAAAAAAAAAAAATTCTCACACTGATTTTTTAGAATTTGTAGAGGCTAAATTTAAATTTAGTATTTGTTTATTTTTTTACTAGTTTCTACAGATGAAAAATAATCTATATATAATTTAGATTTGGTCTTAATCCACCACCACCCCCAAAAAATTACAGAATTTAAAGCAAAAACACAAACATGTTCAAAGAAAAATGCAGCAAACTTAGGGCGAAATAAGAGAAATAAAATTATAAACAAAAATATTCCAGGGGATATTTTCTAAGAGGACGTAAAAAGACATTAGTTTGGATTATATAACTTAGTTTTGGTCATCTCGTCCCAAATATGGCGAGAAATTAAGGTAAAAAAAAAAACCAAAAAAAATCAGTTATTGTGTATGATATACAACCGAAACTTCAGGGCTGAAAAATCAGGAAGAAATAATGCCTCTTATAAATAAATAATTAAAGTACATATCCTCATACGAAAACAAGAAAAGTTGAATGTGATGTAAAAATAACTACAATTGAAATCCAAAAATTGTCTTTTTTTAAAATTTTACTCATGTCTAGCAACACACCGCTTCTACCTATGGCCAATTTAGTAGCTCTTCATAACTA
This sequence comes from Sepioteuthis lessoniana, assembly GCA_963585895.1. Lineage (NCBI taxonomy): Eukaryota > Metazoa > Mollusca > Cephalopoda > Myopsida > Loliginidae > Sepioteuthis > Sepioteuthis lessoniana. Next base: position 1,830,030 of record OY757930.1, read on the forward strand.
ATTTATTTTATTCAACTTTTAAAAAATAAAACTGTCAAATAACCAAGTTTTGTTATTTACTTTCAATCTAGTCTTTTGTGATCTTTATAAATAGATAAATGTTTGTTAACATTTTTACTTACTTAGTTATTCAAAGAGAGCGGGTTTTTTTTACCCCCATGAAACTGGTATTGACTTTGAACTTTTTAAAATCAGATTTGGTTTACTTAAAAAGGAGTTTGGATTTTTAATAGCATATTCTTAATATCTAACAACTAACTTTACAAAAAGCCAAAAAACAAAACCCATTGTTCATAAAGTACTTATATTATAAAATAAAATACTTTAATTTGAGTTTGAATTAAAATATTTGACAAGAAACAAAAGACTTTTTGCGCAAAACTTGAATAGAAAAAAGTTAATTTTATGTTTTGTTTAACGATTTCTTTACAATTAAGAGTTTTAGATATGAAAAATAATGATTTGTGTACGAGATTTTAAAACTTAAAATGAAATATGACCAAAACACGAGTGTCTCAGTGGGAGTGAAAGGGGTTAAAATGTTTGTTTAGATGATAAATTAAAATAAACAAATAAATAAATAAATGAAAATAAACATCTTTGTTATCTATTTATTGATTGATTGTAATTTCTTTTATGTTTAAGTTTTTCAGACTTATAAACTATGAAATGAAAACAAAACGATTTTAATTAATCCAATTGGCAGACGGTTTCTAATCCTAAAATCAATTAAAAGTAAGTTTTTTTAAGACTTCTGCAACATTTCTACTTTCCAATTTAAGAAAAAGAAAAGACCACAAAATTACCCCCCCCACTTTAATCGAGGGGCGGGGTGGGGATGAAGCTTGGTTGAAAGGGCAAAATGTTAATCTTAAAATGGAAGTTTTTATTTTATTTTAGATATGAATCAACAGTCAAAACTTTAAAAAAGATTTCTCAGGTTGAATCATTTCTATGCCTAAATAAACAAGGGACACCTGGGGATAAAACAACCGAAACGTTGTTTTTCAACTAACAACAATAAAGATGAAGACAACTGTCCAAAATATCACATACATAATATTCCACATGAAGCCTCATCTAAAAAAAAGAATTCAAACAGATGAATTCTTAAGGTTAGAATGTTAAATGGGATTTATGACTTAAATGGGACTTTTTGAAAACATTTACATGCAAATTTATGCATCTAATTTCATAAAAAACACTTAAAAGATTTATTTAGCCACTTAACCATTTTATGCTATTTATTGTAGAACTCTTCATTGTTGACTATCACTCATCAAACATAAAAGAGCAGATTAAAAAAAAATCTTCATTATAAATTAAATTTGATCAAAAAATTATTCTAGCTGTTTTCATTTAACTAAATGCAATGGAACCAGAAAAAACGTTTAAAGTTTTTATACTAATACCTTTTTAAAAATTAAGAAAAAAAATAGTTTAGTGGTCATTGAAGTTCACTTTAACAAATCCCCAAAACCTTGTGTCGCATTGCACACGATACCCCTTCTTAAATGTAAGTTTTCATTATAAACTCCTATTCTCTCTCTCTTAGGCGTAATATATTAAGGACTGTACCACTTATACAAAAGATTCAACCACGTTAGGACAATTCTTTCCAAACATTATTTCTGTGCTCTTTTAGTATTTCATGCCATTCTTGTATTCATTCAGTTAAGTTTGTTCAGGTAATAAAATGTTAATTCGTCGTGAGTTATTCTTGCATTATTCTGAAAAGAGATATTAAACCATACATTTCCTTTGCCATCTTTCACACATTTAATGTTAGCGGAATTATGGTACCCAAATACGACAAATCTTTAGTCGTCAATACCATAGCTAGTCCACTACACTTTATTTCAAAAACGAACACAATTTTCTGACAATAAAAAGGTTAATTCATGTGCCATGATTAAAAAAATCTGGCTCGTCTGTGTGTCGTTGTAAGGTGGAGGAGAGAGAGAGAACAAATGAATTGCATAAAAGGATATAATGAAATCTTAGACAAACGATTAACAGATTAACTTTTTATTTTTGGATAAGAAAATTAAAATGAATAATTTAAAGATAAAATATCACAACATCGGTTTAGTCTCCCCCAACCCCCGTTCCGTTATTTGTGATCGTGTGTTTCAAATAAAACTTACATCACAGGTAGACAACGTCATATATGCTGTGTACTCACCTAAGCGAGTGTCACTAAATGTATTCAGGATATATACAGAAGTGTATTTTTAGCAGAATTTGTCGATTTCCTTCGTACAGACACAAAAAGTAGGTAGACATTTCCCCAACCCTACTACTAGTTGAGTGGATGGAGTAGGGAACACACACACACACACACACACACACACACACACACACACACACACACACACACACACAAAACTTCCTTCTCTCTTCAGAGTCAAAATGAGTAAAAGACAATAGAAGAGGGAGGCCTTTTAGATACACTTGACGCGGGAAAAGAGGAAGAAAGAACAAGCATGTCCATTATTTGTCAAATTGACAAGTGCACCAAACTATATTTTAGTAGTCCATAAATGTAATGCCGCAATTGCTTCTCACTCACCCACCAAAAAGTAGTTAAACACCAACACACACACACACACACACGACGAGAGGGAGAAAGAGAAGCCACTTTATGCCTGTGGGGTATGCATGTCCTTGTTCGTACGATATGGGGGTACACTGGCAATGGAATGAGAGGTCGGAGGAGAGAAGAGGGTAGATCAATAAGTAAAATTAAACCCCAGAGTAAGGGGTAGAGGGAAGCGATAAACCCTCTGCACTGTTGTTCCTTCGGGGGCAGAGTCAGGATGGTCTATGACGTCAATCCGACTGACATTTTAGGGCAGTGGGAGAAATCAGAAGTAAAAAGACGACAACGACAGAATTAAAAGAAAAAAAAAGTGAGAGGAAGTTGTGGCATAGATGTGGGAGGGAAGATATGTAAAACCAAGGGCCGTAGTAGCAGTAAGAACTAAACCCATTCAGTCGTTCCCTCCTCATTCATTCATAATTTGGCGTCTCGAGTGAAAAAGTTGAAAGAATAGCTTTTTTTTTCTTCCTCCAGCGCTTCTTTATTACTTTACGAGGAGGAACCAATTAAAAGAAAACTCTTGACAAGATTAAGCACCAAAAATAAACCCAACCCTTGGAAACCCCACATTTAATAACACGTACAACTATTCGAAGGTAAATTTAAGATTTTTAAAAATGCAATTCTTAGCAAATTATGTAGTATATTTAGTTGTATTTTTAAAAAGTATAAAGTTTTTGCAATTTCAGCACATATCAGAAGTTTTATCAACAAGAATGTACGAGGGTCAGCTGAAATGTTCATAGGCTGACCAAGATACTTTCATGAAATGTGACCAAATGAAGTTTATTTTTCAACAGTCCCTTTGCAGTCTACTAATTTCGTCCATCGGTGTTGCAGTGCTTGGATCCCATAGGTCAAAAAAGTAAACAAAAGCAGATATGACGTCATCATACGAACTTTTCACACCACCCACGTATATTGGTTGTTAAAATGGAAACCCCTTTAAAAACTGCTCAAAAGCATCCAAATTGCAAAAGTTTGCATATTAGCCACATTGAAAGATTAGAATTTTGAATTTTTATCGTAAAAATATCAAAATATAATGCATGATCAAGGTATCATAAAACCTTGGCAAAGAGGCTAACAAACCATTGTTCTCAGGTTCAGTTCTAATTGGATGCCTCATATTTCTGGCCTTGAGCCAAACAAAGGTTAATAAAGAATTTTTTCAATGTTTTGTCAAGTTTCAAGAGAAAAAAAAAAACGAAAATATTCCTCCTTATCAGCAAGTGCCTTCTAAGTGAAGAAGAAAAGTCCCTCATCATCCAATTCATTTGTTGAAAGGAGATGCTAAATATGGAGATTTATCCTTTAGAAGTTTATCCCCCTCAAAGAAAAAAGTCAAAACAAGCACAGTGTTGTTTCTCAAAAATATCAAAGGAGAGAGAGAGAGAAAAATTGCCCTTCAAATCAATGATGAGACAGCCATCGAGCAAAACTCATTGTAATATGTCTGACCTTACGGACATTTGCTACATCATCAATATAAAATAATGAAAATCTTGAAACGTTTTAAACTTGTTAGATGAAAATGATCAAAATGTTGCATCTTCCAAAGAATGAAGCAAATAGAACATCCAATTGAAAGCTTTTTCAATCAAATAAACCTGCTCTTTTCAAAGAAAGAAAGAAATGAACACTATATTACTAGGCATTGATATTCAAATTCTTTTGTGTAGAGCAGGAGCAATGCAGAAGTGAGGTTTGTCTAATATGAGTAATAAGGTGTAGGCTTTTCAAATGTACCAATGTTTTAGGATTTGTAAGAGGTGAAAAAGAAGATGAAAACGAAATTTGAATTGAATGTATGGATATTTGAGAGTTTGGAATCAACCGCAATTTCCATTTTTGTTCTGTTAACTATGCTTCTTTCCCCATCTCCAAGAAGCAATATTTATTTTATCGGATCTCAGTAAAATAAGAGACAACCAAGATGAGAGATACTGCTGACATAAAATGGATCAGAAAACTAAAACCACACACACACACACACACACACACAAATAAAAAAAAAATATTATGGAAAAATGATCCTTTGTGTAGATACTTATTGCTGAATGAAAATCAATCTTGTATGAGTGTTTCGGGTTTCAGTGGTTTGATCAAAAACAGCAGCAACATACTCTGAAAGAAAGTCACAGAAGAAAACTTGGAGAGAAGTCATCGAATGACATGCCACCCAAAACCAATATTGATTCCAGTCTATGACTATACAAACTAAAAACGGTTTAAGAGAAGAGATGCAATATGAGATGTGTTTTCTTTTTTTCTGGAGGAAAAAGAAACAGGCAAAATAGAGGATAATTTAATGAACAAATAAGGCAAAGATTAAAATCAAAAGGATCTTTGAGAGAGAGAGAGAGAGAGAGAGAGAGAGAGAGAGAGGTAGTGTACATTAACGACACGGGAGAAACAAAAAGCCTGAAAGCAAAGAAGCCTAAGTTTTGTGGAAACAGGCACAAAACGTGGGACTTATCAATTAAAGATTAGATAATATAAAGGAAAGATTATTTTCTGGAAGCGACCCCACTCCCTATGTCAACCAAACCCTTAAGGCTAAATAGCAAAACAGAAAGAAAAAAAAAAAAAAAAAGGAGATGTCTAACCTTAAAGTAGAATTTTTTTTTTTTTTTTTTTAAAGAGAAATTTAGAATAAAATGAAATAAAAAGTCAGCATATATACATTCCTCTGGATTTGAAAAAAAAAAATGTATAATTGAGATTTTTTTTGTTTACTTTTCACAAGTACTTGTAGTATCCAATTGTATTATTTTCTAAACTAAATAATGAATCTGGCAATAAAGAAAACCACGTTTTGGAGGAAAGGTTAAAGAAATTTGATGGGCTAAATGTGTTAAACTTTAGGATGAATATTTTGAATAGCAATGTACATTTCATAGTTCTAGGTCATTCCCTTGGTTAGGCCGAGAACTTTACAGCACTCCCTAGTATCAAGCCAAAGGAGACAGGGTTGATTGGTTTGATAGCATATCAAACTTTATAGGTTATTAATGCCAAATCCAGTTTATACATATATATTAAATGAGACTTATAAATGAATAGTTTGTAGGTAAAATTTTAAACAAGCCAGAGGCCATTTGTTTACACAGTTAAATGGTTTCAAGTATTGCTATCTAATACAATTAATTTTATTTACACACAGTTAAATGGTTTCAGATATTGCTATGGATACTAAAAATTCAATTTAACATCAGTCATTTGTTTGGATATAGTTAAATAGGCAAACAGTTCTTTTCGACCCTAACAGGTACAACCACTCTGGTAGAGAATAGACCAGGGAGTAATGGTAATAAAAGGGTACTTCACATTCCCCTAAGTTCCACAACTAGAGCCTCACCATCAGATGGTTTAGTGTTATATCCAAGACTGGTTGGGAGGGGGTCTTACCCCCTTTGCAGAGATACAGTCAGCATATTTTACAGCCTCTGCCAATTTGGCAGAACATTTTTGGTTGGAACAAAGCAAAGTGCCAACTTTCATGTGACTTATGCAATTGACCAAATCATAACATTTGTTTATCTCTAACATTTGAAGTTTCCTAAGGGGCTTCCTACACTTCCGAATGGGCATTAGTCCAAAAGTGAATGTAATACCACAACTGGAGTTTGAATTTGCTTACTTTCAGGCTGCAATCCAGCATTTTAGCAATTACACCATGGAGACTCTCCCATATATATATATACACACACACAGATAATGTGTGTGTGCATGAGGTAAGAGAATATATGTATAAAAACCTTAAAATTATATGAATAGAAAATAGATTCCACAGGATTTTTAAGTACAGATTATAATTAAAAAATCCTACATTAATTTAATGAATATATCAGAAAAAGTTAATTAGTTTGAAGATCAATATTGATGTTTTAAGTTGATAATTTTATTCTTTTGATTGAAATGATCATTTGTTTCTTGGAAGACATAAACTATTTTTTCTAAGTTGATACATTTAATAAGTTTGATCTTAACTTTTGTTATCATATGATTTAGATTTGTTTGAAGTGTTTCCTCCTAAAAGTCTGAAGACTCCCCTAATTATTTGGGAAGATATACAAGGTATTTTAGTAAAATTAATATTTTGTAATTTTATAACTTGACTAATTCACATTCAAATGATCTCAAATTTTAACAGCATGTGTGGAAAGAACTCAAAATCGTGTTCATTTCTTTTTTTTCTTCGTTTCAGTTATAAAAATACCATTCATTAAAAAAGAAAAGGCATTTAGATATCAAACATAAAATTTTGAATTGTTTCTACAGGTAAAAATTTGAAATAATTTGAATGAGAATTGATAAAGTTATTTGATTTTGAAATAATATTTTATGAAACAGCCTGTACAAATCAAATGATTAAAAAAATTTTGAAACACTTTGTATATCAGAGAAGAGGCATTTATTTTATCCAGATTAGGGGCACAAAACATTGATATTACTATACATACAAAACTGAACCAAGCCGAACCAATCAGGATTTGAGCTGAATTATTGGCTACTTCCCAGATTTATAAGCTCATTATTTACAGGAAATTTTTATTTTATTTTTATTGAGTTCTTTATGTACAATTGTTTTTTGTGGGTACTGATCCATTACAAATTAATAAGTTTTAAAACTCATGATGGAAAGTTCAACTATTTTCAACATAAAATTGACTCAAATGTGAAAGCAAATTAATTTTTAATACACAAATAGGCATACAAAAAATTTACAGTCTGGTACAAAGCCTAAAGTATATGGCACTTAGTGAGGGTCTACTTCACTATTTGGTAATAATTGATCTTTGAAACTAGCTTGCAAACCATTACAAGACAAGGTTATCAAAAGGCATATAACAGGTGTCATTTTAAAGAATAAAATTCAATTATTACCAGATATTATCTCTACTTCCTCACAATACTTGATCATATTTAGACTTGATTTAATCAAGACAAGATTTTAATTTGAAGAGTAAAAACAGTACATAATATGCAGGACTACTTCTTTTGTAACCCCCCCCCCGCAAAAAAAGAAACATGACACCTTTTAGCAGTGGAAATATGCTTTCAATTTGGGATTGAAGTAACTGGAGATGGAATAGAAGACCTCGCAGCTTTCAGGTCAATAGTTTATCATTAAACAAAAGCTTTTAGGAATGAGATTGGGAAAAGTTACGCCTACACAAGTCTGTACAGATTTTTTCCATTCCTTAAAGTTCCAAGTTTTAGAGCAATAAAATAGAAGAGAGAAAAATAAAGTTGGTGGTCAAAAAAATTTAAAGAAAAATTCTGCCTTATTTGGCTTTCAGAATGGTCACATTCTCCAAGTTGGGAGATGCCAAGTTTCAATTCAGTCAGAGAATGAGGAAAAAATTCCTGGTCTCATTTGATAAGGCTTTTATCAAAATCCTCTCACATATCTTTAGATGCAATTTAAAGTTAAAATGTACATTCCAGTTTATAGATATAATGAATAGACCATACACATACATGTAAGTTAGGAGAGTGATAGAGCCAACAGAGCTTGGTGACTGTTAGTTTCTTGACTATGTGATCATCAAAACAAGTCTGATCACATAACTAAAAAAGTGACAGTTACTATTATATATATATATATATATATATATATATATATATATAACCAATATTGAACACTAAAAACAGCAAATTAAATACACACAAGGATCATTCAGTAAATAAGGAGATAAAAATGTTTTTTTCTGAATCTTTTTCCATTAACAAACTCTGTATTCTTTGGAATTGGTTCGTATAAAGAATTATTCTAACCAGAAAAAAGAAAAAAAAATTTCTTTGAATACAATTCAAAACGGTAGAAAATCAAAGAGTACTCCAAGCTTAACAGAGGTAAGCATCAAATCTTTCCTGGCTGAGAAGTGAAATTCACAAACAAATGTGCGACATGTATGGAAAAGCAGGTTTTAAATTAAAATTCTTTATAAATAGACTAAGCATGAATTTGTTACAACAAGCCAGAACCAAAACGACAGTAGATGAAATGAAAATACTAACCCTTTAGAAAATGAAAAGTTCCAAATGAAACAGTCAGAAGCTGACTGTGTTCTGGGACACTATATATATATATATATATATATATATATATATATATATATATATATATATATATATATAAAAACAAACCAATTAGCCTTGTGTTCACCAATGACTTGGGAGACTGAGGTTCAATCCCAGGTTGAGACATAACAAAGACAAAAAAAATGGTACTTGATACCTTCTTGCTTAACACTCAACATTATAAGGTACATAACAAGGGTAAAGGAAAAGAGTAGCACTCTTTCCTACACCCTGGTGTAGTAGCCATTGAAAAGAGAGTCTGGGTTGCCAACTTATACACACACACAATCAGCTATATCCAGAAGACCGAGTAAGGGATTTCATGATGAATGGCTATATATATATATATATATATATATATATCTTTCAGGATGAATATAAAAACTCATATACAGAGCGAATATATCTGAATCTTAAATGGAAAAAACTCAACCATAGTTATAGTGGCATTCTAAATTTATTTCAACAAGATTTTTTATTTCCCACCACTTCAGATGACTAACATACTTTTTTGGTAAGTCTCTCTCTCTTTATATATAAAACTAACTCAGCAAAACATAGGTCAATTTTTTTATTAAACCAATACACTTAAATCTAACGTAATGATAATTTTGTGTGGTTTACATTCATAATGAAATGACATCTTTTAAATCAAAGATTCTCATTATGATAAGAATAAACAGAAGAACCAATATCATTATTTACCAAATTTGTTCATATGTCATCTATTTCTTGAAAAATAGTTTTGTTTAAGGTTTTGGTAAGTAGAGAAAAAGTAGAAAGGAAAATTTTAAAGAACTCTTATAAGTTCGGATGAAAAAAAATAAATCTGATACTTTCATTCAACAAACCAATGAATATTCCTTGTTAAATTTTATTTTTCTTCAAGTAACAAAGTCAAAATAGATATCTTACATCAGCTACAATACTAAGAGTAAAATATGAGGTTTTCACTCAGATTTACTAATTCAGCTCTAAAATGACAAGACAATAAGTGCAGCATTTAAAATAAGATGCAGTTTATATAACCAGTGATGTCATGGACTGAATTCATTTAACATACAAATCTTTCATTTACTTTAATGACTGTATATGTAATTTCTAGTGGAGACATTAGGAAGACAAACAGACTTGCATTATGGCACTAAGTTTATTTGAACTTCATACATGTAGATAAGACTTCAGTCATTACTGCTGCCCACTATCTTTACCATTACTCCATAAACATTTTTATCTTTTATCTGTACAACAGAAATTTCACAAAATTTGCTTTAGTAAATTTTGGTAGTCAATATGTTCGGCATTAAATCAGAAAGATGATTGCCAATGATTAAGTATTAAATTGCAAGCATTTTTAACAGAATAAAGCAATTACATGTATAATGAAGTTATATTACAAATAGTTAAATTATAGAAATTCACTGAATGCATAGAAAGAGATTGTAAGGGGGTCAAACAAGTGATGCAAGCATTTACTGATAGAATGAAACTATTACATATAAAATGGCTACAGCTTGGAAGAATTCCAATTTTACTTTATAAAATATTAGATTTCCAAGCTGTAGTTGGGTTAGTACTATTTATGGTTGCACCACTTGAAACATTTTGAGAAAAGGTTATACAGGAACTACACAAGGATGCTGTGTGCTTTTTTTAATAGATGCTGGAAGCAGGACCTCATAAAATAGCAGCTGTATGACCACTTATTTCCCATCTCACAAACTATCCAAGTAAGATGAGCAAGATAGGCTGTACACTACTGGTGAAATGAAGACAAACTCATAAGCTAAAATATGATAAAGTGGGGGATGGTTAATGGTCAATAATTAATAAAAGTGTTAATGTAATGATTATCATCATAGGAAATGAACTCAGCAATATTGATTTCAAATCTTAGATGAGGCAGTTTGTGTTTCACAGTGTAATTATGTCTTTGGAAAGATAAACAGCCATTTTTTTTCTCTCCCACCACAGCAAAGGTTAGGATAGGATAGGCTCTTTAGCCTAGGTTGGGTAACCAATCTAGGAGAAGGAAAATTGAATTCAAACCAACTGTACTTTGCTTTGAAATTGCCCTAGTGTAGCATTGGGTCCATGGTGGAGGAGTTGAATGAATACATAAAGGTTACAATTGGTTTGATTATAGAAATTGAGTGAGAATCAGGATGAAAGGCATTATCACTGGTTAAGTAGAAATGCAGGTAAAAAATGGAGAGAGAAAAAAAAAAAAAAAAGATTGTTATATCTACAATTCTGAATGAATGAACCATTTCCCTTTAAAAGAAACATAAATCCATTTTAGTCATGGTGGAATGATTATTCTAGGAAGAAGTGAACTCTGAGATCAGATTTAAAATCCTGAAATGTCTACATTTCACATAACTCTAATACCACTATGAAATGCATGAATCCAACTATTTTACCTTCAATTTGGGATAAATAGTAAAGCAGACTGAGCTTTTTAACCTTGGTATGGCAACCAGTCTAGGAGAAGGAAAATTAAATTCAAAATCAAACCTGAAGAGGGATGTGCTCTGTCAGGCTATTCCTGTCCAGGATATGTGATTAGCATTACCGTGACCAAACCAGGTTATGGGATAAATCTCTTCAAGGACATTTACAACTCCAATTTCTTTTTCTAATCCCAGATCAGAGACAAATAGCCTGGTCATTATATAATTTATTGTCTATTCAAGATTTTAAAGTAAAGGGTTCAAACATAAAATTAATCTTGAATTATATTTTTATGCTTTTAGTATTTCTCCAAGAGACAACACAAGTAGACCCTTATTTGAAATTTTTAATATCTATGTACAACTTCTTGGAAGATGCCAAGAAATAGAATTATTTTTAAAAATCCTAGAAATTACAAGTTATATTTTTCTTAATAATCAAGAATATTTAAAAAATTGAAACTTTTTGGAAAAGGTTTATGTAAAAACATGAGCTAAATAAAAAGTAGGCATAAGGCTGTTCTCATTCAGGAATTTAGAAGTACAGGATCTTCAGAGTTGAATAGACTGCATGAAGGTCACCACACACACACACCCCAACAATTATGACATAAAATATCTAATGCTCAATAAATACTGTAGCAATTTGTTTTCCTGCCAAATATATCCAAGTACTTGTGCTGCCCAAGGCACTTGAAATACAATGTTACTTCCAGAAAAAAAAAAAAAAAAAAAAAAAAAAGGTAGTATTGTTATTTCCGTATTAATTATTTCTGTCTTAATGGAATTGCTCCGCATGTCTAAAGTGCTTGTAGACATTTGATGATTCTGGCAGGCCAAAAAGTAGGAAGACAATGTCAGGATGAGTGTGCCTGAGCCATTGCAGTTTTTTTCAGAATAAATTCTTAAAGGATAGATTTATCAACAGATCAAAAACTTATTAATAGCCAAAATAGCGTTTGTTGCCTAACAGTAAAGAAATTAAAATTTTTCATGTAAGGATTCTAGAAGAGAATGGAAACTAATAAAGTTTCCTAATATGAAGGAGAAAAAGAAAAGAAAAAAAAACAACCCATTTTTTACTTTGAAATCTGTTGACTCAAGATTATGTATTTACCCAAAACTTCTTTAGTGGATAGGATAAGACATAAGGTCAATTTTTAAGAGGAGTAAAGCTGGCTTGAATTTAGAGTTTTCCTTTTCTTAGATTGGTTGCTTTACCAAGATTAAAGGACGGTCAACCTGTTTACCCATAACTGAGAGAAGAACAGATGGATTCATGCCTTTCCCAAGGACATTAACAAAGTGAAATGTAAACAACCTTGTCTGAGATTTGAACTTGGATTACCAATTCCATTTACAATGCTGATAAACGTTACAATCATAACTGTTACACTTTGGGTAATTTTTGATTATTACATTTTAAAAAATTTGACTTTTCCCTGATTCCTTCATACAAAGATTGTTTTCTTCAAAATTCCATTAATCGACGCTCCCATTTTCCTCAAGATTGTTGTTTTGGAGAAATTTTATAGTATATCAAAAGATCTTGCAAGTATATCATGAAGATTTTTATCAAGTCAAACAATAACCAATCATCTTGTTTTTAACAATCTTTAACTAACTCTTCATAGTTGATATCTGTGGACAAATCCCAAATTTCAGTTTCTATTTCTATGATGCAATATATACAGGAGCCTGATTGTGATAATTTCTATCAACTATCCATCTTTCTAAAATCAACTAGAGGACTGACCAAGACCAATAGGGATGGATAGTAAGAGAGGATCAAGGGGATCTGTTCTCTTACCATATGATGATGATGATGAAATTAAACTGGCCAAACATTTACAAAGGAAGGAGGGAAAAAAAATACCAAAGAACAGTTATTAAAAGGAAGGTAATTCAAAAAGAATGTTGTACAAATGATTTAAAGACAGAGTTTAAAAAGACAAGTGGATAGTATTATAGATATTAAACTTAGCATTTCTGTAATACAATATCAAAGAAATGTTGCAAATCATAGAATACAACAACAACAAAACCTAATGAAGCCAATTGCATATCAAATCAATAAAGACAAGATATAGAAACAGTATAGGTAAACTATTTTCTGGAAGAATTAGAGAGTTCACTCAAAATGATTGAAATAAGAATTACTTATATTAAACAAGGTAAAATAAGCAAGAAAGATTCCTTCCATCAGGAAACAGATTGTAAGTGACATGGTATCAAATACGAGGAACAATGGAATAGGTAAGGGGCACCAGAAATATCATCTCTGCAGAAATAAGTTTTGTAAGCTCTAAAAATAGAATAGTAAATGTGAAAAAATTCTTAAGCAAGTATCTCTGTTGTATTATACAAGTGCTAGCAGACATTTTTGTTTATTATTGGTCAGTAGGTGGGGAGTTGGGGGGGGAGCGTTAATGCCTGTTGCTTCTGATACAACAATATGGCGGTGATAACAGCTGCTATCATCCTGACAGGCAAGGTTTTTCACTAACTAGTTGGTCTCAAAGGTAGGAGTTATAAAAGAACTTGGAGGCGACCAGTTCAAAAGGGGAAAATGGAAAGAATAAAGAGGTGGAAAAAGAGAGGGCGGGGTAGGCTTTATTCAGCGGTCTGATGTAAAAGAATTTAAGAAGTTTTAATAGATGACCCATGAACTTGTGAGATTCTCACCGAAACAAGAATCCTCAATAATGATGCTTCTTGTTAGGATGAAGGATTTTGATTAGCATTTTATAGTTATCAAAAAAATTTGGTTGATTAAAAAAGATATTCAGATAATTAAAAAAATATGTACTACTCTAATAAAAGTCCTTATATATATATATATATATACACATATATATATATAAAAGCACGCAGGGTATAATGCTTATGGTCATAGTGACCCAAGTTCAAATTCTGAATGATGCTGTTTGTATTTCACATAGTGCTAATACCCTAGGGAAAGGTATGAATACATCCATTCTCAAATAGTAGGACAGACTGTGCTCTTTAACCTTAGTATGCCAAAAGTCAAAAGGAAGAAAGAACTGAATACAAACCTATTAAACTTTTCTTAAAAATTGATATTGTTTTGCATTTTGCTTGTGCAGTGGGGGTTGTGTGTGTTTGTGTATATACATATATATATATATATAAGCACACACAATTAAACATTTAGGATTTTAATATGCAAAGATTTTGGGTGGTTAATTTCAGGCAGCAAGAGTTGTAATACAGGAAAAACAATGAAGTACACTTGTTTCCAAAACATGTTTATTTAAATCAAGAAGAAAACAAGCTTTCTCTGATTTCAGCAATTTTAGATTCTTTCCCAATAGAAAAACTAACAAGGTAAGAAAGTAATACACTTAAATACAGATTCTTTCGTATAAAGTCAAAATACTCCAAACATCATATACTTGTAAAATCAAATTCTCATTAGAAGCTATGGAACAAGTAAATACTATGATGCTAGTTTCAAAAGCTACTTTAACCTTTTCACAATTGAGCAAAGAAACAAGAAAAGGTTTATAAAGTAAAAACAAATAAATATGGACTAACCTACCTAGGGGAATGGCACCATTGAATTATTTCAAGGGAAATAACTCTTAGTGATGGCAACTTTGCAATTGAAGGTGTTTTTTAAAAACAAAATGGTCTTACTAAGTATATGTAATGAAGACTGGTTATCAAAACAAGTGGCTGAACTCAGGATAATAATAATAACAAAATATATCGGCAATGGTTTACGTTCAAACAATATAAAGAAAAAGAAATAAATTTAACATTAGATTCTTTAGATAAGTGAACAAAAAAAATGTTTGTTTGTTTTTTTTAGGAGGGAGACTGATCCCTTCATTTCTGGCCCTAATGGTTTAGGTAGAAAACACGATTTTAAATGCTAAACTTTAAAGTTTTGAAAAAAAAAAAAAAATTTGTCCGAGTGTTGTGACATTTCAGCAATCAGACATGGAAACATTGTACTAAAACGTAAAAAGCTTTCTCAAGACAGAAGTGAAAGTTATGATATACAAATTGGCAACAGAAACCAAGTAAAGAAAAAAAAAAGATTTTTAAAAAGGCTGACCAGGAGAACATCAATAAAAGTCTTTACTTAGGGGAGAAAAAAAGGGAAGTGCGGGATCTTGTTTACATTTTTAAATATAGTTTTTCAAAATTAGTTTGGAAGAAAAACTGCTTCATTTAGGTCAATTTCAGTAACTGATAGCGAAAATGCACTTATGTCAGGTAAGGTTCACCTTAGCCTCTTTTTGTTTTGTTTTTTTCAAATCTCGTAAACATTTTGTTCCCAAATCACTCAACCACAGAGGCAGTTTATTAAAATTGTGTCAGAATTTGAATAAATTTAAAATCAGCTTCGTTACAAATTTTCAGAACCTAAGAAACCCAGGAAGGTAGTACACTTAATATGCTTTTACAAGCAAACAAAAACCAACTCTTATAAGATAATTAAGTCTTTGTCCAATGTTTTGAAAAAGGCAAGAAGTGTGTGTATAAAGGAAGAGGCTCCAATAGGGTTTTTTTTTTTTCAAATAAACTTTTTAAAGAATACTTTATTTGCCATGTCATTTTTTCCTACAATTTTTAATATCACAATCAGCATCTGAAGCCACACAGTAACAGAATCAGAAAAAAAAAACTTATTTGATTAAGTTTGTGTATCTAAAAAAAAAAAAAAAAAAAGTAGTACGTAATAAAAGAAAACCAACATCTTTGATTTTAAGTCTTAATATGATAATTACATTCTACAAATTTTATCTCTGAAATTTATTTTCATCTACAAAATGGGGAAAAAAAAACAAAAAAAAACATCAATGATAAAATGCATCAACTAAATTTTGATAAGTTTCTATTAGTAAATAAATGATATACATGCATCTAAAAATAAAAGTCCTCATTCATATCTATTTAAACTTGGTCTACAAAAAGATCCGAATATGAGAAATTAATGAAACTGGATCAGCACCATCTTCATAATAAATCTGGCAGACGGTGAAGATTTTCTTGTAAGAAGAATCGACAATAAAAGAGGAAGGAACTTTATAAAATGAAATCAAATCACTAAATACTTCCTCTGCGGTAAAATGAACCATTTAATGCAAAAGGAAGCCAAATATTTTTGAGAACCATTTTTTATAGACATCATTCATCTTCAAACTGACAAGTTATTTCCAATAATCTTAAAATGTTTAAAGAACCCCAACATATTTTTTCTGGAAATAAGAATTTTTTCTTGATTGCGGAAATTTTTTTCTTCAAATTAAAGAGAGAGAGAGAGAGAGAGAGAGAGAGAGAGAGAGAAGGAATAAATGAAAGAAGAAATAATTTTACAAGAAATCAAAGAAAGAAAAGAAACGGACGAATAAAAGAGGGAAGAAATAAGAAAAATTTGGAAAAAAAGTTGCAATATTCGTAATATT
The DNA here is from genome assembly GCA_963585895.1 of Sepioteuthis lessoniana. NCBI lineage: Eukaryota > Metazoa > Mollusca > Cephalopoda > Myopsida > Loliginidae > Sepioteuthis > Sepioteuthis lessoniana. The sequence goes on from OY757930.1 coordinate 1,846,613, forward strand.
TGTAGAGTTATTATAAAGTCGACATTGTTTGAGATTAAAAACAGAATCCACTACTACATCCATGTTTTCTGGTCAAGGAAGAAGGAAGATTTTGTAAGAAGATTGGTGATGTTGATTATTGGCCTGGAGGTTGAGATCTGAAGAGAAGGAAATAAAAAGATGGAAAAAAAAAAAAGAAGTAAAAGCCGAAAAGTTGATGTGCATGAAGAGACAAGAGAAGAAGATGGCTGAACTAGTGTTTCTTGCCTCAGTAGATAAAATAGATTTTGTTAAGGAAACGGCAAAATATCAGGAAGAGATGGAATTAAATTGGAAATATCTTCGTAATTTAAGGGTACGTTTAAAAAAAAAAAAAAGGAAAATCTGACATTTTTTCCTCTGACATAGGTAGGTTTTTGTCATGTGTAATAAAGAGAAAGTCATAAATTCTATTATAATTCTAAAAGATAGTAATAATAATAATAATAATAATAATAACAATAATATCAACAACAACGTAAATATTTTAAAACAATCTTTTTTTCATATACATATAAAATTCTACGTGGTTCTAAAATAAATTTCGTCGCCACAACTGTTCCTTCAAAGAAGATCTTATTCAAAAAGTAATTTCGAAAAGAAAAAAAAAAAAAAAAAAAAGATAGTTTTATATTTTATCGACTAAGAAAAATGAAATTAGACTTTTATAAATATCAAATATTCTACCATTAAAAAAAAAAAAAAAAAAAAAAAGATCCGAAGGAAAAAAGGACTAATTAATTAAATGATAGAAGGAATCTTCACTTCCTAAAAAAAAAAAAGCATGAACTTATTATTTACAAGTTGTAAATATTTGAACATAATTTTAAGAAAATTTAAAAATGTTCTTATTTTTAAAAGTCAATTGTATTGAATGTTCAAACATACAGAGATGTGTGATCAAATAAATCACAAGATTCTGTGTATTAAAAAAAGAAAAAAAAAAGATATAAAGTTGGCATTTTTCACTTTTAAATTTTTTATTTTTAAAAGTGAAAAAGGCAAACCTGATTATATATATATATATATATATATATATATATATATATATATATATATATTTGTACACAGAATGTTGTGACTTATTAGATCACACATTTCAGTATGTTTAAACATTCAATATGAAAAATCAATAATTCAGATTAAATTTGCCAAATCCTAATTGAAAAGTGGATACTTTCTACTTTTTACACTCACCTGTTTTTCTTTTTTTAGAATTTTTTACAAGAAATATTTAATTATAACTGCCAAGTAGAATTTAAAATCAGTAATTTAATATTGATGACAAATCCTCAAATATTTTGATAATACCTTACTTCAACTTATTTTTAAGTAAAAACTTTAGTTTGAATATTCCAATCAAATAAAAATCAACTTTAAAAACAACTTGTTTTCCAATCTGAGACGAGATAAAATAATTAGGCATGGTTCTATATTTTAATGTTATTGTTTATATAATATTTAAGAAACACAACGTATTTATCAATGTCACAAGAAATATTAATCCTTGTGGGTTTAGCCAAAAGGAATTGTTTTAACAATAACATGTAAAAGTAGTAATAGTAGTAGTAGTAAAATTGGTTGTACTTTTAAATTAAAAAAAAAATAGTAAACCTCACTAGATAGAAGAATTTTTTGAGAGGGAAAATCGATACAATAAAATTAGGTCTGAATATTTTAAAAAGTTAAGGTCTTTTATTGAATTTTCTTTTTTGTTTTTTTGTTCTTACCTGAGGTTTTTGTATGAGTGCGGGCAAAGACGTGCGCCTAATAGAGCGATGAGCAGAAAATCCATGTGAACTTGAAGAACTACTCCTTCGTCTTTTGATGACTGGAATCTTCCCATCTTGGGTCATATAATTAGTGATGGGGGGCCGAAATACAGTCTCCATGTACTTCGACACAATAACACCCCCGAATCCACAGGAATAAGCAATGAAGGGTCTGAGACCCTGAGGTAAGTCAATTAGAGAGGTACAAGCTAGAAAGCGTGTAAAGCTGACCAATAAAATGACCCCTGCACTTTGAAGGGTCTCTAGAGAAGAGAAAAGACTAGCAAGGCTTATAGATATTAAAACTGCTAGCACAACCATAGGTTGCATGATGTACATCGATGTAGATGTATCATGTGCTGTAGAGGTTAGAATCCCGGGGGTCGGTCCGGAGTTTGCCCGGGTTTCTTTGGCCAGCATCAGCTGGGCGGCTACTTCGCCAAAATAACACGATGAAAACAGAAGGTAAAGGCTTGTGTTGGTCCAACTCTTTCGAAAAGCCAGCGAGATCCAAAAGAAAGCACATGCAATGCAAAACATGGGGACGATGAGGTTACAAAGTCTGTAGAATAGATGACCGAGATCACACATGAGAATTTGATGAACGGTGAGGGCCGTTATCACAACGACTCCCACACCGTAGGCCAGACGGAACCGTTGGCTTCCACTAGCATTTAACTCGTCACCCAGCCCGAACAGGCTGAGCAAAAACCCATAACTGCTCTGCTCCATCGGTTTCATGAACATCTGAATGTAGCCATTGTTTTCTGACTCCTCTTCATCCTTTTCGGATTCATTTTTTGAGCCCCGTCTCGACACAGACGAACGGTGCATAGCCATTTTGTTTTCCTACCGACGACGGGGAATGCTGGGATATCCGAAAGTTGGCACCAACTGGAAAATGATGACGATCAGCCAAACACAAACTACGGATGCGCACTTAAGTAGGAATCGACAAACAATAAACTACAGAGGCCCGCCAGTGCAGAGACCAAAACCTACCGATATCGACTGCCACATTCCATTTTCATTTCTTATGAGAAAAAAACTTTTAGGTCGCTTGTCCAGCTCGGCGGTAAAATCTTTCTTTTTTATAAGCTTGTAAAAGGAGAGGGCAGTTTGTATAAGAAGAAATAATAGACATTGAATGAGGATGAGGCACGGCAATGTTTTGATAAAGTTGGTAACCCATTCGATATGGAAGGAAAAGAAAAAGAAGCTTAAGCAAGAATCTTCAGTCAACGTTCGTTCGTTGTAGCCTTGAAATTGAGTGATAACTTTTTTTTTTTTTTTAATTTTTTTAAAATAGATTATTAATAATAAATAAAAGAAATATATTTAAAAATGTATGCTTTTTTCTTTACTTATCAGCTTGTGTAAGTGTGTGTTTTCGTGTGGGTGGTCATTTTGAAATCCAATTTTTTTTAAAAAAGATGGTCCACTCATCTAGTTTCATTTCTTTTCGTTCCACAAGCAAAACAATATTTTTCTGCCTCCATCTCCTCATTTTCTCGTTTTCTTAAGTTTACAATATTCATAAAACGAATCACATTATTGTTAATAAAACATTAAATAACAAACATTTCAAATTAACATAAGAGTACATAGACCATAGAGTGATACAATCTAAATATTTTGACAATAGATACAAACCCTTTAAAAAGGTAATTAAATTATGTCTAGTCCTGACGAGGAAATATTATTTCAAATAATTCGTTTTGATTTAAATAATTATCTGGAATAGTGTTATCCATAGGTTGATAAAATTAAACGTTCCGTTTTGGAGAAAAACTGAGGTTTAGTGTTATTTATTTATTTTTTTTAGTTTTACAAATTTGAATGTCTACAACACACACACACACAATCTCATGTATTTAATCACTAAAACCGAGACGGTCTTTTTTCTTTTTGTCTTTCCTTAAAAAAGAAACAAAATTTCCAAATTCAGTGATAAATATGTTCCATTTTTTCCCTTAAGTTGGGATCGTTTTGTACTCTTTGTAATTTTTTTCCTTTTTTGATTTTTTTTTTTCGGTCGACAATTTTCTAAACGATCTATTTCTCGTTTTCTTCCTCTCTTTCCTTCTATTTTTTCTTTTTTTTATGTTGGTAGTAGTAGGAAAAATGTTAGAAATTGTGGTCACAATCGTCGTTGTGTTTAAAAGCACGATCGTAAGAGAAGTGGCAATTGGAGATATATATCTTGGTCTTTTTCTTTTTCTCCTCCTCCTCCTCTCACGTCGGGTGACAAGTGTTTACGTTCCGTACATTAAACTATTACGCACAGAGACGACGACGACGATGATGATGATGATGAAGCAGAGCGAAGTAGTGGCACGCACTTGCGAGAGAGAGAGAGAGAGAGGTCAGTTGGTCGCCGTCAGCCTCTGTCCACCACACACACACACATCGATCTCTTTTTTGAAAAAAAATCCGCAGCGCCCTCTCTCTTTCTCTTAATTAGACAAAATTTACTCTTCCATCCTCGAGCAATGATAACAGCGATAATAATTATAATAATCACCGCTGTAAGGTTGATATTTCCTACAACATTAGTAGACTCAACTGCGTGATTGGAGGATGAGGGGGGGGGAAACAGTAATCAGTCGGTGATATTATGATGCAGCAGCAGCAGCATTTGATATATCGGGTGCTTTTTTTAAATTTTTTATAAATATAAAAAAAAAAGGGAGAGAAAAGGAAGACTCGTAGAAAATGAATGCAAATGTATCGACCTCTTAACTCTTCCACCCCCCAAAAACTACCTCCTACAATTAAATTTAATTTTTTTTATTTTAGTAACTATCTAGAATGCCGTGATCATTATCAGAATGTAAATGTAAATTCATTTACAAATATTTTTCGAGGTTACTTTCATTCGTTATAAGGTACTTGTCCAGAATAGGCCGTTTAGAAAATATACAATGGCCTATTTTCAACAATTTTCAATATGTCAGTTTCCTTAGCGACCTATTCTAGACAAGTAACCGTTATTGCTTATAAAATGTCCGAGGAAGAAGCTATAGTGTAAAAAAAAGACAATTGTTAAGTTTTTCCTTAATCAGTCTTAGATTTTTTTTTTTATTTCTGTCTTAAAAAATATTTTGTGGCAAGCAAAGCAGGTGATCATAAACTCAAAATCATTCCTTCAGTACACAAGCAAAGAAATTTAAAAGTTACCTTTTTATCATAACTCCCCCCCAAACCCCATGAAACCAGATTATTTCTCTCTGTCTCGACTTGTATAAACAGCATGTCTACCTAGTGAGCCACGGCACACGACATGTTATTAACGAGCGAATATCAAGTTTGTCGCAGGGCTAAATATCTTGAGTTCTTAGTGAGAAATGTTAATGAATCTTTGATTATTGCGCTACACGAGGCGATCGACTAAAAAAACAAACAAAAAACAATCTAACAATCGTAAAAAAATAATGTAGTTTTAAATGGCGCAAAAAAAAAATCACCGTAGAAATACTTAACAAAAACAGCTGGGATAAAAAAAAAAAATACCCCCCCCCCAAAAAAAACCTACCCCCCCAACATGGTGTTTAACATGAAAACTGCGGCAACAGCAACAGCAGCAGCCATTTTTAGAGGCAGATTTAAACATAAAACAAACACTGGTGAAGAAAAGAACGTTTTATTCAGTGATAAGGACCTTACTTAAAATGCAGAATAATAGTTATGACATATTTTGGTAAAATAGGTAAATTAAAAAAACAACTCAAATTGATAAACATGTTAGGTTTCAAACAGAAACGTCTTTATGGATCATACGTATATTTTTGTTATAGTTGTTATCATAAAGTCCATTGAAAAAGTAGCTAAATAATTAAAAACAACAACAAACAAACCCCCCAAACAACAAACTAATAATAACGGTTGGGTCCATAATAACCGGTACACTTATAATCATACCAAAAACACAAGTGGGAAACGATTGAGACTGTCCAGTTCAGACTACAGCAATGTTTGGGTCTACGAAGAGCTGAAAAAGGTTTCGAAGATCAGAGGAAACATTGTTTTTATTCAAAACATTGTTTCAAACAATCAAACGTTTGACGTGATTGAAGAAGAAGAAGAAGAAGAAGAAGAAGAAGAAGAAGAAGAAGAAGAAGAAGAAGAAGAAGAAGAAGAATATTATTATTATTATTATTATTATTATTTACTCATTAGAGTTTTCACATCAGCGTAAGCTGATGGTATTTCACTAGAGATTGAGTGACAGCAAGTCTCCTCAAGTCTCCAGGACTCTTCTCAGTATTCTGGCAGTTTTCAATTATTATTATTATTATTATTATTATTATTATTATTATTTCTTTTTCACGAGTTCTTCATACCATCGTTAGCTTATGGTTTTACAGTCTGAGTGACAGCAAGTCTCATCAGATTTCCAGGACTCTTCTGAGTATTCAGACCGATATCAACTATGCTGTGTTCAGTATGATTTCGATTCTTCTTCTTCTTCTTCTTCTTCTTCTTCTTCTTCTTCTTCTTCTTCTTCTTCTTATTATTATTATTATTATTATTATTATTATTATTATTCACAAACTATAAGTGTTAGAAATCTAACAGGGTTAATCGATAATAAAAAAAAAAAAAGATTTCAATGACCGTGCATTAGTCTAAGCATCAGGAACATTGAAAAAAGTAAAAGGGCTTTAAGGAAATTTGTTCCCACTTGATTTTTTGAAAAAAAAAAGAAAATAAAGAATAAATAACTAAAACAAAAAACAAAAGACCACATGTTGTCACTACTGTGAAAATCTCCAGGCCTCCCTTTCTTAATTGTTGTCTTCGACTTCTTTTCGATTTCCCAGACTGCGGTTAAATGAACTTTCTTGATTTCTCCCAGAACCTTTAAATGATCTCATGAGAAAGTATGTCGGTTCATTTTCTGTAGTACTGCAAGGATGATCGGCACGACCGTACTACTAAGATTATTACCGTATTTAATGGCATATAAGATCCATAATTATATACTCCCCCATTCTCATTTCAGTAGGGAATGTTAAGAAATAATTCTTGGAGAATAGATTGAACGTTAGTGGGACTTCAGGCATTTTCCAATGTGTCCCAATTCTAAATAAATTGTTTTTTTTCTATCTTTATTACTAATTAATGAAATTCTAATGATATGAGGAAGGGTGGGTCTTATAGTTGATCAAATAAGATGATTCTTCTTCTTCTTCTTCTTCTTCTTCTTCTTCTTCTTCTTCTTCTTCTGCTATCATAAAGGTGTTCCGATATTTCATGGTCCAAGAAATTGAACTACTAACAATGGAAGATGCAATAAACAATCACAAGCTAACAATTGCTTTATGGAAGCGTGCCCTATAAATATTGAAGGTATAAAGATTATGCTCTTTCAACATCTTTGATTTTACAAGCAGAGAAAGTGAAGGTAACGCTTTTGAGTTCTCAATGAGAAAAGGCATCATCTCATACCTTTTCCGATTAACACTCACAGATCGCTTATCCAGAATCAGTTTTAAAATAACCGATGATCTTTAATTGATGTCAAATTAAATCGTGTAAAATTCATATAAATTAAAACGCTTTATCGATTGAATTATTCTGGTTAATAATGTAACCTTTGTTGTTTCAACCGGTATGCTCTCCGTCCTCCTTCAGTTGTATTACATTTAATAAATCACCTTTAAGGCTATTTGAACAGAATTTAAAATTTCTTTTGTCAGCATTTGCCCCAATTCGAATCATTCGCAATCATCAAGGATAAATATCTCACCAGTAAAATAATCTAATTATGATTTATCTTGTTAAACGCCCAACGCTCCAGGTCTGTATCTTTCTTAACTATTGTCATGAGTGCGATAAAGACAATATTATAATCGGCAACACGCTTCTGGTACCGTAAAAGGTTGGTTATAGTAGTACAGCAGCCTTAGTAAGTGAAGGTGGGTAGCATTTATATACGAGCACCAACACTTATTGTTGGTTATAGGAAACGTTAGTCGCTTTCGTATAAAGGAGATAGTGTGAGTGTGTGTGTGTGTGTGTACACACTCATACAACACAATGCAAAAATAACGTTAATGCTATTAGTATTAGTAGTAAGTAGTAAAAATAGTACCACTACTTCTACTACTAATACTACTGATACTACTGATACTAACGGTGGTGGAAAAGGAAAGACCGATGGTGTGGTGGGTGCGAGTGTAATTCGACGGGAGAAATCAATAGAATTACGACAAAAAGTACCACGTGACTGGCAGGTGGCTCTCAAAAAATAATCTACGTCTGTCCCATAATAATTGTTATACATTTGCATATAAATTTCATTGGCAAAAATTTAAGTACCTGTAAGAGAGAGAGAGAGAGAGAGAGAGAGAGAGAGAGAGAGTAAAATTTTTCAATTATTCTAACATTGGCTTTTGACTAGTGTGCGTGTACACACACACACACACACACACACACACACACACACACACACATATATATATATATATATATATATATATATATATATATATATATGTGTGTGTGTGTGTGTGTGTGTGTGTGTGTGTGTGTGTGTGTGTAATTTCTCCCTTCTTTTTGAAATGTTTATTATCAATTTTAAAGGTAGAGAGAATTTGATTTTTTCTGTACAAACATTGACATAGACACAAACAAATACGCACGCACGCATGCACATATAGCGTGCGAGAGAGAAAAATAAAAATTAATAATTCAATGTGGGTCATAAAATGAAAATAAAGTCGCGTAACAGATGAAGGATTTGTTGAGAAAAATCTCGTTTTTACCGGTAAAAACAAACAAAACGACAATAACAAAAAAGCCCCCCCCCACCAAAAAAAAAAAAAATTAAAAAAAAACGAAAACAATGAATAACAGCAAACAACCAATGTTATACTCACTTTGGTCTTTATCCAGAATAGCCCTTGTATATATATATATATATATATATATATATATATAGTTATAAGTATGTATCTATGTATATCTTTCTATCTCTTTCTATTGCCCAGTCACATCTGGGGCTGTAGAATACACCGACTGCACCTCTGCAGAGGAGTAAGACCCCCACCCCAACGAGTGTCCTAGATATGACACTAAACAATCTGATGGTGAGGTTCTAGTAATGCTGGAACTTTGGAGAATGAGGAGCACCCCTTCATTGCCATTGCTCCCAGGTCCACTCTGGCCCGGAATGGTTGGGCCCTATCAATGGGTTAAATAGAACTAAACTGCATTCTTATATTAAACTGATTTGTTTGAATTAGAACTGTTTGACTAAACTGAATAGCTTGAAATAGAAATGTTTTTGACAATTAAACTGTGTACTCATTTTAAACTGAATTGTTTGAAATAGAACTGAATATTTGCATAAAATGGTTTTGGCGTTAAATAACCTACAAAGGTTGATATGCCATAAAACCCAACAAACCAAGCAACCAAATCTCCCTCTTCATATAATGTTTTTTTAAATATTCTCTCTTTCTATATATATATATATATATATATATATATATTCAAGCAGCATTTTTTCAATATATTAAGATATTTATTTATATATATGCATATATATATTCAATGAAAATATGGTGCCTAAATATCTTTATATGTGTGTGTGTACGAATAAATATCATCATCATCAGCTTGTGCCATCAGCACGGATATCCCTGACCCTCTCTCGCCACCACTCCCTATCGTTCATCGCTTCCAGCAGGTCCTCAGGACTACACCCTGTATCTTCACAAAGCTGCAGTATGTATGTTTGAGTTGGTCGCCCTGCTTTTGCTCAGCAATGTGAAGGGTCTATAGGAGTACATCACTTATGAGCTCGTCCCTACTTCTCGAGCAGTGTTCTGCATGTCTGGTTCGTCTAACTTGGATAGTTTTCGTGATGGGTGGTAGGTGGCCGTATAGCTGCTGCTTTTTGGGGTGTTGCCTCCGGGACTTGTTCAATATTGCTCGCAGCATTCTTGTGTAGTTGCCGTCAAGCTTTTTCTCCAACCGTTTAGTTAGCATCCATGTAGTGCATCCATATAGCAGTATCGACACGACCGCTGATTGGAAGAAACCGCGTTTCATTTTATCGGTCAGGTCTGACTTCCATATGACCGATAGCCTATTGATAACTGTCCATGCCTTTGTTAGTCGCGTCTCGATGTCTGTCTCGGTTGATGAGACACTGTTTACTAGGTAGGTGAACTAGTCAACTAGTTTCAGAGAGCTACCGTTTTGTGTGGAAATGTCTCCTGTTTGATTAAAGCACATTTATTCCGTTTTGTGTGCATTGACATGGAGGCCAATGCCTGCGGCGGCTCGTTCCAAACTATGCAGTAGGGTTTCGGCTTGGGCGGGTGCATTTGCCAGAAGCGCTATGTCATCGGCGTTGTCGGCGTCGGTAAATAAATATAATGTATATATATATATTCTATACAATTATATATATATATATATATTACCCTTCACTATTCAGGTAAGAGCAAATTTGAGCGATTTTCTTCATTCTATAAACATTAAAATCTAAGAAGTATGTCAACTAGTTTCAATTCGGCCAACCGTTATATTTCTTTAATCTTTATTTTCTTAGATCACTTAGAAAATGACGAACTATGGCTGATGACCGACTTCTAATCTGTATGACTTAACAGCTCTGTAAAAAAGAAGTCAAGCAAATGATTATAACTTATTCTCATCCGATCACGAATATAAATATTGCATTTCGAAATGATTGAGCATTGAAAAAAAAAATCAACGCAAATTTCCATGGATGTGCTATTCTGAACAAAGAGCCATTTTTAGTTTTAAAAGCAGATCTTTGTCTGACACCAGATCCCAGTAGCGCTGGCCCGTTAACTATTGCGCTACGGAGAGTTATGTTTAGTGCATAATTTAGTTTCAGTCTTGCCGTAATCATAATTAACAATCCTGGAAAAAATATGGAATCTCCAACGCTTTAAGAATCGTCATCCAAACATTTTTTTGTTTACTTCATAGAAAATTAGCAAAAAAAACCAACTTATATCACACTAACCAATTTGTATTTAATAAGTTGATATTCTGACTTTATGAAGCATAAGTAAATTAACTGACTTTAGCCGAGGGCAACCTGAAGACTCTATTTTCAATAGCTACTACACTGCTACTCCTTTCCCTGAATTGATCCACTTATCCTTGATCTGTATCTTATAATACTGAGTGTTAAATAAGGCGGCATCAAGTAACATTTCTAGAATATTTGGTATGACTCGACCTGAAACCCGGTCACTCAGACTATTGACGAACACTTTAACCATTATGCCAATGGGCGGGTACCTCAACCAAATTAAAAGCAATTATTTTAATTGATGTGATATTTTTTCTAGAAGAGAAAATATGGAATCACAAAAAATTCCCAATTATTACTTTGTTGCTCTTGCGGCTTTTATGACGGTCTGAATAATTTGAGGGAAGATTTCACTTGTTCTAATATTTTCTATCAATCAACTTCCAATTTTATCAAATAACGATTAACATATCAGCTTTTTAGGATGGAATCCTTTCATGGACGATATAGAAATATCCATAACAAATTTTCAATCAAATTGCAATCCGAATTGTTGGCTGGTTACGTTGTTGAGCCGATAAGTCTATCTTAATGTTTCTTTGATCGATGATAAAATGAGTGGTCACCCTAAAAATCAATTCTTCACAATCAAAGCTACAATTCTACTGATGGAATGAGAAAAGTGTTCAATATTTTAATATATACCCGCGCATTGACTATCGAGATGATATTAGTTATCATCTCCCCCTTGTCTTTTTAGCTGATATGCAACCCGATGTCATAAATGAGTAAGGAAATATGTTTGTTTTCTTAAGCTAGTTATAGACGTTTCACAGGAACGTCAGAGTCGTCACCTTGGCCAATTCAACTTAGTGATTCATTATAGAATATCGCTTTCATCCAATCATCCACACTATGACTGTTTCTCTGTAATCCACTGTCATCTTTTCTTATTTTCAGATGCCAGTACTGTTTTCAATTCGGCTTTTCTCTATGCAAATTCTCTTTGATTCTGATGATATCTTAAAGTTCTGTCATAAACATTGGCTTCTGTTTCAAGTGTTTCACCCATTATTTTTCTTTTCATTTGCTTGGTTGCAAATTTTTCATTTTCAAGGCACATTACTTTTAGTTTTCTAACTAGATACTTTGATGTGTTCTGTAGTCTACGCGTATATTTTCTTTTGATAATCTTTGCATTTTGATTATATTAGCATTAAATTTTCCTCACAGCTGACTGGGAGCAACTAACGTGTTTTGTCGTCCTTTGTGTAGGATCTCCAAATCGAAAGAATTCCATAATCCTTTGCGTTGCTTTCATTGATTGCATTTTTTGTTTGAGTTATGTTTTCTTTCAAATAGTCAAGCCCAACAGCTCGCTAAAGTATGCAAACATTCACTTTTAACCAGCAGAAAGCAGTGCAGAGTTGCCTTGTGCTGGATTGTGTTTTAGAAATGAAAATTATAAACTGATTCGATAACTTTTTCCTCCACTTGATGTCTTTACTAAACATAACTTAGTTTAGCACAAGGCCAGTAGTACTGAGGACTCAGTAAGGAATGGACACTATAACAATAGTCTGTTAGACTAACTCGTTAACTATTATATAACGTGAAGCATCTTTTTTTCTCCACTTGACCTTCGTTCCGTCGGTGGGGTTTAGAATATACTGCCAATCTCCTATAGAGAGATAACAAAATAAAAACTTGCCCAGTCGGCTGGGGGGCTGTAGAATACACCGACTGCTTCTCTGCAGAGGGGTAAGACCCCCCCCCAACGAGTGTCCTGCATATGACACTAAACAATCTGATGGTGAGGTTCCAGCAGTGCTGGAGCTTTGGGGAATGCGGAGTACCCCTTCATTGCCATCGCTCCCAGGGCCACTCTGGCCCGGAGTGGTAGCACCTGATAGGGCCCTATCTATGGGTTAAATAGAACTAACAGCATACTTATGCTAAAATGAATTGAGTAAACTGAATAGCTTGAAATAGAAACGTTTTTGACAATTAAACCGTACTTACACTTAAACTGCCTGCTTATGTTTAACTGAATTATTTCAAATAGAACTGTTTTTCGACATTAAAACTCTATTTACACTTAACCGAATTATTACATATAACTGCTTGAATAGTTTGAAATGGAAATGATTTTGACAATTAAACTGTACTTATGTTAAACTGAACTGTTTTCAATAGAACAGATCATTTACATAAAAATGGATTTGGCGTTAAATAACCTACAAAGGTTGATATGCCATAAAACCAAACAAACCAAACCAAACCAAAATAAAAACAAAAAAGGGTTTTCCTAGGTATGATATTAAATTGACGGCGAGGCTCCGCTTTTGGAAGTCTGGAGGGCGTGGAGTACCCTTTCATTGCCTTTACTCCCAGGTCCACTCTGACCTGGAGTGGTTATATCTGTTAAGGTCCCATTTAAGGGTCAAATAAATCTGAAAATTATTCGTATTTGATTGGATCGGGTGCGAAAAAGTCTCTTCAGAAACAACTACACAAAAATGTAAATTTAAAAGAACAATGAACACGATTCCCTAACTTCTAGGCATAAAATAACCCTAAAACGTTTGTCGTTCCATTAAAAACAATTATTTCGATCGATTTACTTGATCTGTCAAAATGTCCCACTAATCATTTATAACTGAATTTTATGTGGGTGACAATTTCATGAAGCCTGAGTGATATGCTATTAAACAAAAATTGTTTTGTATCATAGAAGTATCCTGATAATGCAAAGATTCCATAATTTTTGCTTTGGGTCGTAGAAAGATCAAAAACCTTTTACTGAATTATCGACTTCGACTTTTGCCTTTAGTGTCAGTAATCTCGTTACGTGATTTTCAGTCAATCCGTTTTACAGCCGTATATCGATCTAAGCTTAGTATAACACTGCACAAGGCTAAAAGATTAACAACATACCAGGAAGAGTATGCTGCGCCAGTTTTTTTGCTTGGAAGCCTTTTACTTTTTTGGGAATCAATTTTCGAAATCCTAACTATTCGTTTTCACCAGGGTCCGAACATTGAACCCTGATTTGAGGCATGAGAAAATTACTGCAACTTTGTAATTATGTGAGGGTGTGCTGAAAATTTCATATGATAATTTCGTATCTGCCGTTGAATTTTTTAATCAAAAGGATTCAAACACTGCAACACAAATGGAAGAAGTGTGTGAACCACCGAGGACTCATTTGGTTACATTCCATGAAAATATCTTGATGAGCCTATGAACTTTTGACCCGACTCTCGTATAGCGGGAGAACTTTCTTTTCGCTTTAAAAAATATTCTTTCTAATGAAAAAATATAAAATAGAATATAAGTAAAGACGTTTACAGATATTTTTCTTACTTTGTTTCGAGCAAGACAAAATCGGAAGAAAGATTCTGTTGCACCAATATTCCATGTCATGAAGGTCTACTTACCTTATAAACGTTTTAAGTTTGGTACAAGGTTACAGTAGAGGAACATTCTTCATGACGTGAACTCATTAGCGAATAGTCTGGTAGATGAGTTTACTAATTATTGTGTTACGACACCGTCTAAATATTTTACTGAGCTAGATTGGCATAAGGCAACGACTGCGGGGTACTTGGTGTGGATCGAATTCGTTACACTAGCACTATTCAGTGAGATCAGTATGCTAATAGCCACACCTACTTTCAATACTGTGAGGGTGGGGGTCTGTTAAATTGTAATAAAAGAAAAGTAAAACGAAATTTGTTGACAAATTCCGTAATTTCAACTTTTGACTTCTGATCTAGTTTTTCATGCATTTCCTTTAACTTGCATGTTTATCTTCATTAGGATGCGCACTTAGCATAACGGTTATTGGAGAAGGAAAAGAAATTGATGTCCTGAGTTCAAATCCTGGTTGAGGTTGTTTGTGTTTCACTTTCGTGCTAATGCCCATGGGGAAAGTATTAAATTCTTCTTTTCTCCTCTGAGCTAATTGTAAATTGTAAGGCAAACTGGTTTCTTTCGCTTTGATACAGCAACCAGTCTAGGAGAAGGAAAACTCTGATTTCAAAATGTTGTAGAATACACTGACTGCACCTCTGCAGAGGGGTAAGACTCCCCACCCCAATGAGTGTCCGGAATATGACACTAAACAATCTGATGGTGAGGTTCCAGCAGTGCTGGAGCTTTGGGAAATGCAGAGTGCCCCTTTATCGCCATCGCTTCCAGGCCCACTCTGGTCCGGAAAGGTAGCACCTGATAGGGCCCTATCTATGGGTTAAATAGAACTAACGGCATACTTGTGCTAAACTGAATTGTTTGACGAAACTGAATAGCTTGAAATAGAAATGTTTTTGACAATTTAACTGTACTTACATTTAAGCAGCGTGCTTATTATAAACTGAATTATTTGAAATAGAACTGTTTTTGACATTGGAACTGTATTTACATTAAACTCAATTGTTTAACAAAGAACTGTTTTGACATTTAACTGTGTGTAAAGAAAATCTGTACTTATACTAAACTGAATTAGCCGAATCAGAACTGCTTGACTAAACTGAATAACTTGAAATGGAAATGTTTTTCCCAATTAAACTGTACTTACATTAAAACTGCGTGCTTATGCTGAACTGATTTGTTGCAATAGAACTGACTATTTGCATAAAAATGGATTTGGCGTTAAATAACCTACAAAGGTTGATATACCATAAACCCAACCAACCAACCATCTGATTTCAAAACCTACTGAACTCTGCTTTAAATTTGACCTCGTGTCATTTCCTGTTCGTAGTGTAGGAACTGGGTAAATATAAATAAATAAAATTGGCGACCGTAGTCAAGGGCAACCCGAAGGCTCCCTTTTCAATAGCTACTACACAGAGGTGTAGTGGAGGGTGCTACTCCTTTCCCCTAGATTGCTCCACTTTACCCTTGATCCGTACCTTATAATGCAAGGTTTTAAGCAAGGAGGCATCAAGTACCATTTTTTGAGTCTTTGGTATGATTCGACCCGGGATTGAACCCTGGTCTCTAGGGCCATTGGCGAACACTCTACCAATGAAGCTAGCGGATAAATATATTGGGTTATAAAGATTGATATTATTTTATAATCTTATACTAATCTTGATTAATTCTTGTTTTAATGATCTCAGATTTTAACGGCATATGTTAAAACAATTCAGAGTTCTATATTGAATGTTTTATACTTTTCTTCTTTTCTGTTATAGAAATGCCATTGACCGGAAAAGAAAAAGTGTTTCGTGTGTTTGAGTACGTTTGAACACAGTCGAACTGTGAAGCGTGTATTTGTGAGAGAATTCGCAACGCAGATTTGAATATGACACAAAAAAATTAAAAGAGGAAAGCCGTCTGCACAGGACAAAAGGATCTAGACGACCACTAATTTCGGAAAAGATGGCCAAAAAATTGTGAAATCGTTTTTGAAACTTACACAGAATTTCTCATTCAAATTTTGATGAATAAATCTTATTTTGTTGAACATTAAGGCTGTTTAGTTTCATTCGCCTAGATTTCGTAGTTACTCAGATATTTACATCTCAAAGGATATGAAAGTTTTTGACGCACTTTATTGGGGAGTATAGCAAATTTTATTTGGTTATTTAAAAGATAACAGACAGTAAGCATTTCTTTTTCAATCGCTTTAGATCTATTGTTCTTGATAAACATTTTATTTATTCACAAATAAAGTTTATGGCATGAAAAGAACTTCTTATTATCAATAAGATTTATTTGCTTTAAAACTTCGTCATAGACTTAAACAGCCCAACCAATTGTTTCACGTATCTAAAAACTTTTTGAATAGAACTGTCTTTAATTAAATGTATAAAGATATTTGTTCAATACGTAAGAAGGCAATAAATAATAATCTTCCTTAAAGAACAGGCGTGTCTGTTGGAGGGCCTTGTGTAGTGTCACGTGACAGTCAGAAACTCATTCTCGATCTCTTTTTTGCTTCTTTTTTTTGAACAGTAGAGATGTCGATGCTGACCCTGTCAAGAAGAGGTGAAACCACATGACGATATTAACCACACTTGTCAAGTAACACTTTTTCCATTTTGAACCCACTGTACATACTGCTTGTTTATGGAAAAATATGTACATATTTCTAGCTGTTTGGATACATTCATGTGTTCTTTCTTTTAATACCACTTCTTTGTATGTTTTATATATTAAATGTTAAATGTTCTTGTATGTGTAAATGAATTTATCTTATCTTTCCTTCCGTTGTGTTCATGGTTGAATGGCTGATGTTTTACGACATATCAACTCTTGTGAGCTATTTAATGCCAAATCTTATTATATATATATATATATATATATATATATATATATATATATATATATATATATATATATAAGCAAATAGTTTGTCGGTAACTTTAATTCTAAATGAGTTGACTGATCTCATTTGTTTACACATTCTTAAGTGGTTTCAAATATGCCTATCTTGCTCTAATAATTCTATTTATCAAGTATTCCTCTGTAATATAATTAATTTGCTCACAGTTGTATGGTTTCAAGTAATCAATGATAATAATCCTTCGTAAATGATTGAACAGTTCTATTTGACCCATAGATGGGACCCTAATAGGTATGACCAATCCGAGTCAGAGTAGACCTGGGAGTAATGGCAATGATGGGGTACTACATATTCCTCAAAGTTCTAGCACTGGAGCTTCATCATCAGATACAGCTTAGTGTTATACCCGGGGCATTGTATTTTTATGGGGCTTACCCCTTTGCAGAGGTTCGATCGGCGTTTTCTCCAGCCCCAGCGGTTCAAATATACTAATGCTAATATTGGAGCTTAGTGAACGGAGACGAGTCTAAATATTTTCCATATCACCAAGCATTCCAATAAATAAATTTAAACTGTTGCGATTAACGCAGGCATCACATTTTATATATTTGTGAATTTTTTGAAAGATGTAAAAATATTTTTTTTATTTCAAGGTTTATGCAAGGATTTAACCATTCAACAAATTTACTGCTTTTCGGCTCATTTTTGGTGACTTTTGAGGAACCAATGTCGGAAATGCAGAAATTTGATTTTGTGATGTCAGTTTGCGAGGATCGAATCCATTTATAATGGCTTGTTAGATTAATACACTTACCATTTTTTCTCCAGATCGATGTTCTCAAATGACTTATATTTTCTAAGCTTGTTTTGCCCAAGGCTATATTTGTTGCACATTCAATAAATACTGGACTAATTTATAATCTACTTACAAGTGTAGTAAGGCAACCCTTGTTCCAAGAATCAGTTTATATAGTTTGAAACATTAATTAGCATATTTAAAAACAGGAACAATTGTTACGGATTTATTCTACTGTATCATTTATATCACGTGAAGCTCTAGATGAATTATATATATATTTTTTTATTATAGCTTTCGGCTCGGAAGGTTATCTGAGTGTTTTGAGTTGGGGAAACCAGTTTGTGAGGGAATGTGTGATCGGTTTAGGGACGTGTTCTTTGTATGGAATCAATATAAGAACAATCACATCGGATTAAAAACAACATATTTTATTGCCCGAAGAGACTTAATACATTTCTATTAGTAGAATTGTAGAGGTGTTTTACAAAATCGCATTGCAAGCTATTGTTAGTGAATTCGTTTTTCATTGGGGACCAATAAATTTTTGACATTATCCTAGAAATAAACAATCTAACTGTTATACAATCTGAACCGGAAGTGTTAGAATGAAGAAATAGATAAAAGACTTGGTGTTACATGACCTCGCACAAATGAAACTCGAAGAATATTCATTACAATTGATTTTAAAATTTTTTTATTGCTTAGTCTTGGTAGAGAATTAAAATTTTTTAACCAGAGATGCCCTGTCGCCGAGGCTTAGAATACGCTGACTGTATCCACTGCGGAGGGGGTAAGACTCAGACCTCCACCACAGAAGGGGTGTCTTGGGTAAGACATTAAACTGCATCAGATGGCGTAGCTCGAGTTCTGGAAATCTGGGGAGTCTGGTGTACTCCTTTATTGCCATTACTTCCAGGTCCACTGTAAACCAGAGTGATAATACCTGTTAGGGTTGCATCTATGAATCAAGTAGATCAATCTAAAAATCTATTGTATTCGACAAGACTGCGAGCAAAACAAAACAAAAAAAACCCCAGACAAAACAAAGCAAAAAAAAAGCAAAAACTCTTAACCCACTGAACCCGAGTTGCCGGTATTTGTACCGCTTACGTACATGAATTCAGGCGACCGAAATTTCCGTCGTTGATACTCAATTTCTACCCAGCCATTGCCAATAAAATGTTACAATTTTCTATTTCATTTATAATTTTATCATTTTTTGATATATTCTAAATTGTTTTTAAAATGGTTTGGTTTGGCTTTATGGTACATCGATCCATTGTAGGTTATTAATGCCAAATCCATTTTTATTCGTATAAACAGTTCTATTTCAAACAATTCAGTTAAGTATAAAAATAGTTTTTTGTTTACACAATCAAATTTCAAAACAGTTTTATTTCAAACAATTCAGTTTAACATAAGTACAAAGTTTCAATGTCCAAAAACAATTCTATTTCAAACAATTCAGTTTAACTTACAAAAAAATTTCTATCTCCAACAATTCAGTTTAACTTAAGTACAGTTTCATTGTCAAAAACAGTTCTATTTCCAACAATTCAGTTTAGCATAAGCGCACAGTTTAGTAATATTTGACCCATCGAGTGCTACCACACCGGGTCAGAGTGGATCTGGGAGCGATGGCAATGAAGGGGTACTCCACATTCCCTAAAGTTCCTGCATTATGGAACCTCACAATCAGATTGTTTAGTGTCATATCCAGGACACTGGTTGGGGTGGGGGTCTTATTCTACAGCCCCAGCCTTCTGGGCAATGTTTTTCGAATGTTTTAACCTGTTATTTGGCATCCTGTAAAACAGTTGAATGGTAGATAACATCTTACAATTCCATTTTTTAAACCAGGAGTCGAAGAGAAGAGGTAAGGTCAGGGTTCTAAGTGTGAAAAATAACAACGTGAAAAATATAAATATACTAATACATTAAGTACGATTCCTTAACCTTTATGCATGAAATAATCCTAGACAAGTTGATATGCCTTTAAAACCTATCAGTCAATCTGAATCCATAGAAAAATGGTACTAATAATTTTATATTCCATTATTTAGTTGCAAGACCATCAGAATCAACCGATTCCCCGCAATTCTCTGAAATAGAAAGAATGTTTTAACAACGGAAGTAGGTGAAAATATTTAGCATCATTCGGTGTAATCAGTCACAGTGTACGGAAATAAAAAATGGCTGACTTGAATAAACAACCTAATTTTGTCTTTCAATTTAATATTACATCAGAGGAAGTCGAAAATATAATCAGATAGGTTTTCCGGCGAGAATAGAAGAAAAGGCTTTTATAGGCACAAAACATTACGCGGCAAAGAGACGTACATTTTATTCATTTGTAAATGCATAAATTTAACAGACTCCGACTGTGATGAGTATTGATATTTACTTGTTTGTACATTTTTATATCGACACAAATCTCAATCAATTAGATACATTGTAAGTGCATGTACGATAAAAAATGAATGTATTGAATGTAAAAAGATAGATAGATATTCTTAAAACGATCTAAAGATATAATGATCAGATAACTAGCTTCGTCACTGAAATATTTGTGAGTCTCATGGGTGCTGATTTTTAAGGCAGACAAGCTGGCCTCCCTTGATATATTAGTGTAGCATTATCTTCTCAACACGTATTTCTCCTCATTTTGGCTTAGTACGTGATGAAAAAAAAGTTTAGTCAATACTAGGCAGATTTTACAAGTATTAACTAGAACATTTCAGAGAAGTGTCTTTTTTAACCTTGATTAAATGGCATCTGTTTTACTTTTCTTTTTACTGGAGGTTCTGTCATTTCTCACCAAAATGAAAAATAATCGAATGTGAAGGGAACATTTATTTGGCGAGTTTAAATGATGCCTTAACAGATAGGTGAGTCATTAATTAACCTCATTTATATGATACGAGGTGCATTCAATAAGTTTCCAGACGTTTTTGTATGGGCATTTAAAATTGTTGTAGACTCTTGAAAATTCAATATGTTATTGCTATATATCTGATGAGTTGACTGACCAATTATTATGATTTCAGGTTCAAATGAACAGCCACGGCAGGAATTGGAATACACCCTACTAAAGCCCGATTGTCACGGCTGGTGAATTTCAAAAATGCTATCTGACACTTTAGAAGAACGATATGCAGTAAAATTGTGTTTTAAACTTGGAAAAAATGCCACAGAAACGTATGGAATGCTTCAGACTGCTTTTGGAGCATCTTGCATTAATCGAGCATCAGTTTTTAAGTAGCATACGAGATTCAAGGAAGGCATGGAGTCCGTGTGGTGTGATGAGAGGTGTGGGAGAAGTAAGGAAGTCAATAGACCAGAGTTGATTGGCCAAAGGGTTAGGGTTAGGGTTACTATGTTGAGGTTTTAAGGGAGTTCAGCAAGAGATTCCTAGGGAAGAGGCCAGCACTCTTCAAATCGGGTCAGTGGCATTTCCACCAGGACAATGCATCAGTCCACAACTCCATCCTTGTCACAGACTATCTGACCAAGATGGGCATCAAGACAGTTCCTCATCGTTCCTATAGTCGAGACCTTGCTCCCTGTGACTTTTGGTTATTCCCTAAGCTCAGAGGCTGTCGTTATGAGACAATTGAAGAGATGAAAGAGGCCGTGACGAAGGTCATTGAAATGCTCACACAAGAGGACTTCTATGGGGCCTTGTTGGAACAGTACAAGTGCATTGCAGCCGGAGGAGATTACTTCGAAGGGGACTAGAGTTCCATGTGTGTACTATCAATAAAAGTGCCCATACGAAAAAAGTCTGGAAATGTATCGTATGCACCTCGTAGGCTATCCATTGAACTCAACCAAACTGAGAATTTTTTCCCACTCGACTAATTTTCTGTCGGTGGAGCCTCTTCTGGTGAAGGCATTCTTTAAAGAATATTTGGAATAAATAAAAATTCCGAATATAATACAAAACAAATCGCATATATTTTACATTTTCTGTTTCACATAATGAAAAAATACTACTTAAATATAGAAGAGAAACGGAAGAGATAATAATACAATATAATTTCACTGCTGGTAAGATTTTTTTTTTACATTAACTTTAAGGGGTGAACCTTCACTGAAGAGTGATAACAAATTTTTCCAGGTCTTCAAGATACATCTAAGTATTCTTACTGATATTAACTGTGCTGTGTTTTTTTTGGAGGGGGGTCGATTCTTTCTCTGATCTCCAATACCTTCAGTCTCTTTCCCAGGCTTTTGAGGGCCGTTCATTATTATTAGAAGTAGTATTAGAATTATTATTATTTTAATCCTTGCAGGTTTTTCCCATCAACTTTAGCTGATGAACCTTTACTGGAGTCTGACTGACAGCAAGTTTCCTCATGCCTCCAGAATTCTCATCAGTATTCTGGCCGATCTCAAAACTGCTGTGGTCTGGATGGTTTTGATTCTTCCTTTGATTTCCAGTTTTGATCTCCTTTCCATACATTTGAGGACCGTTCCAAGTACACCAACTACACTTGGTATCACTGTCATCCTCATGTTCTTCAGGGTTTTTTTTAAATTCTCAAGCAAGGTCCAAGTATTGCTACATCTTTTCGCTTTCATTGATTTTCAATCTGTGGTCAGAATGGAAAAATCTACTCTACGGCAAATTCTCTTTTTTTTTAAATTTTTTATTAAGGTCTGGTCGTCTGACCGGGATTCGGTGATCCGTTTGAATCTCAAAATCCAAGAGAATTTTGTGCATCTCATTCTCTGGGGCAGATTTTGATTTGTGCATATACTATTTTTTAGTATTGCCAGATTTCAATTTCTTCCATAATTACAAGTTGATCACCTTTCCCACCCAATCGTGTCTACTCTTTTATTCCCTTTGTGCTAGTTTGCTATATTCACTGATTATGTGATTAACCATTTCATTTTTACCACACATACTGGACAGTTGGAATTCTTTTGCGTATGCTCGATTTTCGTTTTAATATAATTGGTCCTTAAGGTTTCTCTTTTGTTGCCATGTCCACGTCTTCTCGTGTACAATCTCGCCAGTTTGTCACTTGAAATGTTCATGCTGTTGTTTTCTTCCCATTTCTGATTCCTAATTTTTGTTGTTGTTCTGTTTATTCTTATGTTGTCAATGCTGTTACAAGCCGCTGTAATTAGTATTTCTTTGCTCTTTTTAATATTGTTCTTGAGTCCTTGTATTGATGCATCCATGCCGTATTCATTGCTGGTGAGTCCTCTTCCATCTTTTTTTCTTGACACATATCGTCTATCAATGTCTTCTCTCGGAAGTTAGGCCTTGTTTATCGTCATCAACTTTCTTGTTCTCTGGTTCCTTTCTCTGACTTCTTCTCTTGTCGATTTTAAAAATGGTCTCTTATATCTTAAAAGGGACTCTACCCAGCTGTTTATCCCTATAAAGAAATTTCTGCTGCAGAGCTTGGTTTCAAGAAGTTTTCTCGTTCTTTTCTAAATTTTTCTTTTGTTTCCGCTGATTTTATGGTGTCCGCTTCCAATATTCCTAAGTACTTGTAATTTTCCTTTTCTCCCAGTGTTTTGATTCTTTTTTTGATTTATCAGTTCTATTTCTTCTATTGTTTTTCTTTTTCCAATTTCAATTTTAAGCATAGCACATTTTTTCATGCCAACTTTAATCCCTATATCCTGAGTATATTCTTTTTGTTTACATCAAAGTTTCCAATCCTTTTACATTTTTAGCAAACAGCTTGCTGTCGTCTATGTATATAAGGTGATTAATCTTGTGATTTTGTAAATTTATCGCCCCAGAGCAATTCCTAAGTACGTATTTGAGTGGGATCATTGCTATTACAAATTGTAGTGACCATAGCAAGTCTCCCTGGTAGAAGTCTCTCTGTATTTTCATCTCTGCTAAAGTTTATCTTCCTGTCGTCAATTTCATTTTCCAGTTTTTCATGGCTTCCGTGATGAATTTGATGATTTTGTTTGATATCTTGTACATTTTCAGACATTCTATGGCCATATCAAAAGCCTTTTTGTTGTCAATCCATGCCATTGCTTGATTTTTCGCTTCGCTTAGATCTCCCTGAGGATGTGCTGATCAATGTATAGTAGGTAACCTGTTCCTCTTATTCCCCTGTGGAATCCTTAAATCTCTTCTGGAAATGGTTCGTAGCACACTACCGAGTAATAAATCTCCCTAATTCTTGCAATTAAGTTTTTCTATGTCATCGGTAGACACGATATCGGCCTAGAGTTCTGGGGGACAGTTCCTTTCTAAAGGTCTTATCTGAATAAGTCTCGCCTTAATCATCTATTCGGGTATTCTTATTTCTAGGTACCTACTCAGTTCAAAAACAAGTCTATCATGGATAGACGTGAATTTTTTAAACCAGAATCCATGGATTCTATTATGGCCTGACATTTTTCAATTCGATATTTTCTTATGTGTTGCACTTAGCGAATCAAGATGTATGTCAACCTCAGGGCCTTCTTTGAGTCCTTGTTATTCTTTTTCTTTGAGTCCTTGTAATTCTTTTTCTATGTTATTCATCCATTCGACTTTTCTATGTTCTTTTTGTTCTCATGTTCTACTCCAAAATAGTTTTGCTTCCTTTGTAACTGGTTGTTGGTATATCCTTGTATACTCTCCATTGACTTGTTGGTAGAATTTTCTTTCGTTAATTTGAAAGGTCCTGTCTTGTTTGTATTGCTTGACTCTGTCCTGGTATCTTTTGAGTCATTCTTTCACCAATATATTTTGATTTACTTCTTCAAGTTATATTGTTAAACAATTCTACTGTTTTGTTTTGGTCTTTTCATCCGAACATCTCTCAGTGTGTTTTTCTTCCTAAACATTTTCGCTTGTTGTCGCAGTTTCTTTATCTGTCTTTCTGGCCTAATTTCTCATCCAGGTTTTGTATTTCTGTTCAGGTTTCCGAGAAGAACACCGATTTTATCACAGGTTTATTTCGGTCCCGCATAAATAAACTATTTATTTCAGTGATGTTGTCTGTTGTGATATTTAGCAATAATTTCTTTCACTTTTCGGTTTCGAATCTGACTTTGTCCAGTTTTGGTTCTTTAGGGATGGTAATGTAGTCTTCTTTTCAGTGATGATTTTCTTTATTAATTCTACATTTATTTTGTCTTCTTGCGTTAATATTTATTTTGTGGTGCTGATGTTTGTAGTCTTTCGGTTTAAAAGAATTTGTGTTTCAGTTCGGTTAGAGGACTTTTTCTTTTCAGTATTTAGTTTTTCAATTTGGGTAAGGGAATCTTGTTCGTATTCTTCACTATTTATTTGTCCATATATTTTTAGTATCGCAAGGTCAGAAAACCAACCCTTTTTCAATATCATTATATCCTTAATACAATCCTAGCTTCGTCAGCAAGTCTTTGGCTTGAATAAAATTTAACGGATTTTGCCCAAATTTCTATGGATCTTTTTCAATACTCTCTTTGTGTCGGGTTGCCCTTAACATAACAGTGAAGAACATTTTAGTTGTCTTCTCTTGACCATTTATTCCGTTGTTGTCTTCAAGTTGAATTCTTGCTTTGGATATTGTTTGTGTACCTGAAATTAAAACAGCCAACATTCGCAGTATGCCGTTCGAATCTGCTGTCTGGGTCACACATTAATTTAGATTTGGAGTTTTAATTTTTCATTGGTAGTATATTGAGGCTAATTATTATTTTTTTTTTCACTCTTTGTGAGTTGTTCACACCAGCGTTAGTAGATGATTTCTCACTGAGGTGACAGCAAGTCTCTTCAAGTCAACAGGATTCTTCTCAGTAGTCTGGCCGATTTTAATAATGCTGTTGCTTGGATGGTCTCCACTTATCCTATTTCCAAGTCCTCCTGTCCTTTTATCGATCCTTTATTATTATTATTATGATTATTATACTTCTTTGAGAGTTTTTCTCACCAGCATCAGTTATTGGTCTTTTACTGGAGTTTGAGTGACAGCAAGTTTCTTCAATTCTCCAGGACTCTTCCCAGTATTCTGGTTATCTTAAAAGTGCTGTCGTTTGGATGGTCTCCACTTGTGTTCTTATTTCCAATTCTTTCAGTCCCTTTGCCAATCCTTTGATGACTGTACTGAGTACACCAATTACAATTGGTATCACCGTCACTTTATTGTTCCATAGTTTTTCAGTTCCCTAGCAAGGTCCTGGTACTTATCTCACTTTTTGCCTTTCTTCAATTTACTCTGTGGTCAGCCGGGACGGCGAAGTCCACTATTCGATAAGTTCTTTGCTTTTTGTTGACTAGGTCTGGTTGTCTAGCCGAGATTAGGTGATCTGTTTGAATATCAAAATCCCAGAGAATTTTGTGCGTCTCGTTCTCCAGGTCGGATTCCGGGTTGTCCATATACCACTTGTTCGCAAGGTCAAATTTAAATTTCTTGCACAGTTCCCTGTGAATCACCTTCGTCACTCAGTCGTGTCAAGTCTTATACTCTCTTTGTGCAGCATTCACTTATTATATGATTGATCGTTTAATATCTATCACCACATAATCTACATTTGCTATTTTGTTGCGTCTTATCTATTGTTACCTTGAAATTGTCCTTATGGCATTGTTCCGTGGTGATATCAGGAGAGATTCAGTTTCTCTTTAAAGTTTTCCCTTTCTTAGCCATGTCCATGTTTTCTCGGGTGAGATTTCGTTTGTTTGTCGCTTGAAGTGTCCATAGAATTGTTTTCCTTCATATTTGTGTTTTCTGGTTATTTCTGTTCTGTTGATGCTTGTCTTGTCTTTACTGTTTCTGATGCCAGTAATCAGTCTTCCTCTTCGCTTGTTTATGTTATGTAGCGATGCAAATCGTTTTCGTCCTTCTTTTCTTGAAATATACAGTCTGTCTGGGTTTTCTTGTTTTCTGGTCCGTTTCTTTGAGTTATTTTCTGGTCCACTTTAGGAATGGTCCCGAGTATCTAACGATGGCGACAGCCCAGATATTTATCCTTTTGAGAAGATATCTGCTTTGTAGTTTGGTTTCGAGTAGTTTGCTTTCCTTCTCCTGCGGTTTCTTTCATCTCCGCATGTTTGGTGGCATCCGCTTCAAATATTCCCAAGTATTTGTAAATTTCCTGTTCTCCACGCATTTTGAGTTATCCTTGATTTGGTAGTTCTATTCCTTCCGTCATTTGATGTTTTCCGTTTATTATTATTATTATTATTATTATTATTTTACTCCTCGCAAGATTTTTTACACCAGTTTTAATTTAGTTATTTTCATTGGAGTCTCAGTGATACCAACTCTTTCTCGGTCTCCCCAAGTCTTATGAGTATTTTAATCGATCTTAATAATGCAGTAGTCTAGATTGTTTCCTCTCTTCTAACGATCTTCATTTCTTCCACTCTCTTTTCCTGGTCTTTTGGGACCGTTTTAAAGGCACAAACAATGATTGGTATCACCACCACATTTATGTAACCCAATTTTTTCAATTCTCTGGCAAGATCTAAGAATTAATTATATATATATTTTTTTTCATCTCAGCTCTTTAATTCGTTAGAAAGGCATTTTGGGTTGATGCATACAGCAATTAATTTTCGCTGTTTAAGGTTCCCCTACGTAAAAATATCCAGGCAATTTCATGCGAAATATCAGCCTAATTATTTACCAAAAAAACTGGAGGGTAAATAGTTGGATTGTTACCTTTTCCAAAAGTATTAACGCTATTTAAAATGAAAACAGCCGCACCCAGGATTTGAACTTAGGTCATCGTGTCCATTTCTTACACCAATAACCATTACAACCCAACGAAGAACTTCTAAAAAAATAAGAGAAAAAATATTTTTAAACGCACTTTACTTGAAAGTATCTGTTGTAAAGGAAGCAAAAATTCACAGCCAAATAATCGATAATCTAAACGAATCTATAAGGACGGTGCCTCACCCCATAACAGCTATATAAAAATTGTTCTTATCAAACCAACGTCTCCAGTAACTTTTCGTCATTTGATTTCAAACGGCATAAAAGCATAGTGGATGTATGGGGGTAGGGAGTCTATGTGTGTGTAGGGGGATAAACTGTCCAGTGCTATTTATCTAAATGTTTTATTGAAGAACAGTATTTAAGAATTTGGTCTTTACTTTGGTTCGAACACAGATTCGGATAATCGGTTAATATTTCGGTCGCATGTGCAGGTCATGACCCACAAAATTATGTTACCAATATTTCAGGAGAAGCAGCAAATTTTTCAGTTAAAGATGAACCAATAAAAGAATTTGCTGAGATTAATTTCTGGGAAGGAAAAAAAAAAAAAAAACGCCATTAAAAAGGTTCCATCATTTCTTGTGAAAATTTTGGTTGACTTCATCTATGGCATTCATTTACTGCAGTATTAACGGTGTCAATCTCGTTGTGGTATAAACTAGTTTGGCTAGCAGACTATCATTAGTAAGTTTGGTCATCTTGGAAGCTGACACCATCCAGCAAGTGGAGATGAAAGACAAAATTAAGAAAGAATATCTCAGAAGAACAAGAAAGCTACTCGAGACAAAACTATCTTGCAGAAACCTTATCAAAGGAATAAATACTTGGGCTATACCCCTCATTAGATATTCGGGACCCTTTGTGAAGTGGAACAGAGAAGAACTTAAGCAAATGGACCAAAGAACAAGGAAACTAATGACAATGCATAAGGCACTACATCCCAGAGACGTCATTGATAGACTATTTGTATCAAGAAAGGAGGGAGGAAGAGGACTTGCCAGCATCGAAGACTGTGTTGACGTACCGACACAACGACTCGAGGACTCCATAGAAAAACACGAGGGAGGACTGATTACAGCCATCAAAAACAATACTGACAACACGATGACCAAGAGAATGACAATAACTCGGAAACAAAAATGGGAAGAAAAACAACTTTATGGGCGCTTTAAACAACTAATAAAACATCTCACACGAGAAAACCTGGACGTGGCTAAGAAAAGAAAACCTTAAGAGAGAAACTGAATCTCTCCAAATAGCAGCACAAAACAAAGCCATAAGAACCAATCATATCAAAGCGAGAATAGATAAGACGCAGCGAAATAGCAAATGTAGCTTATGTGGTGATAGAGACGAAACCATCAATCATATAATAAGCAAATGCAGCAAATTAGCACGGAAGGAGTATAAGACTAGACACGACTGAGTGGGGAAGGTGATCCATTGGGAGATATGCAAGAAATTTAAATTTGACCATCCGAACAAATGGTATATACACAACCCAGCAGCTGTCCTAGAGAATGACACACACAAACTCTAATGGGACTTTGACATACAAACCGAACACCTAATCTCGGCCAAAAGACCAGACTTTATAATAATCAACCAAAACAAAAAAAAAAAAAAAAAAAAGAAAAGAGAATTTGCAAAATTGTGGACTTAGCCGTCCCAGTTGACCACAGAATAAAACTGAAGGAAAGTGAAAAGAAGGATAAGTACCTGTACTTGCTAGGGAAATGAAAAAACTATGGAACATACAGGTGACAATTATACCAATTGTGATTGGTGCTTTTGGTACAGTAACTAAAGAATTATTAAAGGGACTGGAGGATTTGGAAGTTGGAGGACGAGTGTAGATTATCCAAACTACAGCATTGTCGAGAACGGCCAGAATACTGATAAGAGTCCTGGAGACTTGAGGAGACTTGCTGTCATTCAAACTCCAGTGAAAGACCATCAGCTAATGCTGACGTGAAAAACTCTCAAAGAGTAAATAATAATAATAATGATAATTCTCTGGGATTTTGATATTGAAATGGATCACTCAATCCCGGTTAGAATTAACCAGAAAAAAACAACTTGTCATCTCCTGAATTTTGCCGTTCCAGCAGACGACAAAGTGAAAATAACAAAACGGAAAGAGAGAGAAATACTTAGATTTTGCCTGAGAACAAAAAAATTGTGAAACATGAAGGTGACGGTGATACCAATTGTAATTGGTGCACTTGGAACGGTTCCCAAAGGTTCAGAAAAAAAGACTGGAGGAACTGGAAATCAGGGGAAGAATCGAAACCATCCAGACCATAGCAATGTTAAGATCGGCAAGAATACTCAGAAGAGTCCTGATGACCTGAGGGGACTTGCAGTCACTTACACTCCAGTGAATGACCATTAGCAAAACCTGGAGGGAAAAATTC
This sequence comes from Sepioteuthis lessoniana, assembly GCA_963585895.1. Lineage (NCBI taxonomy): Eukaryota > Metazoa > Mollusca > Cephalopoda > Myopsida > Loliginidae > Sepioteuthis > Sepioteuthis lessoniana. The sequence continues at coordinate 1,876,616 of OY757930.1, forward strand.
ACAAGGAATAATAATAATAAAAATGTGCAGCTTAGAGTCATACCTAGGACATTCATTGGGGTGTGTTTTTTACCCCCTCTACAGACGTTCAGTTGGCGTATTTTCCAGCTCCAGCCGACAGAGTGTATGAATCCTAGGCCACGTTTAACATTTCAATTTTTCTTTTTTCAAAACCATCTCTAAGGCTATGTTAGGATGTGATTTTGTTGTTATGACTCAACCGAAAAATTATTTTCAAATAAAAAAATGTGAAAATTTTTAACTTTCTATTATCGTTAATAGCTTTCTGTTTCAAAATGTATGTGACATGATTAGTATAAATATATGTGTGTGTGTGTGTATGTGGTATCACCCGTAAATAATTGCACCCTTAACAAGTTTAATAAAAAGTTAATTTTCTTTTAAACGAAAGATACTAGTATTAAGTAAAATAAGTTGGCGATCGTAATCGAGGGTGACTCAAAGTCTCCTTTTTCGATAGCTACTACACCAAGGTGTAGGGGAGAGCGTTACTCCTTTCTCAGGATTGACCTACTTTACCCTTGATCCGTATCTTATAATGCTGAGTGTTAAGCAAAGAGGCATCAAATACCATTTTTTGAGTCTTTGGTTTAACTCGACCTGGGAGTGAACCCAGGTCTTCCGGGCTATTGGCGAACACTCTAATGGCTATTATTATTAACCGGAAAGCAGTTTAAAAAATTAGTATACTCATTATATGTATTTATGAAGTTTAATATTTGCTTACAGAATGGTTGCAATTTCATTTTTTGTTAAAGAGTTTCAATGCTACAGATTTTGGTTATAAATAATATCTAATAAATTCCTATTTGACAGAATAATGTCTCACTAAAAAAAATAAAATCCTATTTGACAGAATAATGTCTCACTAAAAAAAATAAAATCCTACTGTCATTGATTCAGAAGAATAATTTTTCTTATTAAAGATTATTATGGGTGTATCTCATTATAGGCGATACTATATATATATATATATATATATATATATATATATCCCCTTTTCTGGTTGTCTTTGTCACAAAGGGTGTTTAACTGCCAAAATCCAGTGAGTTTGATTTAAACACTAAAAAATCCCTCCCGTGGAGTGAGGAAGCTTGCGTACCTCGGTGATCTGGAGAGCTCTGATGACAAAAACAAGTTCTCCTGGTAAGTTCAACCAACTTAGACTGGTCAGTGGGGAAGAACGAAACTGAGTTTTGATCACTGTATCAGAGAAGTCATATTCTTGTATTTTTTTGCGATAGAAAAGTCGATAGATAATTATCGATTTGGGCTGATGACGGGCCAAGATAGAAGATAACATATTCTTGTGGGTTTATGGGCATGCGCATTTTTGTATCTATATATGCATGTGTGTTGTATGTGTGTACGTGTGCGTGTGTGTATGTAGATATTCATCATCAAATCAATTTGGTTGCTGAGTTAGGCGTATATTTCTCATCATTTCTAGAGATTGCCATTAAATGTTGATTTCAAGGCATGTTAGCTTCTCCACTTGAAAGATTTTAATCGAAATATGGGAATTAAATATTAATCTCCTTGATTTCTTGGAACAAAATTGTGTTTAAATCAAAGAATAAGTTTCTCCGAATTGATTAGGATATAAGCAATGTCTGATGATTCAGATATTTGTGTCTTTTCGACTGACACCATTGATCGATTTAGGCAGTAGGAGGAGATATTGTGTTCTGATATTTAATTTCCATTTTATAGTGGTGTATTTAATTTGTTTTTATATGTGGATGCGTTTTCTCACAAGCCGAAGGTCACCATTTATAGCGATGAGGATATTATTATTATTATTGGGTTTTTGGTTGAAGTTGGTTTTGCGTTGGCAGCGTTGGTATTTCGTTGGTAGCGTTGGTATTTCGTTGGTTGTTATTCCCTCGCTAAATGTTGATGGAAAATAAAGGTGGTTGAAGAAGAACGAAGACGTCGTAGGTTTTAAATGAAGGTTTTAATGGCAGCATGAAGTAAGGGTTTACGCTGGTATGCTGCGAGGCTCTTAGGAAGGAAAGAAGGTAGGAAGTTGTTAGAGTGTATCATCTAATTTGTTTGTTTTTTTTTTTTTTTTTTTTAACTAGGATCCCTTGGTCTTGAAGAATAGACCCAAGGGGTCCATAAACTAGATGGCTCTCCTCATAGTGTATGATGCTGCTACTGCTATTCAGGAGCAGACGATAAGACGTCCGTTCCGATTGAGGATTTCTGTGGAAGAGTGAGTTTCTCGGGCTTTCTTCAATTTTTGGTGCTGCTAAGAAATATGTTTCGGGCTGAATAGGACAGGTCATCCTGATTGGGTGAAATTGTTCGGCGACTCTAACGGTCAAATTAAATTACACGCCAAACAAAAATACAAGTTTCTTTCTGCTACAAGGCTCAACTGATTTTAAAAAATTGGCATTTCTAAAACAAATTTTCTAGGCAACAAGAAAGTGGGCCCTTTGTACTTTGAAGCAAGAAGCAACACAATCCTATAATCCATTTCCCACACAAGACTAAGCTAAACTTATTATTTGATAAAGTTATAATATCTGTATTAAATAAATATTCAATAGCACCAGATCACAAGACAATAACAAAAACAACAGCAAAAAGAAAAAAAAAAATGTACACAACTGAAGAATTTTGAATATTCTGAATTGTAAGTAAGTCGGGGATGTAGAATAATTAGAAGACTTAGAACAATCACAAAATTTACCTTCAGTTGAGAAAGTAGAAAGTCGAAATCAGAAAGAAGTTATAATAATGCAATCTAAAATCTAAAATTAAGCAGGAGGAATATAGTGAGAAAAATACTGAAACTCCAAGGAAATTGATGTTTTTTTTTTAGCCGGCAGAAGTAAACACGAATGAATTTTGTTTTGGACAAATTGTAAACAAAGATATGTGTAATGACTTGTTCGATAATAAAAATTGGCACAAAATATTAATTTTCTTATGCATTAAAGTTTGACTTACTTCTTCGATTTGTCATTTTAGAATACAGAATTATCATTTTCACTTTTTCATTATTTCTCCTATTTTTATTCAACTTCGTATGCTACAAGACAGTATATCCCTCCCAGCTGTTTACTCGGTTTCGTGTTTTACAATTGAATATCGCTACACATTGACCTGTTTACCTTAAAAACATATTCTTTTTCCTTTTCTGGAATGACCCACGTTATTACACAAAGATCTACAGAAAAAAAGCAAAGAAAAAAAAAAAGCAACAAAAATAAACAAAATAAAAAATCAACGAAATGTCCACAGTGTTTCATCGAAATTTACTTCGTTTTTAAAAAGCCACATGGAGGTGATAAAAATATTTTCTTCCTGTGAGTGATAAAATCTTTTCTTCTTTAAAGACCAGTCATCAGAATCCTTTGTAACGGTTCCTTACCTAAGTGTGTCGACAAAGCTGAAAAAAAAAAAAGACTCCCCGCAAAAAAACAAAAACAAAAACAAAAACAAAAAAAACAACAAACAAAAAAAAAACAACACGTGTCATGGTTTCCAGAAATAATTTTTTTATCACTAAAAGCTAGTAGGTATAAATAAACCAAATCCCCACGACTCGTTATTTGTTATAGAGCAGTCTCAGTATGCAGACGAATAAAGTATTAGCCTCAGAATTTCACGACGATAAATAAGTTTTATCCTCTAAGGAATTTTAGGATTGACAAATATTTAAAAAGAATTCTAAATCATTTAAGTGCACTGTACACGTACAAAAATGAATGTTAACATAACATATCTTTTGTAAACTGTTACTCATTACTAAAAATGATACATAAAAAGACAACATATTTTTCAACTTAACCTCCTCTTATTTGTCTTGTTTTTTACTTCTTTTATTCATAACTCCTTTCAGCATTAACCATTTTTATTACAGAAGGTGAAAAACTCTTCTGCGACAATATTAAGCAACATTTCGTTTGGAGTTCATAGCACATCCCCACGACATTCACGTTATTCTCTTAACACCGGTAACATCAACCCGACGACGGAAAGTTGTCTACGTATGTTTGTCGTGTTTGGTGAATTAAATCACCGCTGACATTATTTTAGTGAGAGGAAACCATTCGAACTCTTTTTTTTTAACGGAGGCTTATGTGTAGTTTTATATATCCTCGTGTATAAAGGCTGCCGTGGTGTAATGGTTACCGTTGAAAGAAAATCGGTACAGCAACCCGATTTCAAATCCTGGACGAGGCTGTTTGCATTTCCCATGCCGCTGATACTCTTGGGAAAGGTATGAATTCAATTATTCTCCCTCGAACTATTGGTAAATAATAGCGAAAACTGGGCTCTTTAACTTTAGTGGGGTAACCGATTAAGAAAAAAAATTCTGAATTCAAACCTGTTAAACTCCGCTCAAAATTTGATCTTGTGTCACATCCTGCTTGAGCGGTAACAAGTAAGTAAATTTGGCCACAGTTGTCGAAGGCGACCAGAAGGCTCCCTTTTCAATAGTTACTCCACCGAGGTGTAGGGGAGTGCGCTACTCCTTTCCCAGGATTGCTCCACTTTACCTTTGATAATACCTTATATTGCTGAGTGTTAAGCAAGGAGGTATCAAGTACAATTTTAAAAATCTTTGGCAAACACTTTACTCGCTAGGCCAGGACGAATTTCAAACAACATTTTATTGACTGAGCAAACTTTATTGAATGAATACAAAAATGACATGAAATTCTTAGGTTGTACATAAAATGTGCACGGAGAAATGTCTTTGTGTGATTGAAAGAGTCTTTCATATAAGTTATAGAGTCCTTAATCTTCGTACGTACAAGAAAGGAGAGAAAGATTGAATGAAAACTTACATGTTTAAGAAAGGTTATCGTAAGCGATGCGACATGAGGTTGTTGGGAGTGCAAAGCCACTGTACACGCGGACAGGAACGGAGGTTTGTTTCAAGGCATTGTCAAGATCGAAAAGGTTTTTGCTTTTGGCCTGCTGTTGTTATATTCTACTTTGACCACTTGTGGCCATTTAGTGAATATGGGAGGTAATCCTCACATATCTTCCTTTCGTGTGGGATCTAATATCGATCACTGGTATCAGTGACAATTATGCAATTATATCATCTATTAAACAAATTAAACAACAAACAATTATACGGAAAAAAGAAGATAATCTGCTGTTGGAGAAAATAAATGTTTTTGAAATTGATGAAAATTATATTAAAATTGTAAACAGGAGGTTAAAAAAGATTGGGATTTTTCAACGCTTTTTTCTTTTGTAAAAATTCTATTGATATTTTAAAAAAGATAAAGATTAAAGATATTTTAAAAAGAAAATAATATTCAGTCTTAAACGAGAGAAGGGCACAAAGAGCACATAACTCATATTAGATTATATCCGTTCTCTTCTTTTCCAATTAAACAACGGTCAAACAGCGTTGCTTAGTAACAGATCAGAAATACGCCTCCTACCATCCAATTTCACTATGAACGCTATAAAAGCATTTCTCCAATTACTGTATTTGCAGTGATCAGTTTTCCGAAGACATTCGAGATTAAAGCGTGACCATTTAACTCTACTTTACTACCTCCAAAATAGGAGAGAGCTGTAACCAATAAATATGCTGCTTTTTTGTAATTTACTGCGGAAACTTTTACCTGATGACTGGAATCGTTCAACTCGGAGAACTTGGTTCAACGATATTTTCAACTATTAATATTTGCGCTACACGATCGTTCATATTGAACACTGTCTGATTTTATATTGTTTATAGCAATCCTAATTCAGAAACTGACCCGTCAGTTTTTTGAGTAAACTACACACAAACACACGCGCGAGCGCGCACACACACACACACACACACACACACACACACACACACACACACACACACACACACACACACAAATAGAAAGGATGGGTTTAAAAGTTTATTGGCTGAAAAGTTCATATGATGACTTTTTTATCAATAGTACCCAAACATTGCAACACTGATGGAAAAAGTGAGTGGACCGGAAATGGGGGAACCTATCTTGAAAATAAATCATATCTGGTTACATTATATAAGAATATATTGGTCAGCCTATGAACTTTTCAGCTGACTTTCGTCTCTCTCTCTCTCTCTCTCTCTCTCTCTCTCTCTCTCTATATATATATATATATATATATATATATATAAACTTGGTTTTGTTTTGTTTTGTTTTGTTATGGCATATCAACCATTGTAAGTTATTTAATGCCAAGCCCATTTTTATACATATAAACAGTTCTATTTCAAACAATACTTTAGCATAAGTACATTTGACCCATTGATAGAATCCTATCAGGTACCATGATTCCGGGTCAGAATGGACCTGGGAGCGATGGCAATAAAGAGGTACTCCGAATTCCCCAAAGCTCCAGTATTACTGGAACCACATCATCAGATTGTTTAGTGTCATATCAAGGACACTCCTTAGTGGGAAGCCTTATCCCTCTGCAGAGATGCTGTTGGTGTATTCCACAGCCCTAACCGACTGGACCAATAAATTAAGTAAATAACCTGTTATGTCGCCTCATAAGGGTCGGAGTATAGTTTAAAATAACCTCCCCAAAGCAACCCCCCCAAACAAAACAAAAAAACAAAAACGACAACTTTTCATAAATTCCTCAAACAAATTGATGATAATAATGATTTAAAAATCAATAGTAATCGAAATATTTAAGCCTATAAATACTGCTGAAATCGATCAAATCTTGAAATAAGAAAACCAGTCAAATTTCAGTGGTGATTTTTAGAGAATAATTGATATCTTTAATTTATCAGAGTGTTTTCGATGTTTATAACCATTTTTTTCTGGAATATTCACTTAATGTTCCTGGGATATTTCATCTTGAATTTTTTAAGGTTAACTTTGTGAAGTTTTCAATTCATTTGTTTTGTCAAAACCGATTTCTTTTTGCTTCAATATTTGTAATCGGCCCACACCTCGTAAAACATGTACTTTAAAAAAATTACCCCATCAAATTATCGTTGAGATATTACTCTCTCTCTCTCTCTCTCTCTCTCTCTCTCTCTCTCTCTCTCTCTCTCTCTCTCTCTATTTCTGTTTTCTTTCTTTTTTTTTTTTGCAGTCGTTGGCCTTCAGCCTAATAACCCATGCATTTGATTGGCTAAACGCAACAGCTTTCAATTCGGCATTATAGAATACTATTTTTTTCAATTTATTTTCTTTCATATGTTCGATGCAATCAGTCTAATGTTGTAAACTCAACCCAGAGAGAAGCAATTGATGAAATGAAATCAGAAATACGCAGTTTGCCTGTAAGTCGAACAGATTCAATGATAACGATCAAGAAGCTGAAGTACATCAAAGTATTGAGCATGGTGGTGAAGAGAGGATTGTAAGAGGGGTGGGGGTGAGAGATGATTTTAAAGGGGGGGGAGTGAAAGAAGATTGTACAGGGGTGAGAGAGAGAGAGAGAGAGAGAGAGAGAGAGAGGATTTGCACGTGGTTTGAGTTGGGTTGAAAGAGGATTGTAAAAGGGGTGTTAAAAGCGTACTTGCAGCCAGGTTATTATAAAATGCATTATCCAACTTGAGCTTCTCGCAAAGGATGACCGTGTAGATTATGTGGGTCTAGCATTACTTGTGAAGGTGATCCTTGCAATGTTTTTCGCTTATGTGACTTTGTGCTAGACAAAGCTAAGCTTGGTAAGTATTCATTCCTCACAAGTTTGAATTCTCAAGTTCAGAAAGAGACGCCGAGGATCTTTTTCCAGACCGGTTCGTCCTGTTGCAACAGAAGTTGCTGAAACTTCCGGGTTTATTGGACTTCCTCTTACCACTTTACTTAAGAAGATTGATAGGAAGACTTTGTAGCAGTCACAGATCTATTTCCTTTCGCGAATCAATGCCCCTGTTAAGAGAATCGGTCACTCACTGACCAATCAACTGGCAGAGCGCATTGATTCCTTCTCCCTCTCAGGAACTATTTTTTCTGGTCCCTTTTTCTGTAGAACGGACAACGTCAGAGAGAGTCTGGAGCTAGCAGAAGGAACATATCTCTCTCACATGACTGCACTGATTCCACTTGGAACACTTCGCTCACTGCTAGCTTTAAACACGCTTCCTACGAACCAAGGACCAGCATACAGACCAGCGACGCAAAGAGACACTTTCTCACTCTCACTCCTTCACGCCTGCTACTGAAATAAACCTTACTTTGTTGTGTTGTTAAAAGAAGTTTTGTAATTCATTTGTGTTGCCTAAAATATATAGTGTTAGGGAAATTAACTATTCCCCTTTAACCGCTATAACTTCATAATGGTACACGTCTCACTGGTCATCGTATGCAGTAATTGTTACTCTCCTATCGGCGAAACAAGACACAATAATAATGATAATTAGCGAATGCAACAAACTAGAACAAAACTAGGCGAATGACTAGATAGGATAGGATAGGTGATCCACTGGGAATTGAGCAAAAGATTAAAATTCGACCATGCTCACAAATCAGAACTTTGCTTAAAAGATGAGACACGTAAAATTCGGCGGGACTTGGCGATAGAAACAGATCACCCAATGCCGACCGGAAAACCAAATCTTGTATCAAACAAGAAGAAAAGAACTTGACATTTAATGGCTTTTGTCGTTCCAGTAGACCATCAAAAATGAAAGAAAAACGAACAAATACTTGGATCTTGTCAGAAAACAGAAAAAGTTGTGGAAAATGACGGTAACAGGGATGACAGTTGTATCTGGTGCCCTTAGACGATCCCCAATGGCCTGGAGAAATTGGAGATGAGAGGGAGAATCGAGACCATTCAGACCACAGCACTATTAGAATTAGCAAGAATTCTTTGAAGAATCCAGGGAACCCGATGAAACTTGCTGTCTCTCAGGCTTCGGGAAAAATCTACAAGTTAAGACTGGTCTAAAGAAACTCGCATAGAATGAAAATAATTATAATAAAGTTCCCAGAGAGAGAGAGAGAGAGAGAGAGAGAGAGAGAGTTATATGAGTTTTAATTCCCGGGAGAGATTTTACTTTGTACATATTCTATTGGTCGGAATTGTGAAATTGTGGTTGTTTGCACAATTTTCACTGGATCACATTCTCACCCAGTCAGGCTAGCTCTTGTACTTCTTTTGGGCCAGTTTGTTGAATTTGTTAATAATGTGGTTTACTGTTTTCATCTCATTTTCTCTCCTCATATCCAACATTTGCAATTCCTTTTGGTCTTATCGATTTTAGTTTAGTTTTTATGACATTATTTTTGGATGCTATTAATAATGTTTTGCTTTCCTCCACATAGTTATGTTCAACTCATCTTGAACGCAATATCCTTAGTTCGCTCTTCAAGTATCCATATTTTGGTTTTCTTCCCATTTTTCTCGATTTAATTATTCCTGTTTGTCATTGTGTTGTTTTTTTTAAATTTTGCAGTCATTATCTGCTGTAATTGAGATATATTTTGCTCTTTTTTCTATATTCTTTTAATTCCTGAGTTGCCGAGCTCAAATCTTCCTTAATCCCGGCTAGTTGTCTTCCTATTTCTATTCTAATTATATACTGTCTGTTTTCATCTTCTCAAAGTTGTTAGGCCTGGCTCATCGTCATCAATTTTCTCGTTCTGTGATTCACGTTTCCAAAGTCGGCTTTTGTCCAGTTTAAGAGGGATCCGGAGTATTTTATTTAGGGGACTACCAAGAGATTTATTCTTGATTTAGTTCCTGTTTTTAATAGTTTCCGTGTTCTGAAATATTTTTTCCTGTTTTTTTTCTTTCATTTCCATTTGTTTGATAATATCTGCCTATTTCCCATTTTTTGCGGCTTTCTTTTTCTTCGAACGTTTGCAGGCTCATCTGATTGGTTATTGCTATCTCTTTTGCAAATCTTGTAAAAAAATCACAGTAAAATATTAACTTTAAACTATAATATAAAATATAAATTGATTAATATTTTTTTTTCTGTTTTGTGGATTTATTTCTTTAAAGTAGCACTTGCATTTTTTATCGTTCAGTTTCAATTTTAAATGATATCAAATATTTTGAAATAGACATTGTTTAAAAAACTGAAATAATTCCTGAAAAATTATAGAAAACATTTTCTTTGACAACTAGTCTTAATGTGTCAACAAAACAGACTTTTCACCCAAATTCTTGGGCTTTTTAAGAAAATTCTTGGATTTTTAACGAAAATTATTGGACTTTCACTATAATTTTTGAATTTTTCGCTAATATTCTTAGTCTTTTCGCTAAAATTCTTGGACTTTTCACTAAAATTCTTGGACTTTTCGCTAAAATTCTTAGACTTTTCACAAAAAATCTTAAACTTTTTAGTATTATTTGTATCCTGCTAATTTACATAATTTGAATTTGACAGAAACTTACCAGCTCATCATGAGCTCCAAGGAATCGTCTTATTGTTATCAAAACGATTTGCTATTAAAATTTTCACCTCTAAACCAGCGTAGACGAGTACTTCAGCAAGTAAAAAATACACGACTCACCGGTATACAAGATGCACATCAAAAAGCAAAAAAAAAAAAAAAAAAATGCAAAAAATATGTGAAAATACCACACAATGTTCAATTACCAGGTTTTATGAGAGAAAGAATTTTCTACCGACGATAGAAATGAACAGTTATAGATCTTGGTTAAATTTCACTGATCGTTTGTCCTTGAAATTTTCTTGTAAAACTTCGTCTGATGTGCAAACAAATACAAAAATCTTTAAGGTAGAATATATTCTAAAAACAATTCTTGAAATCGTTTGATGAAACTAAATTCAACTTTTGAGCTTTCTACCCCAAAGTAGAAAGTTCTAGAATGTTTCAACGGAGATTTCACTTTGAAGTGATTATTTCATGCACTAACTTCTTTTAAAACGTTGGTCATTATAGCTGAAGTGTTGGAGATCATAAAGAACGAAATGATTATTTTTTATTTGAATATTAGGACCTTTATAAGTAGCTCAATGTTTCTCTTGAAACGAGGAAATATATTGTAAGGAGATGGAAGGAAATTAAAAAAAAAAAAAAACGAGAAAATCGATTACAAGATAATCGTAATTGTGATAAGAATCTCAACCGGAGGAATTATCTTGTCAAAAAGAAAGATCTTGGCTTTTAGGAAGTATTGCCCGATGGCTGTAAAAGAAAAATGCTGGCTGTTGAAACTGTGGTTCTATTTTCGATGAAATTTAATCTGAAATGAACTCAAAGAACTGTTTGATTCGATTGGTCAAACATTTGAGATAAAACTGAATTTAAATGTTATATTGTTGTCTTTGTGAGATGGTCCATCTCCTCTCTTCATTATCTGTTGCCATCTTGACTTCTTGGTCTGTCGTCTCCTTCTTTCGTCCTCTCACTCTGTTTCAAGTTCTTACAAGTAGAATGAATAACAATTACATATTCCTGGGCACATGACTTTATTACCTCGATGACTTTTCCACACATAACATTTTTCCGATTGTACACAAGTCGTGAGCCAGTCGTCGGACCAGCGGTGGAAATTAGATCCGCGCACTCTGCGGTTTCTCGGTTGACTGACCCAGAATTAAATCTAACTTTTAAACTTCTAGGGTTTAGTCACCTGAGTTTTCCTTATTCAATGAAAGCCAATGTTTCAATTGATCTTAAACTGTTAATTACACTGAGTGACACCGACGGGTTATGAGACAACCGTTTTAGATGGTTTGTTGGTTGGGTTTTATGGCATATCAACCTTTGTAGGTTATTTAACGCCAAATCCATTTTTATGCAAATAGTCAGTTCTATTTCAAAAAACTCAGTTCAGGATAAGAATGCAGTTTAAAAGTAAGTACAGTTTAATTGTGAAAAACATTTTCATTTCAGGCTATTCAGTTTAGTCAAGCAGTTATATTTCAGCTAATATACTTAGTATAAGTACAGATTTTTTTTACACACAGTTAAATGTCAAAACAGTTCTATATCAAACAAATCAGTTTAGTGTAAGTACAGTTTCAATGTCAAAAACAGTTCCATTTCAAATAATTCAGTTTATAATAAGCACGCAGTTTAAATGTAAGTACGGTTTAATTGTCAAAAACATTTCTATTTCAAGCTATTCAGTTTAGTCAAACAATTTAGTTTAGCATAAATATGCCGTCAGTTCTAATCAACCCATAGATAGGGCCCTATCAGGTGCTACCATTCCGGGCCAGAGTGGACCTGGGAGCCATGGCAATGAAGGGGTGCTCCGTATTCCCCAAAGCCCCAGCATCACTAGATCCTCACCATCAGATTGTTTAGTGTCATAACTAGGACACTCATTTTTTTGGGGGGGTATTACCCCTCTGCAGAGGTGCAGTCGGTGTATTCTACTGCCCCAGCCGTTTTAGATATAATCATCTACATTAAATGACAAATAAAAGATTCAGCCAATAGACTATTCATCATCAAAAAGGACTTCAGAATTAACATAGACTTCCAGGATCATATCAATTAAAAAACAAACAAATGAAGAACACATACACACACACACATACGCACACACTCATATTTTGACAGGTTGTGAGTGAATCAAAAGTTTTGCCTCTCGGTCCAGTGACACACTCACCACTGATTTCCAAAAACCTTAAAAACGCGCTTGGCGTAACAATTATTTTCATGAGAAATGGAATTGGTTACTTGGACAAACTTGGTTCAAACTTGGACGCGGCTGTTTACATTTCAGTTCGTATTAATGGTCTTGGGAAAGGCATGAAACAATGTGTTCTCTTTCCAGCTAAGAATAAATAGTAGGGCAGACTCTATTATGTAGCTTTGGCTTGACAACCGATATCGGTGAAGGAAAACTTTGTATTAGAAATAGCCATACTCTGCTGAAAATTGACCGAGTGTCACATCCTGCTCATCGTGGAGATGGTCGGTACTCTGCTGAAAATTGACCGAGTGTCACATCCTGCTCATCGTGGAGATGGTCGGTTAAATACAAACAAAGCTTCTACTCTATTTATTTTGACCATTTTTAGTGAATTGAGAAAAGCAAATTCTTTTCGGATGGCTTTGTGCTTGATGTTGTTCAGTATTTTACCTCATTGGTCGGTGTTTTATATTTGGTGCTTGATGTTGTTCAGTATTTTACCTCATTGGTCGGTGTTTTATATTTGGTGCTTGATGTTGTTCAGTATTTTGCTACATTCATCGGTGTTCTATATGTTTTTAATTAAGGTAATGACTTTTTTTTTAATATTAATCGTTTTTAGTTAATTGTATTTTATTATTTAGTTTAGATAAGGGTGTGAACTACTCGTGTCTCTTAGCCAAAGTTCCTAGTCAGATGGTGCAGTCTTACACCCGCGCGGAAAGGATACGACAATCAACATATTTCATAATAAACCCCCAGACAGGAAATGGGACTAGAGTGTGGATGATGTCATGCCCAGAAGAGATGGTACTGAGAATTTGAGGATTTTGAAAAGACAGTAGTTGCAGTCGACCGTTGAAGGTAGCGGTTGAGTTTTTCGGTAGAGATCTTAAACATCACAAGATGCACCATGCGTGGTGGTAGTGGCGGTGGGGAGGTCAGCATAGTATGGTTATCATATGCTTTTATGATTTGTGTCTCCTCATGTCACTATGGGCCGAAGCCAGAAATTAATAAACCCATTCGTATCTGAAACGACCGAGTCCGCCTGTATTTGTATTTGTATTACTGTTGTTATTGATATCATTAAGAGAATACAACATATATTTGGTTGTTGAAATTGTTAAGTATTTTGCCACATTAGTCGGTGTTCAACATTTCAGACTCAGATTTGAAATACTAATTTTTCAAGTAAACATACTGATGTTGCGAGGTCGATAAATATGTCGATCCCATGAACTTTTGTGAATAAGGAGATAGACAACAAACTAGACAAGGATGACAAAGACAAGAAATTTAGTTCGAAGTGCCAATCAATAACAAAAAAATGGCTGTTGGTCTACTCGTCGACCAAGATGCAGTCTAAGTTGCCGTACGTGGCTGGTCTACTGTTTGGTTATGGAAGAAGCTGGTTTGGTGATGCAGGAACTGGTCTGCCGGTGTCTACTGCTTGATTGTGTAGGTGTCTGCTGCTCGGTCTTGCAAGTGTTTGCTGTTTGGTAATACCGCAACAAGTGCTGAAGGTTTGCTGTAATATGGTTGGCTGAGACGTCGTCGTCTCGGGGTATCAGCAAACGAGTGTAAGTGGGGAAACCAGAGGTGATCCCCAGAAGACTTAGCTCTTAAAAGAGCTGGTTACGACTTTCGTAAATTAGCTCTGAAAAGAGTTGTTTGAGAGAGCAACTGTGATTGATTGGGTCCTGCAGCGTCTGCTGACTGGAGTTAAACTGCTGCTGATAACGCTTTTGTTCGTTGTGCTATGCCCAGAGGGGATTCGTATATCTCCCACAATTGTCTGTCTGCCGAACGTGCTGTTTATTTGTCATTGCCTCGCACTAGACAGGACTTGACACAAGGTCAATGACCCGAAGGTCGATTTATTGTGGGGGTTAAGGGAAGGAGAGGTCGGTTGGGAGCCGAGGCTCGAGCCCTGCTAGATGTGAGCCTGATGTGCCTTGCTAGACGTAGACTCAAACGTGTGTCTAGACACAGATGCCTGATTATAGCTTAAACTGGACCTATTAGTCCAGTGCTATACAATGCTTGTCATTTGCACTATAGCCCACCCGAAGGTGGCCCAGACAAATCTATGAGCCATTCTACCACGAATTTGTCCTTGACCTTGAGTCATGGTGGCGTGCCGAAGCCCGACAGGCGAGTTTGTCAGCCAAATGTGCTGTTAATTTGTCTCTGCCCCCCACCAGACAGGAATTGACACAAGGTCAATGACTCGAAGGTCAGATTATAGAGGGGGGTTGAGAGAAGAGGAAGTCGGGCTCAAGCCGAGACTCGAACGCTGCTGAACTATGTTGGTCATCGGCTCACTTAGCACAATGTGAACCTAATGAGCCTGGCTGAACATGGACTCAAACGTGGGTCGCGGTACGGATGCCTGATTATAGCTTAAACTGGACCAAGAAGTCTAGTGCTATGCAATGCTTGTCAATAGCATTATCATCCAACCGAAGGTGGCCCAGCCAAAGTCATGAGTCATTCGGCCACGAATCTGTCGTTGACTTTTAGTCACTGTGGCGTGCCGAATCCCGACTGCCGAGCTTGTCAGCCGAATGTGCTGCTTTGGTCGTTGACTACTGCGTTTATATATAGGTACGTGGATGCGTACTTTATGGCTTGCGACAAGGAAATTCTGTTACCAAAAACAGGAAGTTTCTCTTTTACATAAAATTAATTATGAGATGTCTCATTATACTAACAAGAGTTGCTTTTAAATACCACATTTTTTATCCTGTGATTGGAAACTATCTCCGAGTCAGTTCGTTGAATTAATTTATTTCGAAAAATAATCCTCGTGTTGGCAACAAAAATTCCACTCGATACGTAGGTATGACATTATTGTTTAGCTGACGTTGCGGATGACTTTGCGTTTTTTAAAATGAAGATTTTAGCTTTGAGTAAACGGTACGCTATGATACTGATATATTCTTCACACCTTGTGGCCAGACAATCAAAAATCTTAATTCATTAGAATTACTGATTTGCGTACATCCAAGTTTTACGGAGTTGTTGCCCTTTTGTAGTTGTTGTTGTTGTACATTATTCTTTTCTTTTTTTTGACAGATTGATAAACCGTTGAACTGATTCTCTGAGTATCTGAGTTGTCCGTAACGCACCCACACAAATCATCATAAAACATGGTGTTAGAAATGGTCAAGACAAACTGCGGTTCTTCATTAAAGGAAAGTTAATTTTCTGATGGTCAAAGTGACCCAAAAAAGTAAAGAAGAGAAATGAGATTCAACTGGATCAATAACTTTAATAAAAACATGCTATACTATCATGCATGAAATTACTGATTAGTGTACATCCGGGTATTGTGTCCCTTTTGTTGTTGTTTCTGATAAACTTCTCTTCGAAAACAGTTTAATAAACCGCTAACATAATATACACGTGACTATAAGTTGTTCCTTACGTAGCTTTTATGATCCCACATAGAAGTCATTATAAAACGCAAACTAAGCTAAGCGTCATTTTCTCCCATCCGACTAGCGACAACACTTGGGTGTTTATACATGTTTATAGGAAGAGGCTCTTGTCTTTGAGCAAAGCAGTAAGTCTCTAAGGTCAAAACATCAAGACGTTAACATAAACAATTAAATAAATAAAATAAATAAAAAAACAAATACTGCCGCTTTACAATCTTCCTTTTTTTTTTACTTTTTTTTCCGGAACAACACGAGCGGCAGATAATATTTGTAGCAAGGCAGGAAATGAGAAATAAGAAGCAAGGCGACTCGGGGCAGATTTGAATATCCTTTGGCGAGACGTGAGTGCAATAAAGTAGTCTTGAAGCACTTTAATTGTCGAATTGCCAATTTGGGGAGAAGGACAACTCCGAATCGTTTTGGTGTGAACATTATGAAATACATCATGTTTCTAGCAGTTAAAGAGTTAATGAATGACGTCATAGCACATCCGCCTTTTTAACGGATATCCTCACTTTGCGAACAAAACGACGGACTTGCTAAGATTGTCAAACAAATTACGTCATGACAGACGAAATGGAAAAACAAAACAGAAATGGGGTTTTCTTTTCAATCTGAAAATTATTCAAAATGCAATTTCTCCAACAAAAAACCCCCCAAAAAACAAAAACAAAAACAAAAAAAAAAACAAACAAAAAAACAAAAACAAAACAAAACAAAAAACTAAAAACAAAAAACAATTAACCTGAAAAGTATTTCTGACGGAAATAATCTCTTAAGCCCTTTAAACATTTTTACAGCTTGTATTTCCGAGATATAACCGCAAATAGCGGCCTGTATGAGTTGCCTTGATCATAATCTGATATCCTTTAATCAGGATTAATTCATATACAAATATAAATCTGCACAGATACGCAATTATCAACAATATACTGGCATATATAAACATGTACAAATGGCATGTGGAAACACACACACACACACACACACACACACCTATTTAATGTTTTACAAGTTTAACACGAAACTAAATGACGGCATGTCAACCTGTCTATAGTTATTTAATGCCTAGAGGTTAGGGAATGTAGTTCATATCGCATACGAATAATTTTTAAACTGATCTATTTGACTCATACTCCCGAGATCTCCAAAATTGCAGCCTTACCATGAAATGCAGTTTGGGATCATGGCAAGGCCACCGAATTTTGAGGGGGGAATCTTACCTCCTGCAGTAGAGAATTCATAGCCTCTTCACTCAACAATGTGCTCCGTGTCTCAAGTAAATCCTGATTTTATATTTTCGTGCGAATGCAGATCCTCTTACGAAAAGTGCATAACAATTTCAGTCAATTGTAATTTAAGGGTGCTTAGGGGTTAACAAAACACAAATAGATAGAGAGAGGGAGAGAGAGAGAGAGAGAGAGAGAGAGAACCAAAATTATACGCTACATACAGACGTGGGGTTAAATCGTGTCCATTGGGCCAGAAATGATTCATCTCACAAGGACATATTTTCACAATACAGCGTCTAAAATTACGTGTTGTGTTATGGTGACTTGATATTTACATTTTGTTTTCTTAATGTTGTGATGTGAAAGGTTAGCATTGGTTAGTGGCTAATCAAGTTTCCCCAGTTATTCTTAGTGAGAGATTTAAATAGGCCCTCTCTTACACTTATGTTAATTAGGCAGATTAATTTGCCAGTATCACTACATCTCCCTGAAATAAATAGGTTTTATGCCCCAAGTAGGTTTTGTACTTCTAGTAATTGTTTCATTTTCGGGATTTCTCTGTTCTTGTCTCTCTCCCGTGTTTCTTTCTCTGGGGGATCTAGATCTGTCCCGCTCTAAGCTGTGATCAAGGTCGTCTTCTTTCATTATTTAATCTTCATCCGAGTTTTCAAAGATAATCTGGTACTACTGATCATACATTATTTCGTCTTCTGAAGTTTCATTCTGTAAAAGTTATTCCAATAAATCATTAACGAAAGGAATCGTAGAGATTTCTTCCTCATTTTGCTCTTCATATTTGCCCTTGGGCCTTATTTGATCTGCATGGGCTAATATACTGTTCCCCTTTTCTCTGTTATAGCTGTATTGTGGCTTTTTGCATGATACATTCTGCCCTTTTTGCAATTGATTCTTAGTTCTTTTTGCACCACACTCCTTCATTGTTAGCGGAGCTCTAATTTGTCTTCCCATTAAAGCTGATTGGCTTTCTAGTCTTCCGACATGTAGTATTGTGCAATAACTTAAAAGTAGCCTTGGTAGAAAAACTTCTTTTTTTTCTTTTTGCTAAGAACATACTTTTAGTCCCGTTTTTACGGTCTGCACCATTCTTTCCGCTAACCCATTCGATTGAGGGTGATATGGTGGTGTCTTATACGGTTTACACCCTATTTTTTCCAATCATAAACTTAGATCTTCGTTACAAAATTCTGGTACATTGTTGGATTCCAGGGTTTTTGGTATACCGTTTCTCGAAAATTTGACCCCTAGAATCTACTTCAGTATCACTCCACTTAACATAGATAAATATATTGGACGTGGGCGCCTAATTTTATCCTTATTTGTGTGACTGCTACTCCACAGTGTATATCATCATGTACACTTTATACCACGAATTTTCTTTGTGTTTCTGGGGGAATTATCAGATCTCAATTGTAACGTAATGGCCAAGGGATTTCGGTTCATGCCTTTGAGTTTAGTTAGGCTGAGAACATTTCAGCTCAGCACATGGGTTAGTTAGGTGCAACATTGAGGCAGGTGTTAATGCAGGCGCGCGCGGACGGATGGAGGTGTCTCTCAGATGTCACAATAGTCCGAGACGAAATGGGTGACGGAGTGCGAGTGACGTCACGCACCGGAAGCGTGCAGAGGTTTGTGGAGAATTGAAAGAAAGTGAGAGAGTTGAATACGAGACGCCAAATGAGGAGGATCGACGTTTGGAGCTCGCTGACGCGAGGCGAACTTGCTTCCTATGGGGGCCGCTCGAGATGGGGGACAAATGAATAAGACAGTATAGAAGATTGTGTCTCTCCTCCTTATGTCGAAACCTTTAACTCAAAGTTAATAAAAAGGTTTCGTACCTGAACAAGAAGTCGTTCCGTGTTTTCGAATTTCGAGATTCCTATGTTCTAACGTTATGAACATTATGTATATATGTTACCAACATTCTATTTCTATTTCGCACATGGTGTTAATTGCAGCTATAGTACACACCAATTACAAATCCCTCCATGTTCTATCATTAATTTATGTCTTATTTCTTTGTAGGGTCCTTTTCCACACGTAGATGCACGATCAAGATTGCGATTTTACAAGGTGATTCCAGTCAGTCCCGGAAGTCCCGTATCTACAGTAAGGAGGTGTTGAACTTCCAGTAGCCGGCTAGACTAGGCCTATAAGCTAATCCCTGAGGGTGAACTATCTAGCCACGTCCACATCTCCCTCCCAGAGTTATCCTGACGAAACCTGTCGACCAAGTCGTGACAGGCCACCAAGAGGATCAGTGTTATATAACATATGACATGGATTTTTGATTCGTTCCTAGTGACCCCGTGTGCTTTGACAAGTTGTCCCGCTGTGATGAGTAAACAGGGATATGATAGCACATCAGTGCAGTCGGGTACAACAGGTGTGTAACCGGAAGTAGATGATGAGAACCACGCAGTCAGATTTCAGATTTAGACAGAGTGCAGAGAATCGGAGTCGAGCGTGAGACACGCAGCCGATCAGAGGCGTCTCTGATAAGCTTTCAAGGGGGTACAAGCGTTGGTACACCCTGGCTCCCGGAAGAAGATATGGGAAGAAGAAGTCCTCTCTCTGAGTATATGTCTCTCCATCTATCTCTCAACTAACAACAAACAGTGGGCCCCTTATGAGAATAAAATGAGAGATATATTTTCATAAAGAAGTGTGTTTCGTTCGTTCATTATAGTTGAATATGTTCCTCGTTGATCTTAAAGACACAGCTGGGTATACAACAATCAGGCCGCTTTCACACCTTCCCGGCTCTTTAGCTCTCCTCCCGACCCTGTATATTTTGGGATCAAGGATCGCATCCTAATTACCCACTAAAACTATCCGTTTCGGATCGTCAAGGAACGGCACTGACCGCTGAAAAAAAAGGAAACCCTCTCTGTAGCGATTTTAGGCGCATAAACTGCAGCCATATGGAACTCGAAACTTTTAACAACATCGGCCACAACCAGCCGGCCCCCGTCATCTGAAAGAATAAGATTTACATCAACATTAAGGCTGTGTCCAATTAGCAAAGACACCCCATCGCTGGTACGGCTGCCGTATGCTGAAAGAACGATAGAGTCATCCGTCAGCACCCGACAGTTCGCAGCGCAAGTGAAGAGAGTCTCTTGCACTGCAGAAACATTCACACTGAGGTTCGAGAGTTAACTAAGCAAGTGCGCACACTTACTAGGAACTCTTAGTCCCCATCACATTAAAAGTGGGAAGGTTTAGAACCATCAAACCCACTTACTTTACTCGCTGTCGACTACGGCATGGAAGTCCTCGGGTGTGAGGATGCCGACGGTATGTCACAGGGAGCTGGTACCGAGCTCAGTAGTGACTCGGCCATCTCTGGACACACCTCTGACATCTAGAGGGTACTTCAATTTTAGAACCCTGTAAAAAGATGGGTGAACATAAACAGGGACCCGCCTTGAATAATAAAATAATCCTTTTTTTAATGAGGGGTGCACCATTTCCTCAAACCTTATTTCCGCCCGACTGGGCTTCTCAATGTAAATTCATACACCTTTCGTGCGACTCCCAGCCGAGCGAATAAAGGTGGTCACCATGGGTGCACCCCTGAACAGATATGGGTTTGAAATGTTTTTTGAAATGTTTTTTTTTTTCTTGTGGAATGGAACGGGCCGGGAACGAGGATTCCTTGTTCCCTTGAGAAGCCGGTAGTGATAGCCATTCAGATGTTGATGTAGAAGGTCCTGCTACCGGCTCTTCTGGCTTCTTGGGAAAGGCTTCCAGGTCCTTTCCCAAGAGATCTTTAAGGCTGTTTATGTTGTGTTCCTCCATGGTTGCTTAAAGCAACTTAGGAGGAAGAATGGTAGATTGCTATGTGACTGTTGTTGTTGCAGGAAATGGATGAAAAAATGGTATAGAGGACTGGAAAAAAATGAAAAAAGGTATGAAAAAAAAATTGGTTCTGTCTAGTGCCTTGACTCGAACTCGTTTATAAAGAATAACGAGGAGAGTAAGAGAGTCAAAGCTAATCAAGCTTCCCCAGTTATTCTTTGCGAAAGATTTATATAGGCTCTCACACTTTTGCTAATTAGGCAAATTTATTTGCCAGTTTCACTACATTTAACATAAATAAATATATAGGACGTGAGCGCCTCGAGTGGTGGTTAGCAAGCTAGACTGGGGAAACTTTCGTGAATGAGTTCGAATCTCATTGGGTGTCCCATTCATACGGCCTTGTGTCACATTTAAGCAAAAAGCTTAGTAAATTTCTCAATACATAGGTTGTGTTATTCCACCGAGGTAAGTCAGCAATCTGAGACTATAGTAAAAACCACTTTTGATTCCAATAAATACAATGTACGAAAAACCATTCTGACTGTGAGAAGATAGAAAAATTATATCCTTTTACTCAGTAGTATATTTGCAGGATCGTTAAACACTGAAAATTTCTTAAATTGCTCTAATTTAAAATTGATTAGATTACAATGATTAAATTGTGTACAATTACAGACTTGTAAAAAAAACTAATTGACTTATATCATTTTAATTAAAAGGGATTGTTAAATTGTTTTGACTTGTTTCATGAGATTGTCTTTTGTATAGTTATTTATTTGGCTACCCACGAAGCCGAAATGTGACACAAGGTCATTTAAGTTTGAGTGCAAAAATTACTTGGTTCTGTCGGCAATTCACATCAGGGGTATCGGGCAATAAACGCAGCCCTCACCGCTTTTCGACGTCAGGGTATGTTATGCCTGGTTTAGGGAGACCTCCTGCTAACCCCGTGCGAAATACGTACCAAAAGAAAAAAAGAAAAGAAAACTACATATTCATTCGCGCTAAAAAGTAAATATCACTATGACGAAACACGTGACGTCAGGCGGTGTATTGCGAAAATTTGACCTTTTCTGGTGAATAAGTGTCGAGTCTAATGGACTGGATTTGACTAGGAAACATGTTTATTTTATAATCATGAATATAGAAATGCATCAAAATATTACTAGACATAAGATCTCGATACATAAATTTTTCGTTTGCTTGTTTAAGAAAACCTTCACGGTGAACAAGAGTGTAATTAATTCATCTTTCTCTTTTACATAAACAAATAATGTCAACACTTACAGTATTGGCGATTCTTTGAAAATTTACATTATTCTAAAAACTTTATCTATAAGTCAACGTTATGGTCGTCCCACCAACTACTCAAATCTAAAATACCGGTTGAAACAACACCGAATCATCTATGTCATCAGTTAACTGAATATTTCACTGCTATCAAAGCGAATCACAATATCAGCAAATATAACATCGCCGAATTTGATAGCGAGTGGAATTTTCGTCTACCAACTCAGCGGCTATATTCAAAGTAAATTCATTTTGCCAACCGCTTCGAAAGTAGTTTTTAATTGTTCAGCAGATCGGATTGTATTTGTAAGTTTCCTTTGACGGTATCAATGATTTATTTCATTATTACACACAACTGAAGAGAGGTTTCCAGTCCTCGGTCAAGCACGCACGAACCCATCGGAAATGCAATCCTTCTCTGCAATATAAAAGCAGTCACTGACGACAAACGAACTTTCGGCCTGGCCTTCTCGCCCAACCACCTGGCATTTGTGCTTGGTGGATATCAATGACAAGCAAAGATTCACATTGCACTTGGCCTTTTGGCCCGGTGAATTATTGACAAGCAAAGTTTACTTTGCACTTGGCCTTTTGGCCTGGTAAAGCGACGGCAAGCACAGATTCACTTAGCACTGGTCCCTTAAGCCTGGTGAGCACCTGGTCCCTGAGGGTTGTTCCCCCAAACAAAACTAGCTTTGCGGGGCTAAAATTTTCGCTTGACGCCTGAGGTGCCCCAGTAGGGCCATGCCGAGAGGACCCAGCATTTTTTTGTACCTACTGCGCATGTCTCGATTCGTGCGCGATCTCCACGTTAAAATAACCTTGTGTCGAATTCTATGAGATGCTTGACGATGTGTCAAGTTCACTTTCTCCTATGATTGTAACGGGACCCCCACTCACCGACAGGGCTGCAGAAGAACTAAATGTTAAAAATTATGCAGCTGTTCTACCTAATAAACATCATTAAACATAAACAAACGGCCTCTGTTATTTTTAACACGAAACTATTTACTGTAAATACTTAATTAGGCAAGAGAATTTTCCAGGAATTAAAGTTGCCAATAAAAAAAGGCTGTCAAATTGGTTTAGAGTTCAGAAGAAGTCTCGTCGAAGAAAGAACTTCGGATGAAAGTATACATTTTTCTTGTAGCCATTGTGCTATATCCGCAAGAAGGACAGAACGTCATCTATTTTGACGTTCTCAAACAGATCAGTTAAACTATTCACTTTGAAAAATCGCTTTCTGATGACAGCGAAAGCTCTGCATTCTATAAGAATGTGTTTAACGGTGCAAGATGTCTGACAGGTCAAACATTGTGGTTTTGGTTCCTGTTTCAGTATGAAAGAGTGAGTAAGCCTCGTATGACCAATGCGCAATCGGGATATAACGTCTCCCCCCTCTCTCTCTCTTTCTTTACATTTGTATTGGGTTGGTTGAGGTCGGCAGTGTTGATTGTAGTCAGACGGGAGCGTTGGTAGTACGTACAGCTCGACATCTGGAAGTAGAGAAAAGAGCATTGGTCGACTGCTGTTGATCGCTGCTTATATTTCCTTTATGTGTGCTTTATGGTCATATGAGCATAGCACTACGTGTGTGTGCAAATATGCGTATCTATAAGCTGGCGATGTCACTTCATTAAAACGTCTCCGAATAACATTCTCGCAGCCACTACACAATTAGCTTCAAAGGTTTTATTACTAATATGATCTAGTTACTGCAAGGCATATCTTCCTAAAAGAAAAAATAATTGTGTTACCTCCTCCTCTTTTGGGTCCATAGTCACATGCTTATTTTCCTTGTTGGTAAATTCAACCTTGTCGTTGAAGGGAGATTTATAAGTAATGTGCCTTAAGCACATTTCCTGGAAATTGTCTGATGAATTCGAATATAAAATTGTATTGTTATTAGCGTAAAGATTTACAAGGGTTGACACACACACATGTACCGAGTGGGTATTGCAGATTTTACTGAAACATGAATGTATCAACTGGTAAGAGAAAGAAAGAAAATTGTGAAGTAAATTTTGGAGAGTAGGGAAGAGTCATCCAATTTGTCATCTGTGAAAATCAGACTTTGTATTTTAATGAGATTCAAACTATAATTAGTGTCTCAAAAATCACTGTAAAGTTGTCTCAAAGTGTGTGTGTGTGTGTGTGTGTGAGAGAGAGAGAGAGAGAGAGAGAGAGAGAGAACACATTTTAAGGAAGATTGAATAATAAATCTTTGGTTAATCTAAGTTGCGCGTTGCACCGGCACAAACCGCAATTAAATTATACTCCTCTCGACGCATGAGCACCAAAATCTCCGTACCATTTTGAAGAGACGTGTAACAACAGCTGTCTTTTCTGATTTGATTGACAGAGATTTAGACTAACAGCTGAACTGGGTCTCACCTTCATTTCTGCAGGTTTACTCTCACCTCCACTCGACCAATTACTGTTTTCCTTCTCTGTCTGTCTCTCTCTCTCTGACTCCTCTCTCCCTCCCTCTCTCTTTCTTTTGCACTCATTATTTTATTTTCTCTTTTTTTATCTCAGTCTATGTTCACTTCTTTGACAGAGACAGAAAAACGAGAGAGAGAGAGAGAGAGAGAGAGAGAGAGAGAGCATATTTTCCGGAAGATTGAGTAATATCTATCTATCTCAGTCTTCATATCTATCTATCTATCTATCTTAATTTTCTCTTTGATTAAATACACTCAATTCATGGATTTATCTCTTCCTTGGTCTTTCTTTTCCTTCCTTCCTTCCTTCCTTCCTTCCTTCCTTCCATACTCTTTTAGTTATTACTTTTTTCTACCTTCCATTTTCTCTCTTCTACACCTTGACATATTCCGATATCATCTTCACGTCACTTTCGTCAAATAAAGAACCAGAAGCCCACTTCTATTTCCCTCTGATTCATTCACTTGATAGAGCTATCTACCTCCGACTCTCCTTCTCTCTCTTTTTTCTTTCTCTCTTTCACACACACACACACACACACACACACACACACAGACATCATACCCTTTTCTTACAGTTTCTCCTGCCAGTCACCGTTTCTTCAGACTTTTTAACAGTCCGACCAAGTGTCCATTCCAGCAGCTTCCTATAAATCTTGTCAGGCAGGAATTGTTTCCAGGCATTAGTGGCCTTCAAACGAACATTTCAAATATACTCAGAGAATATGGACACCGGATCCAAGACATTTCCATTATTGCTTATCCTCAATACTTCTTCCTTTAATTTATTCGTTCACTCTCTTTTTTTCACACACACACACACACACTCTCTCTCTCTCTCTCTCTCTCTCTCTCTCTCTCTCTCTCAGTTCATATGTGTCTTATTTTGATATTCATACTTCTACTTCATCGTCTACTTCGGAATCTTTATTATCTTTCCTTTTCCTCTTGGTCTTGATTTCCATTGCGTCCTCTTTTATTCGATCGGCCACTTCATCCTCTTTTTTTTCTCTTTTGTGATTTTTATCTTCCTTTTTGTCTTTGATGTTTATTTTAAAAAATCACTTTCTTTTCTTTTTCTTTTTTCATCACTTTTCAAACAAGATTCCATACTTCCTTTCCAGTTTTTTTAGTATCTTTGCTGGTGTCCATATTGTTATTTATGTTTCATTCTTTTCTTTCTCTTTTCTTTCTTTCTTTTCTCTTTCTATTAAATCCCCCATTTTTCACTCTCTCTTACCTTTTCTGATTTTTCATGCGTCTGTTTCAGTTTATCATTTAATTCTCTTTTGTCAATCGTCGTTTTCCTTTATATTTTCTCTTTGATCTTCATCACCGACATTTTATTTCTGTGTACTGAGACATTTGCGAAAGTTTTATCAAAATCGGTAGTATGCTTAAAAAATGTATATTTTCCATTTTATCTCATTTAAAAAAAAATACTGAACGAAAAGCTTCATTTAGAAAACTGATTTGATAACTTTTATTAGATATGAAATTTTATCAAAGAAAATAACGAACTTTGAAATAGCAATATCAGAGAAAGTTATTACATCTCAAAATAACAAAATATTTTTCAGTAATTATCATTATTAAATGTCTGAAATGTTTTCATAAACTCAGTTTAAGTCGACATATAGTTAAAAATTTTGAAAACCGGAAGAAACTATAGCACCAATCTTTCATATAAGAGAATAATCCCAGTTTTGTTTTATTGGCTCACGACGTTAGTCGCGGATGTCGGCGGAGTTTAAAATATTCTGGCAGTATTTTCTGAAGAGGGTTAAGACCTCCATCCGAAAAGAGGGTGTCCTGAGTATAACACTAAACTGCATCTGATAGTGAGGCTCCAAATCTGGAAATCTGGAGAGTTTGGATTACCACTTTATTGCTATTACTCCCAGGTTCACTTTGAACCGGAGTGATAGTACGTATTAGAGTCCTATCTATGGTTCAAATAGATCAGTTAAAAATCATTTGTATTCGATTGTGTTAAAGAAAAAGCTGAAGACTTCTAAAAAAATGTAAATATATGGCATAAACGAACCCAGAACAGGTTGACATACCATTAAAATCAATCAATAAAGACGTCTATTCAACTGAATAACTTATACAATAAAATGTCGATGTCATTCAGGTTCTTATTCATCGCGATCGAAAATGCATTGTCAATGGTGGTTGCGCTATCCAACGATTTTATTATGCTTCTCGAATCGATTTTACTTTTCATTACTCTCTCAGCGTTCCTTGTAAGAAAGTCTTTGTTTACCTGTCTTGAAAATCTGCATTCGAAATCATGTTTCTGACCTCAAACATGTAACAAGTTCATTCATTAGACAGGCATGAACACACTATTCCCTAACCTTGTTACATTATTATACAAGGTCAAACTTTGTGGTAAAAAGAAATCGAGAGCGCCTACCTTTAACAGAACTTGAACACAGAATTCTGATAGCGGAATAAAATATACTTCTATTTCAATCATGAAATATTCTAAAAATTTTGCTGATTGTTTTATCTAATTTCAATAATCCTATTTGAAGCAATTTCCGGCTTTGAAAGAACGAATATTTTTTGAAAGTAGCCCTTCCTTCCTTCCGTACAACACGTATCAGAGATAATCGCATGAATAACAAGAAACAAAGAATAAATGAATGATTTGTAAGACAAGTTATTTTTACTCCGTAATGACTGATTCAATAGTTGCATTTGACGAAGACGAACAGAGAATTCTGTTTTTATCAAATTTATAGAACAAATAATAGAATAAACTTCATTAATGAAAATTTCAAGACTTTCAAATACGAAAACCCGTGCGATTCTAATGTAAACCAACAACATTGATAATTGGATGCAAAAAGGCTCAAAATTAATGAGAAATTATCATTTTGCTCGTACAAATCTTTATTCTACATCGTTCTTATCTATCTATCTATCTATCTATCTATCTATCTATCTCAGTTTGTTCAAATCTGTCGATCTTGGTTTGTCCCTGTCTATCTTTGTTCTTTGCTAAATTTGTTTATATATATCTATGGAAAAAATTATACAATTTATTGACCACATATTTTACAAGCATATAGATATGTGTAACGCTATGATACTATATCAAAAGTTATCACGCAATCAATACAAAAATGACTGTTTTTTTCAATGTTTATTGACACTGACTGCTTTTCACGGTAGCATCGAAACGAAAGATTGAGGTTCTAAGAATTAGTTCGGACCATTAGATCGACAGAGATAGTGTAAAGAGTGGGAGATGAAACGGACAGCCACAGACATAGACATTTCTTCTTCACTGACCTGGCCCCACCCCAACGGAGCCTCTCCACTCCATCTCCAACTGACTGCCCGACTCAACTGTGACTAGACTCTAACTTCTGATTTCTCAACTGTCCAACAGTGCCATATAAATTTTCCCAAAAGTATTCTTTTTGCTATCGTTAAATCATACGTAACCATTAAAACTTTTTAGTGACACGTTACAGTTAAAATATCGGCTGATATGTATCTAAATGTTTATTCTGATATATATTTTACTAACAGCTGATTCTAAAACAAACCTGTCATGCTTTATTTTGACGGGAGTAACATGTGTAAGCACAACAAAGTCTTCGCAATTCCGGACCTTTAGAAATCGAAAACCTGCAACTACGAACTCAGAGTTTTTGTAAGCACACAATTTATTACTAAAATAGAATAATTAACTAAAACCCCTAATTGTATAACATATGCTGAATACACAAGAATAAGATGATGACATGTGACGTTGATATCGTTAACCTCTGGCAACTCAAACTTAAAATCCCTTTTGAAAAAACACGGTCATCTGTGACGTCAGCAAACGGAATATTTCACCCAAAACGGAAACGACAAACCCTGGTATTATCAATAACGTCACTGTTTCATTGGCAAGTGGAAATTTCCGTCACCAACACGAGGGTTATTTTCGAAATAAATTCTAACAGCAAAAGAAAACAGGTTGCATTTGTAAGCTCCTCTCATCAGTTTAATGAGATATTTCATTATTACTCATATTTAAAAGAGAGACTTCCTGCTGCGACAACACAGAATGTTTGCCACTCACACACGCTGCCCTTCCCGTCTATATAAAGGCAATCATTGACCACATAGCTTAAGTTGGCGATCTGGCCTTCGAGCCGGCGCCTGGCATTCGTGTCGAGTGGTTGTTTGCTTACAATGACACCTTGGCCTCAGGGAGCCGTCCCCTAGGTCAATTCCTGCTTGTAGGACTAAGTTTATTACTTGGTGCCTGAGGCGCCGCAGAAAGAGAATGCAGACAAGGTCAAAAATTTTTGCACCTACGGCATAAAATGGCCTTATGCCATATTCTGACAGGGTGGGATGTCAGATAGATCGCTGTTCACAGCGGGCATTAATGCCTGTCGGTGAGGGAGTTAGACTAACTCCTTTCCACTGGTAACAGTACACCTATACCAGATGTCTCTCCCATCAGCAAATAGCTGTTGTAGGATCAACCAATCACAGTCGCATGCCAGGATTTGACCAATCACAGTAGCTATCTTAAATATTCTTTATCAGAACTAAATTACGAAAGTTATCATCAGGTTTTTTAAGAGCTATTTCAGAAAGTCTCCTGAGGATCCCCTCTGGTCCTTTCACTTACAACTCTTTCTGGGATAGTAAGACTTTGCAGGTACCACGAGACGATGACGCTGCAGCCAGTCAGACTTGCAGCAGACCAGTTTTTCTTTCAGCATATCAGATCATACCACAACAAACAAGTCCACGAGCAACAAATCAGCTTGGACTATCATCAGCATTCCGAAGCCACGTAGACATGCACCCCAAGTTAATCAGCGACTGAATAAACCGGAACATCGATCATCCAGCCTCCGCAACCGATGCTTCCACCTCTTCGAGTGTCTCCAGATTTCTGATCACGCAGCGACACCTATGACCGATACATAGAACTAAAACTATCCGCTATCGCAAAGAACTTTTAGAGAGCCGATTCTAAGTCTTTCGACCGCATCGACTTCCAACACCGTTAAGACTACACGGACATTTATGCAGCAGCAGCAGCAGCAGCAGCAATTCGACACCCATGCAAACCTTTCGTGTACGATTCGCCTCATAAAGGTCAGGCATTTTATCTTAGCATCTTGTCTTTATCATCCTTTTGTCTAGTCTGTCGTCAATCACATAATTCATAAACGTTGCTGGAAATATCGTTCTTACCACGTCTCCGCAACTCTGTCAAAAGAGAATGGATATCTTTGACATCGAAAGTCAAAATATAATCTAAATGTCGGCTCGAACATCCACCGCTGACATAAGAGAGAACAGGTGTCCATTACATTGACAAGTACCCCTAGACGCAAATTGATTGGCAATAGGAAAACAATGCAGCGTAAATCTTGAGAGGAAAAAAAAACAGGATCTAGAATTTTACCTGAGCTTGAATACAAGCTTAGGTTGTAAGTGACACAATCACTAGAACCAGAGAGAGAGAGAGAGAGAGATGGAAAGAGAAATAGGAAAATAGAGAAAGAAAGGAGAAAGAGGGGTGGGAAACAAAAGCATAAATGGACTGTAGAATTTATTAATCGATCCCGGTTCGATTTTTATATGATAATATGATTATTTAGATCCTCTTCGTGAACTTATGACCAACAAGTTAATCCATTGAACTTTGACTGTTTTTGTTTCCTTCTAGGGTTATCTAAAGCCGAAGCCATCCTTGTAGAAGAACAGCAGCGATACTATTTAGTTGGGGGCTTAAGAGGTTTCATACTGTTGTGGCCTTGTTAGGGGCCAGAAATAAAGACACAAGAGAGGAATTGAGTTAAACAGATATATTAACAAAGAACAAGAGTACAAACATATAAAAAAGACACTGTAACCAGCGTGACTATTTCGGCCCGACTGCCAAAGCTGTCTGCTGGAATATTGCCTTCGAACTTAGAGCAGTACCTACTGCTATTTATTGATGGGAGAGTTCATGTGCGCGAGGGTAAATTACCTCAACACCCCCTCCTAAGTATTAACTCCGCAGAAGTCTTAATACCTTTTTCTCTTTGGGTTAACAACAATAAAGTCCGTCATGTTCTTTTTCCTCTTTAAACGGCGTTATTCCGGGGCGATTTTAGTATTGGCATGTCAAAAGTATCGTAAATGACATCCATGACTTCTTTCTCTTCAGGAGGACCGCTGTCAGCATCAGCTGACAGGCGTTTTCTGAATTGGTTTAAACGTCTCTCGTGAGCAAACTGGGGACCTTTAATCACGTAGATCATACTTCATTCTCTTTTCTCAATTGTAGCCATTTCCCAGAAAGATTTATTATCGCGAAATATCCGGAAAAACTTTCTCGCAGAGTTGGTAGCATTTTTGGGGCACAGTGTTTGCTCGTCTGCGTTTTGTTTATTTGGCGAGTAACTTGTCGAACACAGACCTGATTTTACGCGCAAACATTACCTCGGCTGGGAGGGGGGGTAATTATGATGGTGTGCTGTCGTTGGGCGTAAATCTATATACCGGAAGGAATTGTCGTAGGGCTTTTCCTGTGGCTGTGCCCCTGGCTTTCTTCAGGGCTCTTTTCAGCGTTTCAACGAAGTGTTTGGCCTGTCCGTTAGTCATTGGGTGATATGGGGCGATCGTGATATGATTGATCTGGAATGTCTCACAAAAATCCTTAAAGTCGCCGGACGTAAATTATGTCCCATTGTCGGACACTAGACAATCAACTACCCCAAATCTGGCGAATAGTTTGTGAAGGAAATTGATTGTAACTTCTCTAGTGGGATTTCAACATCTAAGGACTTTGAGCCATTTCGAAAAAACTATCCACTATTATAAGATAGTAGAATCCATCCAGCAGGCCTTCAAAATCTATATGCATTCAAGACCAGGACTTGTCCGTTTTAGGCCAATGACTATATTTGATTGGGGGTGCCTTAGCTGCAAAGGCTCAGCCTTTACAGGATTTTACGATGTTTTCAATATCTTTATTCCTGTTCGGCCAGTATACATAACTGTGCATAAGGCTTTTCATCCTTGTAATCCCTGGGTGGCCAGCATGGAAATATTTTAGGATCCTCTTTTGTAGTGTTGTGGGAATGATGACTTGCTCACTATATAGCTGTGCTTCGTCGCATAGGGAAAAAATATTTGAAATCTGTTGGTCTTTTTCGAAAACTTTCGTTTTGGTTTGCCTGATAAACGCATCGTTTTGAGCTTCTTGTTTGATTTGGTCGAGAGTTTCAGGGAGTTTCCTTACCTTGCATAATGTAGTTTTAAATTCTTCTGTTCGAAGAGAAGCAATCATAGTATCTTTAAGAGGTTCCCTGTGGTTCGGGATTAATCTGGACCTTCCGTTTTTTTTAGATGGTAGGAACTACATTTTAAAGTTATGATTTAAGAGGATTGTTTCCCATCTCCGCAGTCTATTTTCTGTATCCACAGGCGGGCCTTTTTTAGAACCGAAGATGGTAAGTAATGGTTTATGGTCCATCTGTAAAGTAAAGTGTCTACAATGAATGTTCCAGTGAAACTTCGTTTCAGTGAAAATAATCCCTAATAACTCCTTCTCAATTTGGGAGTAGTTCTTTTCTGCAGAGAGAAGCATTCTTGACGCGTGAGCAACTGGTTTGTGAGATCCATCTGGCATCTTGTGCAGAATACATGCTCCAATGCCATACAAACTGGCGTCGCTGGAAACTATAATGTCCAAGTCTGGGTTATAGTGGGTAAGAAACAAGTCCAATGTCAAGACTTCTTTTATTTTGATGAATACTTCCTGGCATTCAGGTGTCCACTCCCAGTCCTTGTCTTTTTTCATAAGTTCGTTTAAAGGAGCACATAAGTTGTGCATATTAGATATAAACACTTGGTAGTTGTTTGCCAGTCCTACGAAACTTTCTAAGGCAGAGACATTTTTGGGAGCTAGCATGTCTTTGATTGCAGTAACCTGTTCTGGGTCTGGCCTTCTGCCATCTTTGTCGATAATATGCCCCAAATATTTAATCTTCTCCATAAACAAGTTGCATTTGGATTCTTTCAATTTGAAACCGTACTCCTGAATTCTTGAGAAGACTTTATGAACATGTTCCTTATGTTATTCTACATTTTGACTGTTCGTTAATATGTCGTTCAAATATGCAACCGCAAAATCAAGGTCACTCAGCATTGTGTCCATTACTTGGAAGATTGCCGTCGCAACCTTGACCCCGAACAGAGACTCCGAATATGTACAACTCACGATCGCTGTTGATACAACTTAAAACATTCTTCCTCCACCCATATTTGAAGATACGCGTTACTGAGGTCGATTTAAGAAAAAAATTCCCTCCATTTAGTTTCGCGAAAATTTCTTCCGGGTTTGGTAAAGGATAGTGATAGTCTTTGAGTGCAGCATTATACCCCGTCGAGAAGTCGACGCAGACCCGGATCTCCTCTGACTTCTTTTTCACATCGATGGTCGCTGAAGCTCATTGACTGTACTCAATTTTCGACAAACCCCGGTTCTTTTAAGTTTGTCGAGTCCTTGATTTATTTGTAGTAAAGAGGGGAAAGACACATTTCTTTTTTTCTTAAACATTGGCTGGATGTCATCTTTTAACTCGAATTTGCCGTCATCTTATTTCACCGACCAAGGCCCCCAGAAAAAGAAACTTCCGGAAAAGTTTCTTTTAAATCTTTTATTAATTTTTTTGCCTTGGTGGTTAGGTTTTCAAGTTTTTGGCATTAAGAATCAATTAGCATGTTTCTCTCTCTCTTTCTCTCTTTCTCTCTCTCTCTCTCTCTCTCTCTCTCTCACCATCACTACTTGCTATAGCAATGATGCTACTCAGTTATATACATAGGAAATGCACTTGAGGCAACAGATTTACCAAATCACAAGAAAAGATTACGCACTTTATATTCTTGAATGATACAAAGATATTTGCCATAAATGAAAAAGAAATGGAGACTCGTCTATCATAAAAATGATCTCGAGTATCTTACAAAGGGGACAACCAAGGTTTTTAACCTTTTGATGAGATTCCCGCCGTAGAGCATGATTTGGAGAAGTTTTCTTATTCGTCTGAGTTACTCCTTTCTTTTTCTTTCTTTCATCTCCGCTTGTTTAATGGTGTCCACTTCAAATATTCACAAGTTCTTGTAATTTTTCTTTTCTCCGAGCGTTCTGATTCTTTCTTGATTTGTTAGTTCTATTCCTTCCGTTATGAGTCTTTTCCCATTTCTCATTATTGGCATGGTACATTTTTCTACGCTAAATTCCATTCCTATATCCGGCGTTTTATTTCACTCCTTGCGAGTTTTTTACACCAGTGTTGGCTGGTGGTCTTTCACTGGAAACCAAATGACAAGTCTCTTCAGGTCTTCTGAATTCTTCTCTGTATTCTTGCTGACCTTAACAATGCTGTGTTTTTTATGGTTTCGATTCCTCCTCTTAGTTCCAATTCCTTCAATTTTTTAAGCCTTTGGTTATCGTTCCAAGTGCACCTATTACAATAGGCATCACCGTCACCCTCATATTTCACAGTTTTGTTTTAGCTCTCGGGCATGATCCAAGTGTTTGTTTATATTTTCGCTTTTTAAAATTTTTCCTCTGTAATCCACCAAAACAGAAAGATTCGACGATAGAATACATTGATTCTGACTCCAAATATTCTCATATATTCACATCTATCCGATTGACTCAACAACTACATTAATACCTGTGAGAGACAAGCATTTCCGAATGAAATTATTCTGATCCAGAAAACTTAAAATAAGGAAACATACCAAGCAACTGCAGACCAATAACATATGGAAGACCCTAACAGCATAAATAAGAGAAGAAATCTATCACTCGCAAGCTGCGAGTTATTTCCTGAGGGAGGGAAATGATGTTGCAAACAAATGACCTATTATATAAATACAAACACATTCTAAATAAAGTACAAGACAAGGCAATAAAACGTATCTATGAAGTAGATAGTCAACTAAAAGGTAAATGACACGATCACACAAACATGGAGGAAAAGAGTTAAGAATGAAATTTCATATCGGTAAATGTACGATAATTGTAATGAAAAAGAAAAAAAAAAGAGAAGCAACAAAGAAATACCAAATCGAGAAAGCATTTAAACATTTTTAGTAAAAAAAAAACGACAAATGATGAGAGGGAAAGGTGATTCGTTGAGAATTGTGCAAGAAGATACTGCCAAATAATATATGCACCAACAAGAATCTGTCGTAGCAAATTAGATGCATAAAATTCCTCTTTGAGCTTTTATGCGTCTCCGTTGCAACTTGGAATTATCCACCCAACCAAGAACTGGAAAGAGTCAAGAAGAACTAAAGATCACTGTTAAAATTACACAGGATATTTCTTAGTCGTGGGGATCTGAAAGGAATTGCAGTTTTTCCAACTTCAGAAATGAATCACCAGTTAAAATTGATGTGAAAAACTCACTATGAGAATAGCAATATTCTGGTCTCATCAATTTATTGAGAGGTAGGCTGCAAATTCTCTTGACTTGTACAATTTATCTCATATACATACATATATATATATATATATATATATATGTGTGTGTGTGTGTGTGTGTGTGTGTGTGTGTGTGTGTGTGTGCACGCGCGTAAAATATGCAGGAAACAGATCTTGGTAAAAAATGAAATATTAAAAAATTATTCAAAAAAATTCTTCTTTCTTCTGTTTCGGTTCTAATTGAATATTCTTATATTCCACCAATTACAATAAACTTGTAAGAAAATGCATTTTTTAAATCTTCAGATAGTAGAACTGACTATAAAGATGGTCTCAGTTGAAATATAGAATATGCGTCCATCAACTCTGTTAGGTTCTGGTCAGGATATGAGATCCTCGGAGATTATCAGATGACCCTTATTTTTATGCTGCCCCCACTCCCGACAACAACAACGACCGCGATTTGGATAAATGTAGAAACTGGAGAGCGACAGAAGACATTAATGATGGAAAAGAGGATGTAGTGGAGACATATGGCAGGTTTGTGTGGCAGCGTTCATCTGCAATTTTGTGATCAATCACTTGTTGATTATCATATTACCTCTTCCGGTGACGCAATGATGAATTGAATTTGACAATGGAATTATTTCTCACGTGTCGTTTTTATCAACTTTTTTTTTGTTTATTTATTCCTTTAGAGAGAGAGAGAGAGAGAGAGAGAGAGAGAGAGAGAGAGAGAGAGAGAGAGAGAGAGAGAATCAAATTGAAAAGAACGAAAGGAATAGATTTAGAAAAAAAAACTGCAATTGTTTTGAAAATCCTCTATTCGGTCTATGGGGAAAAGAAAGAAAAATACATAAATAGAAAAAAGAAAAAGAAAGAAAAAGACAGAGATAAAGAGAAAGAGACTGTGTAGTGGAAAGAGAAAGAGATAAAATGGAGCGATAGAAAAACAGATAAAGAGAAAACGAGAAAGAGAGAAAGGAAGATATAAAAGATAGAGAGAGGGATTCAGAGAAAGAAAAAGTAGAAAGAAAAAGGAAGAAAGAAAAAGGAAGAAAAAGAATATGATAAAAAGAGAAAGATATAAAGAAAAATATAAATAAATACAGAGAGAGAGAGAGCGAGAGAGAGAGAGAGAGAGAGAGAGTAGAGAGAGAGAGATGAATGAACGGAGAATATGGTGAAAACTGGAAGATGAAAAAACACCCTTTGTCTTTAAAAAGAATTATAATGATAATGATATTTACAGAGCTTATTTTAATCTGTTTAAATAACACGAGTTTTGAGCACTCAGTGAGGACTGAACTCACTATAGGAGAGACAGTCCAAGTATTTGATCCTTTTATTAAATTTGGTTTCTTGTTCTGAGAATTTATTTATTTATTTTTTTTTTTTTTGTTTCTTGTTGTTTCCTTATTATTCTGTAATACTCCTGGCTTACTTTTTCTTTAATCTTTACTTGTTTGATGGTTTCTCATTGTATTATACCACGATATTTGTAGTTTTCTTCCTCTCCTAGCGTTTTCATACTTTCTTGATATCTAGTTCAATTCCTTCCGTTGCTTCTCTTCCCCCTTTATTCATCATTTGTACTACACATTTTTCAACGCCAAATTTCATCCCTATGTCTTAACTAAAGATTCTAATTTATTAGGTTTTTACAATTCCTTTTTTTAGCAAAGATTTTAACATCTCTCAATATTATAATCCTTTAATTCCTTATTTTTCACAGTGTCTCTAACAGATGGGTTTTCACGGAAATCTCAGTGACAGCAACTCCCCTCAGTTCTCCAGGACTCTTCTAAGTATCCTAGCTGATTTTAGAGGCGCTTTAGTCTGGATGGTGTCAATTCTTCCTCTAATCTCCAGTTCATCTCCATTCTTTTTTCCAAGTTCATAGGGACTGTTCAAATAGCTCCAACTACAATTGCTATCACCGTCACTTTCATGTTTCACCGCTTTTCCAGCTCACTGACGAGATTTAAGTTTTTGTCTATATTTTCGCTTTGTGGTTTGCTGGATCGACAAACTCCTCTAGATTTCAAGTTTTTTTCCTTTTTCGTTAACATGAATTCAAAATTTTCCTTCTCTTAGACTGGTTGCCATATCAAGGTTTAAGAGTCCAGTTTTTCCCTACTATTTTCCCCGTAGATGGCGGGGGAATTTTTGGATTAATACCTTTCCCAAAGGTATTAACGCTATGCAAAATGCAAACAGCCTAATCTTAGATTTGAACTCGGGTCTCCGTGTCCATTTCTAACGACAATATCAATAACATCTCGAGCCACTCCTCTGTATATCAAAGTTCCAGAAAATTTTATGTGAATCGTTTTCAAAGACAGATTCTGGTTTGTGTATATACCATTGTCAGGGTGGACTAATTTTAATCTCATTCACAATTTCGAGTGGATCACCTTCCCCGTCCAATCGTACTAAGTCTTGTATTCTTTTTTTAAAAGTTTATTGCATTTGCTTATGTGATTAACTGTTTCATCTCTGTTACTGCATAACATTTCTTTATTCATTTTGCGTATTCCTTCTTGGATTGTTGCTTCAACGCAGTGTTGATAAATCCTCTTCCTTCTTCTTTTCTTGATGCATAAAGTCTGTTTATGTTATTTCTCGGGTGTAAGGTCTTGTCATCTGCATATTTACATTAAATGTGTGAAGTTTCTTGTTGGGAATTGAATGTCTACATTGTACTGCATTCTTTGTATTTTCCTTTTGATCTGTAATCAATTTGAGGATTTTTTTTTATTTCTATTCCAAACAATAAATTTTAAGATTGCAACCAGTTTGGCTTAATTTGGTTTGGTTTTATGGCATATCAACCATTGTAGGTTATTTAATGCCAAATCCTCTTCATACATATATATTAAATATATATGATTTGGTTGGGTTTGGTTTTATGGCCCATCAATTATTGTAGTTTTTTAATGCCAAATACTGGTTATACATATTTTATTAAATATATAGGATTTGTAAGCTTTTTCAGGATAATATTTTCAAAGGAACCCGTGTTCATTTTATTTTTGCCCACAGTTAAATAGTTTTGAGTTTTACTATGTAGTAGTCACAATTTTACCCCGGTCATTTGTTTGCACACATTTAAATAGATATACAGGATATGTAAGAGATTAGTTTATCGGTAATTTCATTTTCAAATGAGCTAGAACTAATTCGTTTGCACACAAGAATTACAGCTGTTTCTACAGTTAAATAGTTTCACTTATTGTTATCTAACACTTGCAATTCTATTCAATATTGATCCTTTGTGGACTGTGAAGAGGTAACAAGTATTGCTATTTAACACTAGTTATTCTATTCAACATTACTTATTCGTTTGCACACAGTTTAAAGGTTCCAAGTATTGCTATGTATCACTAACAATTCAATTAAACATTAATCATTTGTTTACACACAGTTAACTGATCAAACAGTTCTATTTCAAACAATTCAAATTAGCATTAGTCATTTCTTTGCTCACAGTTAATTATCGAACAGTTCTATTTGACCCATAGATAGAACCCTGTCAGGTGCTACCAATCCGGGCCAGAGTGGACCTGGGAGTAATGGCAATGAAGAGGTACTCTGCATTCCTCAAAGCTCAAGAGTTAACAGAGCCTCACTTTAATGTCATATCCAGGACCTTAGTTAGGGGAGTCTTATCCCTCTGCAGAGATGCATTTGGTGTATTCTACAACTTTAGCCGACTGGGCTGTAAAAATTGTGATCAATAATGAGAGAGTGGGTAATGAGTGGATATTTTTTCATTACAAACCAAATCAAATAGCCAGTTTCAAACGAATGTACACAACATAACATGCGTGCCAAGAATGTTCCTGGAAGATGCACACACACACACACACACACACACGAAGCTTGACATATATTATCGAGTTAGAATAAATTAAAAGAAAAAAAAAGAAACTTTTTTCTTCAAAATCCTGTATACTTTCTTAATTCTTGAAAAATCATGGACAATAAATGTTCTGAATAAAAGATATAAAATAACTTCCTGATTGACTATCATCTTGCGTTTCTTAGCTGCAGTTAAACCGGCCATATTTAAAAAAATGCTTCTAATAGAGTCTCTTCTGTTTTTATACTACAGCGCGAATGGAACACATGATCATTTTTTACAAAAAAATGGGAAAAATACCGAAGAAACATTGTCAATCTGCAGACATCTGTTCTTCATTGTACCTTTAAAGGTGCAATGAAGATCACAGATCCTCGATCGTACGAGTTAAAGCTATCTTTTTTAACTACAAAGCTTGAAGGTTGGAAAAATTCTTGATAATCAAATTAAAAGCAAAAAATAACAACGACGACAACGACTTTCTTGTGAAACGATTTCTTTTGTTTGTTTGTTTTTTTGCTCTAATCGAGTATAAAAAATTTTAATTTTGCTTTAAAAAGTTTCCAGTTAGCCATAAAATGTTTCTTCTTGCTTTACTTCTGTTTCAGTTGCATGATGTCAACAAATATGAATCGTAACAA
Source organism: Sepioteuthis lessoniana (assembly GCA_963585895.1). Lineage (NCBI taxonomy): Eukaryota > Metazoa > Mollusca > Cephalopoda > Myopsida > Loliginidae > Sepioteuthis > Sepioteuthis lessoniana. The sequence goes on from OY757930.1 coordinate 1,916,388, forward strand.
CCTGGTTTGCTTTGGTGGTTTAATAGCATATCAATCTTTGTAGGTTATTTAATGCCAAAGCCACTCTCCAAGAAGAACAGTAGTGGTACTATTTAACAGGGAGGATAAGGGGGTTCACACCTTTCTCAAGGATACTTGCCCGAAAGTCAACGTAATAGCGCAACTGGAGTTCGAACTCGCTTACTACGATTCCGTAGTCCATCACTTTTACCATTACACCACGAGGACACCCCCGTAACAACCTGGAAAATGCGAGAGATTGAAGTCTCACAAAAATTACACAGACATCATTTTGCTACCGTCTGATTAACTATGGAAAAAGAAAAAAATAAATGAAAAAATGTACATTGAAAAAAAATATTGATAGATTACTGCAAGTTCAAAGCATTTGAACACATCTATGTTATATACACCAATACATAGATGTGTGTACCTATCAACAGTTGAATGCAATCGTACAAACTGACACACATTTTTTAAAAAGTACACATTTACACAACAGATTAATATACCATCATCATCATCATTAAGACGTACCGGCAGAATGGATTCCTTTGACTCTCTCTCGCCATCCGTCCCTATCAGACATCGCTCTTGGTAATTCCTCAAGGCGATATCCAGTGTCCTCTCAGAGCTGATGAATGTACTACTGGTTGGTCAATACTGGTGTGTTCATCTGTTGGAGTCCATCGGAGAACATTGCTTATGAGTTCGTTCTTACTTTATCAGCATGTTTTCTTGTCTTAGATAGTTTGCGAGATTGGAGGTTACTGGCCGTACAGTCACTGTTTTGTAGAGAGCTGTTTCCAGAATTTGTTCAAAACAGCATGCAGCATTCTTGTTTTTTTTCCCCCAGTATTTCTTTAGGCTAAGTAGTGCAACCACACAGTTGTACTGAAGTTCAACTTATATATATATATATATATATATATATATATATATATATATATATATATATATATATATGCGATAATATTTTTATTATAGAAATGTTGAAATTTTATTTCTCTTTACTGTTACAATGTTGTAAATCTTGGTAATCAATTCTACCTAATTGGTATCCGCTTTTGCGTAATATTTCATTAAAAATAATAAAATCATTCTATCTTTTGTTCGTAGAAGATTGTTAGAGTTGCAATTTTTTTCATAGGCGACACTATATATATATATATATATATATATATAATTTTGATTAGAATTTAACGCTAAAATCTTTTTTAATCAGTACAATTTTTTATAGTGCACGAAATTTTTACAATTTTTACAATAAACTAAAAGGCAGAAGAATATCACAAAATGATTTCAACTATAAAATAGGATAAAAGATTACGACTCAGAGTTTCACGCTTACAATCCTCTGATGAGTCAGCAGTCAACGTATCTGACATTTCTAACTTTTTTTCAAGTTGAGAAAGTCAAGCGTATTGCATGCTGGCTCACATGAGGATAAAAAGCATGAATCTTTTCATCGTGAGGTTTTAGCTTGTTTTATATCTTATTTTGTCGTTGAATATATATATATATATATATATATATATATATATATATATGTGTGTGTGTGTGTGTGTGTGTGTGTGTGTGTGTGTGTGTGTGTGTATGTGTTGGTGTGTGCATGTGTTAGGTGAATGCAAAGATTCTCAACCCAATTTTTCGATAATTCGAGACTAACAGATTTGAAAATCTGAAAACTTTTTTTGTCGGGAAACTTCTTTTAGCACGCGCACATGCATAGACGCTCGCACGTACACTCGCACGCACACACTAATCTGTCAACATATGTACATGTCAGGCAATGTAACCGACTTGACCTCATCCAAGAATTCTTCTTATCAGGTAATTAAAGTAATTTGTAAAAGTCATCAAGAGTTGTCTCTGTTTCCTTTGCACCTCAATTTATGACGTCATCAATTGACACTTAATAATCTCTAAGCCTCATTCGCTAATTTGATGACGTCATCAATTCACACAAAATGGCATCTATGTAAGTGCAATTGACATTCCTAATTCCACCCCCGCATCAACCCCTACCACAAATGATCCTTCCAAATCTGCAGATGATATTCATAAACGCACCAACTGAACTTATTTATATTTCAGATTAAAAGAAGAAACAGGAGTAGACTGACAATAAATTAGACTGCTGAACAAAATGGTTGATAAGTCCCTTTACCCAATCCCCACTACTTTCTATTCCATACAGATATGAACAATCTTAACTTGACATTTCTTTCTAATGTCTCAAAATATATAAATAAAGAAATCTATTGGGACGTTTGTTCCTAGTGACATAGGAATATCATTTAAATTAAAACTTATCTAAATGTTGAGCTGTAGAGATCTGTTGTGTTAAAATACAAGGGCCGTTCAATGGAAAAGGGGATTTTTTCACTGAGGAGGGAAATATATATACGAGGGTCATTCAATAGAAAAGGAGAATTTTTTGACTGAGAAGGGTATATACGAGGGTCATTCAATAAAGAAGGGGACTTTTTGACTGAGAAGGGTATATACGAGGGTCATTCAATAAAGAAGGGGATTTTTTGATTAAGAAGAGAATATACATGTATCGTTCAATAACGAAGAGGATATTTTTGACTGAGAATTGACTACACGAGTGTCGTTCGGTTACGAAGGGAATTTTCTTGACTAAGAAGGGTACATACAAGTGTCGTTCAATAAAGAAGGGGATTTTTTGACTGACAAGAGAATATACGAGGGTCATTTAATAAAAGAGATTTTTTTGAAAAAACGAAATAAATTTTTTCCCCAATTTATTTTCAACAAATGTAAACTCTGCATTGTTTGGAATTATTTTATAACAAAAATCATTTTAATCTCACAAAAATATTTATTTTGAAGCTATTTAAAATGGCTGCAAATGAAACATTGTTTTGTAACCTTGAACAAAGGTCTGTCATCAAACTTTTGGTTTCTGAGAATTAAAAACCACGTGAAATCATGAAGAATGCGTGATGTGTATGGAAAACGTGTTTTAGTCAGAGAAATGTTCACAAATGAGCTAGGTATGTATTAGACACAATGAGCTTAAGTCGAGAAAACAGTCCATGGTATCGAAACACATCGATTCTCCGGTAAAGAAAAAGATCTGGATGCAGCGGTCAGTAAAGAAGGTCATGCTGACTGTTTTGGGACAAGAAAGGACCCATCACTATTGATCTCCTTAAAAATGTACAACTGTAAACAGTGATTCCTATTGGAACCCTCTTAGACAATATTTACCTTATCTATTGAATGACTCACGTATTTTAGCAATAACCCATTGATACATTAAAAATGATGTTTTTCCTACTTGGACCCCTTGGTATTTTCTATCTGATTATCCAATTGTCGATCACTCAGTTAACTCCTGATAACAAATTCACTTCTTTTTCAAGAAAGACACCCACGTTCTTTTTTAACTGAAAGTTTTGTTTCTTTCATTTATTCGCGCCATTTCCATCAGCATTCATATTAGAAATCATTTGTATTCACAAATTCTTTTCATTTTATATTCAGATGAATCATATCATAAGCTAGATAGATAATGCTTTTTGATATAATGAGACCACAACTTGGTGTATATCATATCATAGATTACTTTTCAAATGATTCGTTCATCAGATAAATAATCTGTGGAAGAATAAGGCAAATTATTTTGGTATGAAGATGTATTGGAACCTAATTCAGGAGGAAGGAACATCAATATAGCATTTCAAGAAAGTGCGACTAACAAGCAAACAGCTGAACTGCCGCCTCAGAAATTTATCTCCTGAAATAAGAATATTCAAAATAGACATTGAAAAAGATCCACGAAATTCAGCAACAATGACAGAGAGAAAAAAAATAAACAAAACAAAAAACAAAAACAAACGAAATGCTGTTCTTCCCAATGTATGGATAAATAGTTGGACAAGTTGTTTTCTTTAGCCTTGCGAAGGAAAATTTTGAATTCAAACCAGTTGTACTTCGTTTTAAAAACCTGGTTTTGTGTTACGGCCTATTCGTTGCAGATGGGTTGGGTAAATGCATACACATATACACTCGTATATAGTCACACACATATACTCTTTTGTATTGTACACGCATAGACACAGACGTTCTATTATAATTCACTAAATGTCCATCTGTCCGTACACTTAGGACTCAACTATTTTCATTTCAAACAAACTTTCCGGAATTGGTTGACACACCTGAAAAATTTTAAACTATGCTTAGAGATCCGGCTTTCACTGTTTTTTTTTATGGGCTCAGTCTCTCACCCTCTATGTTTTATTGCCTCATCACTGTAAAACTTAATCCATATTGCCACGCTTACCCATTCTCTTGGTAATCTTTACAGTTGGTAGATTGCTCTCACCCTCCCTGTATGCACTCTATTTGTCACGTTCAAATTTTGAACTACTAAGAGAGAATTCTTTTAATCTCAACGGTCACCCACTTAAAAATCTGAATGAGAATAGGTTAATACTGCCTTTCCAATCTGTAAAATAATAAAACCAAAAATTTATTTGAAATATTCATTAATTATTAGGGGTTTTGGAAAGGATTTAAGGTCTCTAAACGAGGCCATATTCCCTATGCCTTGCTCTGTGTAAAGAAGCCGTAGTAAATACAAGATTAAAAAAAAATTATCCTAAACTTTACTAAATGGGACTCGACATGCTTTGCTTTTGATAATGACTCTCTTCGAATCTGTATATAAAATGGGTAAATACTTAGTGAGTGGGAGTTGGAAAGACTAAATAAATATGACGAATGGGTGAATTGTAGCCCTTTAAAGACGTAGTTTTTTTTTTAACTCACCTGTTTAGTAAAAAAATGTAGCAAATGACTGAAACTTAAATTGCATTGAATAAGTCGATCGTTTAAGCCAGAAAAAAATCTCTTTAAAACTAGAGGTCGACTAATACGGCAGGGCTAAAATCCAAATTTTTACCACTGGCTGACCCCTCAGTAGAAAAAATTTGGATATTCGCTCTGTCGTATAAGCTGAATCCTTGTTTTGACCCCAAGTTTTGGCCCCAAGTTTTGAAGAGATCTTTTCAGGTTTAAAAGATCGATTAATACGCTACGATTTACGGAACTCTTCGAGCATGTCAGTAAGATATTTTGTACATGACTGTAGAATTAACAAACATTTTCATGGGCGGTTTTCTTGGACCGAATTTTAAAAATTCTCATTTTCTTTTTCACCTGTTTTTATCGTTTCTTTGTGTTTGGAAGGTACAACAACAAGAAAAGTTGAACAATGTTTTTAAAAAGCAAGATTCAAATAGAAACTATTTACTTTTTATTTAATATCTAGAATAATATACTTTGTTGACAACGAGAAAGAAGTGGAACAGTTGCGTAAAAGAAAAAAAGAATCCCCAAAATACAAATTAGTAATACAGCTTATCGGAGCCGCTATGAAACGGTGTTGCTTTGTGTTCATTAACAACTTCGTCTTTTAGCATTTAGTTTTATTTATATACCCTTCATAATTTTCTTTATGTACGTAATATTAATTTTCTTCGAAATCAAATATTCTGGGATTTTATTTTGAGTAGAAGATTTTACTGTCCAAACATATTAAGTTTTATTTATTATCAAACAGAACAACATTCCACTCTGACAATATGCAATCTTTAAAACTTTCTCGTTGGATTAGTCATTTTTTTAAAATTCTCGTTTACGTACATGCCACAAGGGCTTAGACTTCTATATATTGATATTTTTAGTTTCAATACTATAGAGTTTGTCAATAAATGATAAGTAATAATATCCATTTTATTTGTATAATGTTCAATAAGAAAAAAAGTAAAATCCTATATTCTTTTGTTGACTTTTAAAAAAAAAAAATATTCGGGTAGAAATTATTCGTGGTCATTTCTGAAAGTGAGAAATCTGATCTCTTAAAATCTAGTGGCGATTTTGAGAATGTTGTCTCCTCACCTGCAACGCATTAAGTTTTTGTACAGTTCATGCAGATACCTATATTATTTAGTCGTATTTCTGTTTCTACCTTAATGCACACACACACGCACACACACACACACACACACACATACATACATACATAAACACACGCACATAAACACACATAAGCACACACTCACACAAAAACTCATAACCACACGCACATAAAGACACACTCACCTTAACACACACACACATAAACACACGCACATAAAGACACACACATAAACACGCACCCACCTAAACACACACGCACATAAACACACTCACATAAACACACACGCACATAAACATACACGCACACACACAAACACACGAACATAAACACACACACATAAACAAACTCGCACATTAACACACACACACATAAACACAAACGCACCTGAACACACACACACACTCGCACGCACACACACACACACACACACACACACACACACACACACATACAAAAGCACACACACATATACTCACGCACACATAAAAACACACATAAAAACATACGCAAAAACACAGACGCAGATAAACACACACATACACACGCATAAACACACGCACATAAACGCACGCACATAAACACACATGCATATAAACACTCATATATAAACACACATGCATAAACACACACGCACATAAACACACACGCACACACACACACACACACACACACGTAATCACACGCATATAAAAACACCCGCATAAACACACACGCATATAAACACACACGAAAATAAACACACGCACACACACATAAACCCACACACATAAATACACACGCATAAAAACGCACGCTCATAAACACACACACATATAAGCATACACGCACATAAACACACACATAAACACACGCACATAAACACACATGTATAAAAACACACCTGTAAACATACACACACGCATAAACACTCACGCACATGAACACACACGCTCAAAAATACACACGCATAAACACACACGCACATAAGCACACACGCATAAACACATGAGCATAAACACACACACACATAAACACACACGCATATAAACACACTCATAAACAAACGCACATAAACGCACACACATAAATACACACACACACGTAAACACACACGCACATAAACACACACACATGAACAGACACATAAACACACACGAAAATAAACACACACGCATAAAACACACACGCATATAAACACACACAAACATAAACACGCAAACATAAACAGACACACTTAAACACAAACACACATAAAAACACACGCATAAAAACACACACGCCCGTAAACACACACGCACATAAACATAGACACATAAACAGACACGCATAAACACACACACATAAACTCCCACGTACATAAACACACACATAAACACACTCGCACATGAGCACACACATATAAACACACGCATATATACACACACATAAACACACACACATGAACGAACACATATAAACACACACACACATAAACACACAGACATAAGCATACATCCACATTAACACGAACGCACATAAACACACACACACATAAACACACACGTATAAACACACACACATAAGCACACACATGCATAAGCACACACGCAAATAAATACACACACACATACAAACACACACGAACATAAACACACACGCGCATAAACACATGCGCATAAAGACACACACATAAACACGCACCCACCTAAATACACACTCACATAAACACACACGCACATAAACATACACGCACACACACAAACACACGAACATAAACACACACACATAAACACACACACATAAACAAACTCGCACATTAATACACACACACATAAACACAAACGCACCTGAACATACACACATACATAAGCACACACACAATTACACACGTACACATAAACACACACACATAAAAACATACGCAAAAACACAGACGCACATAAACACACACACACTCGCATAAACACACACTCATAAACGCATGCACATAAACACACACGCATAAACACACACACACAAATAAACACACACGCACATTAACACACACGCACATTAACACACACATAAACACACAAAAATAAACACACACGCACAGAAATACACACATAAACACACACATACGCACAGAAACACACTCGTATTTGTTTATGTATGCATAAATATTATTTGGATGAGATCAAGTCGCACTTTATTGTCAACGCCACCGCCTTACCCGTTCACTTAATTTATTTTCCTCTTTCTTTTCCTGTTTTCTCCTCAAACAAAAATTCTCTTTGTTTATTCAATTTGTAGATCTTAAAACTTTTTCTTCCTTCAATAACCCAATCTTATTTTCTTTTCCCAAATTTTACCAATAATGTTCATTGGTCTAGTCTGATGTATTTGCCAGAAGTGCTATGTCATCAGCATAGTCTGCGTCCATAATAGTTAGTGCGAGGTATTGTCTGCTTTGGCAGTCGGTGGCATAGGCCTCCAAGTGAACGTGGACAAAACGGAGTACATGTGTTTTAATCAAAGCAGCGTCTCATTTACGGAAATTGACATCAATATGCAACTAGCGAAAGCATGGACAGCTATCGATAGGCCATCAGTTATATAAAAGTCAGACCTATCCGATAAAATAAAACGCAAATTTTTTGCAATCATCGGTCGTGTCCATACTACTGTATGGATGCACCACTTGCACACTGACTGAGCCTATAGAGACAAAGCTTGACAGGAATTGCACAAGGATGCCACAAGCTATATTAAACAAATCCTGGAAGCAACATCCCACAAAACAGCAGCACGGGCACCTACAACCCATCTCGAAGACAATCCAAATTAGACATGCGAGACACTGCTGGAGGAGCAAAAACGAACTCATTAGCGGTGTTCTCCCACGGACCCCTTCACACGGACGCGCAAGTGTCGGACGACCTGCTAGAACTTATCTACAACAGCTCTGTACGGACACTGAATGTAGTCTGGAAGACCAGCCGGAAGCAGTGGACAATAGAGACGAAGAGAGAGAGAGAGAGAGAGAGAGAGAGGGGGGGAGAGTTAGGGAAATCCGTGCGAGTAGCATGACAAGATGATGATGATGTTTATTGATAGTTCTTCAATCAAGATGTAAAATAATAATTGAATACTTGGGACTAACAATCCAGACAAAATCAAAATGTTTAAACCAATAAATTAACTTAATGAACTTAAATTAGAATATTTCTTTGCAAAACTCGTAAAATTTTCAGCAGACAATATTAACAACTCAACATCTAAATAGAATTGATGAATTCCTTCTTTTTTTTGTGGATTAACTTTTATAGTAATTAGTACCATTTTGAACGTTCACTATGAATTTTTAATTGGTAATGAAAATTGTAAAATCAACAACGAATAAAGAATTGAAAATTTACCCGGTGTAAACGGATCTATCTATCTATCTATCTCAGTTTCTTTATATCCTTTTATTTGTAAATTTTCATATATATATATATATATATATATATATATATAGACTAGTCGGCTGGGGTTGTAGAATAGGGCGACTGCATGGTGTGGCTTCAGTCCTGAACATTTGGGGAATGTGGTGTACCCCTTCATTGCCATTACTCCCAGGTCCACTCTGAGCCAAAGTAGTAGTACCTGGTAGGGTCCTATTTATAGGTCAAATAAAGCTATTTAATCATTTACTACACTTAAAAACATTTCATTGTATGCAAACAAAAGAATTCAAACTTATTTTAAAATAAAGTTACCTATAAACTATTCACTTAGAATTATATATATATATATATATATATTGGATTTGGCATTAAATAAACATCAAGGGTTGATATGCCAAATAGCATAAATAGCTTAATCTACACACACACACACACACACACACACACACACACACACACACACACACACACACACACACACACATACATACATACATATAAATATATATATAATTGAATCACGGTCTTTTGATCACATAGGTGAAAAACTAGAAGTCACCAAACGCTGTTGAATGTGTATCTACGCTATTCTAACATAGTTATATATGTTCTATCACAAATACTGAACACTCCTTATTTATAAATATATCAACTATTGAGTTGAGTAATAAATGAAACAGTTTTTTAAAAGCAAATTGTAATTACGCATTTCAAACTTCCATTGTTTTATACGCAATTATCTGATTAGAGTGCGTTCATCAGACATTTTTTGCGGTAGTGAAAGAGTCCACATCATATTTTAATCTATCATCTCAAACTCCTAAAATGGTAAAAGTGAAAGTGCATATTCAACATGTAATGTTGTGGAAATTTAAGAATAACAAAAAAAATCTACAGAAACAGTTGCCTGCCGAGTCCGAAACTGGTTTTCAAAGTTTTATTCTGGCGATACACCTTTGAAAAATGAGCCCATTCCAAGACACTCATTAGACCTCGACCAAGAAGCTTTTAGAGAATTAGTGGAATGCAATCTGCGCTAAAGAACTCAAGAAGTAGCACTTGACCTTAGCATATCCCAATCCACAATTTGCCACTACTTGAAAAAGACAAAAAAATGTGGAAGCTGAACAATTGGGCTTCTTGGGGAGAAAAATAAGAAAGAATGCATATTCATAACTACAAGGCTTCTTTCAGTTGATCCGTTTTTCGAAAATGTCATTACTGGTGACAACAAATGGGTATTTTTTTAACAATGTTCAATGCAAAAGACAGTGGATTGACCAAGATAAATCTCTGTAATCACTCACAAAGGCAGAACTTTCTGGAAGAAAACTTATGCTGTTTGTGTATGGAGGGATAATTGTAATATTATTCTTTTTGAGTTATTAAACCGCTATCAGAAACTCAATGCAGATTTCTATACTCAGCAGATACAATGGGGACATAAAAATCTTTTAAGAAAACACTCCGCATTGGTCAACTGGAGAAACGTTGTGCTCCTCCTAGATAACGCAAAGCCACATTCAACAAGGAAAAATATCGGGGTTAGGCTGGTCTATTCTACCCCAACGGCCATATTCACCAGACACCAAGCGATTCCCATCTTTTTCGTTTTATATTTTACTAAAACTGAAATTATTTATGACTCAGCTCCACACACACACACACACACACACACACACACACACACACACACACACACACAATACACACAATACACATGAGAGAGTACAAGTTTGTGCGTGTGTATGTGCGTGTGTGAGTATGTGAGTGCATGTATGACTACGCATAATAAACGACTATGATGATATTGATACTTTTGTAATTATTATTGGGTATTAAGTTAGCGATATTTGCTAGAATTGTTGGTTTGTCACAAGAGAAAATGTATTAAATTTCCTTTGTGTGGCTCAGTAAGTGCGAGACGAAAAGGATTAGGAAGATAGAACCTTTTGGAATCGAATGACGCTTATTGATAGCAGCAGCAGCAGCAGCAGCAGCGGTTGCAGCGGCAGCAGCGGCTGCAGCTATCTGTCTATATTTGATTCAACGTGCGAAGAGGCCCATTACTGATGGTGAGATAGACATAAATCCTATATGTGTATAACATTTGATTTTTTTCTAAAATTAATAAACATAAAACAAGAAACAATTTGTAGACATTCATACAATAAAATAAATAAAAGTGAAAATAGAAATAGAAGTAAAGAGGCGTCCTTAGCGTAACGTTTATTGTGCTAGGAAATGAATTCAGAAACCCGAGTTCAATTCCTGACCAAGGCTGTTTGTGTTTTGCTTCACGCTAATGATCTTGCAAAAAATATGAATTCATCTTTATGCGTCAATTGGGCAAACTGGATTCTTTAGTCTGGGTAATGCATCTGTTTTAAAAATAGCAACTTGAAACTATAATCATTTACAAATTATTATTATTATTATTATTATTATTATTATTATTGCATACTTGAAAACATGATTGTAAGAAATACGTGAAACCAAATAATTGTGTGCAATTATTAGTATTTGTTAGGAATACTTGAAACCATATAATCATATGCAAATTATTCAGAATATTTAACTGAATCCGTTATTGTTTAAACTTGAAACAATATTGTTGTTAGAAAAATGACTTACTTCGGTATTAGATTGCCAAAAAATTGTTGACACTTTGTAAAACCAACGAACGAATCATCAATATATATATAATTTTGAATGGTGCAGATATAGAATCAACGGTACTCGGTGACAGTCAGTTTCTCGTCTATGTGATCATCGAACCAAGATTCGCATAACGAGAAACTGACCGTCACCGAGCGTCATTGACTTAGTGTCCACGCTCCTGACTTAAATATAAATGTGTTCTATCACCGATATTGACCACACTTTATTTATAGATTGACCAAACTTCATCATCAATATAAAAGTATGTGTGTGTGTGTTTTTATGTGTGTGTGTGTGTGTGTGTGTGTTTATGTGTGAGTGTGTTTATGTGTGAGTGTGTGTATGCTTCTGTCTAAATTTGTTTTGTTTCGTATTGTCTTGCTTGTGAAATGAAAATACGCATATTTCAAACTAATTTGTTGGAATATAAATCCGCTCAGATTGATAAATAAATAATGAAACAACATAAAGATTGTCCTCCTAAAATCCGATGTTGAAATGAAGAAAGACTTTGAGTTGTTTGTCCCTTTGTTCTCTTGTTTCGCTTGGTTGGTTTTTTTTTCAGTGAACGCAAAAGCCCTGATCATGTCTTTTTTTTTGTAAACATCTCTTCAACACATTCAACAACTTTTTATTAACGATAGCACCAACAGGTTCTCAAATTGCTAGGCAGTTCCTGCGGGGTTTGGCTCGACGATACCTGTACTAGCCAGTGGGACAAAAGACTAGCAAAAACACAAACACAGTTTACCTGTCCCATAAGTCTTTTCTTATCTCTGTACATTCTTTTGTTTGCTTGTCAAAAGCAGAAAAAATCGCTTGGTATAATTTACTTTTTTACTTTGGGTGTATCTAACCGTCCTTGTCACATTAAATTTTTGGACTTCATAAACGGTACCTTACACCTTGGCATTCATTGTGGCCAATAAGTATTTCGTATTTTGTTTTTCAATAAACGAAATCAACCAGATATGTAGATAAACAGTATTTACACATAAAATATTGTTGGAAAGAATGTTATAACTATATCAGCATCTAAATATCGTTGCATTGGTATGCTCGAGGATAATGATAATATTTTGTCAAGTCCCCACTCTCCAAGGACTAATATTAGTATTATCATATCCGTCATATACTAACATTGAACACAACGGAAAGAAAGACAAGGTAAGCGTATTTGTACATACAAGAACATTTTATCTTTTCTATATAAAATATACGTACCAATGGTTTTGAGAAGAAAGAATAAACAAACGTGACCTAACAGCAAGAAATGTGCACGTAATGTTCCATGAACGAGCAGTATATGGAAGATGTACAAAAAAGAAATGAAAAACTTACTTTATCAAGGAAAGTAGATTAGCCACGGGGCTTTATTGTTCCCTGGCAAGGTCTGAGACCCGTCTCTCTGGTTCAAAGAGAAGAGGTTGAAAGTGTGACACCCAACGAAACACCAAACGGTCACGCCCATTTTCTGAGGGAGATAACCATTGATTGTCTCTTTACAGTTGTAACATCGTACCTACATCTGAATTAGGCATGTACCCCGCTAAGAACGATGGAAAAAACTGTGTGTGTGTGTGTGTGTGTGTGTGTGTGTGTGTTTGTGCATGCACACGCGTGTGCACATGTGTGTGTAAGAGAGAGAGAGAGAGAGAGAGAGAGAGAGAGAGAGAGAGAGAGAGAGAGAGAGAGAAGAGAGAAATTGAATTTTGAGATATTTGACTACGTCAAACTCACCGCATTTTTTAATTTAACTTGGTGGTTTAGAGGGTTCTGAAATTGTTAGCTTTTCTATTCTCCCCGAGTCAACTTAAGATTAAAGATGACATAATGTTCTTTGTATAGGTATATATGCTTGCTTACTTGCTTGATTGATTGATTTTAACGGGTTGTCAATCTGTCTAGGGCTATTTCATGCTTAGAGGTTAGGGAATCGTGCTCACTGTATGTTCATATTTACATTTTTTTTCTGTTGCTTCTAAAGAGTTTTTATTTGCAAACAGTTATAAGGCTTCAAGTGACTAATAATAATCTTTGGTAAGTAATTGAAAAGTTTTATTTAACCCATAGATGGGACATTAACATACACCACCACTCCTGGTCTGAATGGATCTGGGAATAATGGCAATGAAGGAGTACTCAACACTTCCGTGATGAACAGAGGTGGAGCCTCACCATCAAATGCATTTAATTATCCCATTCAGGAGACTTTTTTTTGGTGAGTTTTACCTATCCGCAGAGGAGGCAGTCAGCGTCACTGCAGAACAGACAGACAGATAGATAGATAGATATGAACAATTTAGATTGATCAACAAATGGATAGATATATTAAAAAAGAATTTGTCCATATATTTTGTATCAACTTCCACAACTGTCTTCAGTCAACTAGTTTTGATGTTTGTAGACAAGAATACTTTTGTAAATGTCAAAAGTCAAATGGAAGAAGACAAGTTTTCAAAAGACATTGCCCTAAGGGTTTTTTCTCCAAACAGAAGCTCGTTCTGTGTTCTTTCATCGTTTGACTGTTATTGATTCCGATTGGTCTTCCTCTCCCTTTACCCTTTGTCATGGCGTCTTAGATATTTTTGCGATATCTTGGGCTTATCAAGTTTGTAAACATCTTACACTACAGAAGATTATAGTTTGACCTGACTGAACAAAATAATCAGAAGTAGACAAATTTACAACTCTCCCCAAGAATGCAATGACTGTATCCCTTGCACAGGGGTAATCCCCCTTCCACTAAAAAGGGGGATGTTATGACTTTGACTCTGAACTGTATTTGATGGTGGAGCTCTAGAGATCTAGAGATACCCGTTGATTGCCAGGTCTACTCTAACTGGTTGTATCAGTTAGGGTCCCATTTAAGAGTCAAATAGATATGTTTAAAATTATTTGTATTCGATAGGACGGTGTGAAAAAATAACTCTTAATGAACACGTATAATGAACGCGATTCCCTAACATCTCGCTGAAAAATAATCCACGGCGACTTGACAAATCAATCAATCAACAATGACCGCACATAAAGGCTTAGTAACCATTGCTTCATTTGTAAAATCTTTTAAAAATGTGAATATTTTTAACAGTCACCCAAGAGTCGGCCATCAAAATAATCTACTGTATCTCCAATAAAAGTTCAGTGAGAAGATGGACGCTGTTTTTATACAGGGTTCGCTAAATATGATGAATATTCATCATTAAGAGAAATTTCAGTCGACAAATCCAAATAATGAAATTAGAGAGCTATTACTTTTCATACATCTAAATTAGAATTATGTGGTCGTTGCTAGTCCCTATTGACACTTCATGCTAAAGATATTGAAAAAGGTATACATCCATCAATAATGAATCCAACTATAGGTTAATTCAGAATTCAGACCAGCTGTTGCCGGCTTAAAATTGGCCTTGTGTCACATCCAGCTCGTTAGGCTTTAGGCAAATACATATACTTTAGAATATTCACATTTTTTCGATATACGTATTTATCAGGTTTTTTTTTTTGCTGTTTCGAATTAAGATTTTTGTTGGCGATATTTAATTGTGTTTTGTATAGAAATTAACTGGGGGGGGTGAAGTCAATCCTCACCGTGTGCACACTACTTTGTCTTTGGATAAGGCTGAGATAATCTTAATAATCACCATATTTCTGTAGATATCAATCGGGTGATTAGTTGTCAATTCGATTTTTTTTCAAGAAAGAACTTTTGGTTTGAATGACATATTTTGCCATGCTTAAAAATTCAGAATAGAAAATGGTCGTTTGGCATTTTTATATTTTCCTTTTGGAACTGAATTTCAAACCAAAAAAAGTTGGTTCTAAAAACCGGGAAAAATTTTATTCTAACTCAATTAATTAAACCGCTTTGATTCCTTAAATTATTGATTTGTTTTCATTTTTTTCGTCTCTGTTTAACTTTTCAATATGTTCTCTTATTTTTTAAGCTTTTTCTTTTTTTTTGTTTCTTTGCTTATTTCTTTTTTTCAAATACATTCTCTTATTTTTCTCTTAACCTTTTTTTCTTTTTCTGTTACTTTTTTCTTTTTTCCTATCTTCCCCATTTTCTTTTCATTGTTTGTTTCTTTGTTTGTTTCTTTCTTTCTTTGATATATTCTTATTTTCCTCTTTAAACTTTCTTTCTTTCTTTCTTTCTTTCTTTAGCTTAGCTCTGTACAGCAAAAGACAAAATGGCGGGAAATTGGAGCATGTACACTAGTTGCTGTTACGCAACTTTGCCTTTCATCAACAGTAATTTTGTTTGTTTGCTTTTTTTTTCTTTGTTTTTATTTATCAATCTTTCTTCTTTCTTCTTATAATTGATCTTTAAAAAATCAAAACCAACATCCCATTTTTTAAAATTCAGACATGTTTACTCTTCATCCTTCCCTTCTTTTACCTCATCCATCCTTACGTACAGTAAGATGATCGATTCCCGTGGGAAAATATTTCAAGGTTATTTTACAGTCAGGAAGAGAGATAACTTGAGAGCGAAACTATCTTTATTCGAAAGGAAACATTGATATTTACTAAGCTTATCTGAGCTTCATCCAGAAGAGATGAAAATTGTGTTGCGATTAGAAATGGAGACAATAGTTTCTCTGCTATTTAAAGTCTTAGCTTTTCTTTTTACCTGGATTCAAAACTTGACAATTGATATTTGTGGGGAAATATGGAATCAAAAAGGGTCTGACCCACGCATGTGGACTCATGCACGTTTGTGTGTGTGGGTATGTGTTGGTGTGTGCATACATTCACATTCAGAAGTGTGGAAAAGTCAATGAAAGTGAGGTGACTTTGAAGGAAGGTCAGAATTTTCCGTCTTGTTTCCCCTTGCACCAAATTACATTCAAGAGGTTAACAGGTTTTTATTACACACTGGCTAACGCATGGACATTCTCAGTTTACAGTAAAACCTCATCAGTCAAAAGGAAACACACTTCCCACCATTGACAACTGACTACAATTTATTACAAAAGAAAAAAAGTTCAATCAGAAAAAAACAGAAGTAAAAATATGTTAGAATAAAAGAAACAATGAAACATGAATAGATTTCCTAATAAAAATCAAAGCTCTCTCCAACTAAAAACTGAAGAAAGGAAATATCACAGGTAAAATTCTCGGAAGACAAAAACTAAGAGTAGTTTTGTTTATGTAGAAAAAAATTCTTAAAAAAAAGAAACGGTCAATTTGTGTCCTTGGCAAAAATAATATTTGCTTGTTGATTCATTCATCTAACTGAATTTTTGCTGTCATTGCGGAATAGAGTAGTAACGAAAAGACATATGATAGAAACAGAAGCGATTTGCCCGCTGCAATTGGTGTAGTCGAGGCAAAATATCTTGTATGATTATAAGTGATATGTGGTGTGTAATTCGCATATATAGAGACACAAATGTGCATATTTATGCAGATAGTGAGATAGAAAAAACTGTTAAAGATATCACTAAAATGAGATAGATCGACTGATATATAACTTACTGATATATATATATATATATATATATATATATATATATATATATATATATAGTATTCTTTGGTCCAGTTAAACCGGAGTTGGGAGTAATTCCATCAGGACAAGATATAATCCTATGTGATCGGTTTTGTTGTTTTCTTAAAGTCCATGTTAAAAAGATCTAATACCCTAAAGTCTTTCGATAGTAGGTGCAATCTGTGTCTTGAGGAAAAAATGCACATTTTGCTTTTTCCAGAGCCAAAAAAATTATTAAATAAGAGAAGTGAATGAATAGCTAGGTGTAGACATAGGGCAAAATTTAAACTATAGATAATTAACAAAAATTAAAAAAAAAAAAAAGCATAGAGTTAAATTGAGAATTAATGTAAATGAATAAATAAAATAAAATGTTAGATAGAAAATTGTGAAAACGCATATAATACATACGTACTACTCATAAAAAGTGTAATTGATTAATGGTTTCTAAATACTTTTGAAATTTTACAAAATTTTAAATCAATTAAATATTTGCTTTAGTTTAATATATCTATTACTGTATCATTACGTAAGGTTATTAATTAAAGTTTAAATCTAATTCAATATAAAATTTGTAATTTAGGTCAAAATGTAATCAAAAAATAAAAAATTAAAAAATTTTGAAAAATAAATTTACTACATTTCTAACCGAAATTAAAATGTAAAACAGAAGTGGGCTTAATGAGGAGATAACTCTTCACCCCTCTTCTATCCCCTCCCACTTTTCTGTGTCTATTCTAGTTTTTTTTATCTAAAAGATCTGAAGAAGTCCTGTTAATTTTTTTCGTGTTTTTGGAAATTTCAAAAATGCGTAACAGGATGGAAATAAATTTATAATCCTATGTGACCGGTGTTTTTGTTTATATATATATTTATATATATCACCATCATCATCAAGTCATCATCATCATCATCAAGTCATGCTGATTGCGCAGAGTCTGTTGAGATTCTCTCATCATCCATCACTATCGTCCATCGCTTTTTGCAGGTCATTTAGACTGCATCCGATGTCACCACAGATCTGATGCATGCAAGTCTTACTAGTCAGCCAAAACTGCTTTGTTCATGTGTAGGAGTCTTTACTTTACTAGCAGGGCCCAACATGTCTTGTTCTGGAAACCACTGTATGCAGCATGGTGGATGGGAATCAAGGCGGAACAATCCAAATGCAGCTCAACGGTACGCTTCCCCCGATAGTAGATGGAAGAACCTCATAGATCAACCGACAGGATCAAAGTATTCAGGAAACTACTGTTACTCGTCTAATAGGTGAATGAGAAAAATAGTTACTGAAAGATTACCATTATATACATATATATAGTTAGTTGGCTGACCGTAGTTGAGTCCAACCCGAATGTTTCCTTTTCAATAGCAACTACACCGAGGAGCAAGAAAGGTCGTAACTCGTTTCCCTGGATTGCTCCACTTTACCCTTGATACGTACGTTATAATGCTTAGTGTTAAGCAAGGACCCATCAAGTACCATTTCTTGTATCTTTAGTATGACTCGACCTAAACTCAGTCTCCCGTGTTTTCGGTGAACACACTATCCATTACGCCAATGAGACAGTCTCTAATATATATATATATATATATATATATATATATATATATATATATATGTCTGCGTGCATGCGTGCGTGAACGTGTGTGCCAATATATATATATATATAATTGTAGTTTACGTATTTTGTTTATATTTAAATAATGCGTGCTCGCTATCAGTGTTTCATATAGTGCCAAAACTCTTAGGAAAGGTATGATCCCAACTTTTTCCCTTCATTTTAGGGATGAAAAGAAAAGCAGACTGGATTTTTTACAGTCTAAAAAAAGGAAAAGAGTGCTCATATAGTACAGATATGAATCTAAAAATATCAGATTCATGGACATATAAAAGTGAATGAACACTAGATTGGCTACTTTTACAACACGACCATCAGAAGATTGTGTCCATAATTCCAATATATATATATATATATATATATATATATATATATATATATATATATAATGTATGTATGCATGTATGAACGTATCGTTTGAATTGAGATTTAAACATTTGGGAAAACATGAAGAACTCAAGTAGTTAACCATTTTCTCCAATATATAGAAAAGCAGCATTTAGGCTAATGAAAGGAAACTAAAAAGAAGTGAATATATATATATATATATATATATATATATATATATAATTGATTTTATCATTATATATAAAATTATATAGACACATACACACACACAAATATATACATAAATATATATAATTTTATATGTAATAATAAAAACACTTTTATATCTATCTATCTATCTATATATATATATATGCATCTGCACGGTGATGTAATGCTTGTCGTCGTTGGTGACTTAATGTTTATTGTCGTAGACAGGGTAAGCCAAGTTCCCATTCTAGACGAGGCTGTTTTCATTTTATCTAGGATCCTAAAGAATGACACAAATGCTTCGCTTCTTTCATTCCAGTCATGAGTAAATAATAGGGCAGACTGGGCTCTTTAGCCTTCATAGGGCAACTTATATCAGAGAAAGAAAATTCTGGATTCAAACGCAGTTGCATGTTAGGTTGGGGATTATTTCTTACAATTGGTACCATGTAACCTAGTACAACCTGTGACA
Organism: Sepioteuthis lessoniana; assembly: GCA_963585895.1. Classification (NCBI taxonomy): domain Eukaryota; kingdom Metazoa; phylum Mollusca; class Cephalopoda; order Myopsida; family Loliginidae; genus Sepioteuthis; species Sepioteuthis lessoniana. The sequence continues at coordinate 1,936,516 of OY757930.1, forward strand.
TTAGTTGTCTGAATATAACAATAAAGATGAAAACAATAGTCGAAAAACCCTGAATGATAAAAACCCTTATGACATGTTACTCAAAAAAGAGTCAAGTATTGCGAGTTAACCCTTCTGTTGGTCTGTGAAATTCTATGAATGGAAATTACATGGCATGGCACCCTGATGATCTAATTGGTGAGCTTAATCTTTTCCACACACACACACACACACATATATATGCGCTTGTGTGTGTATGTATATATATTTGTGTGTATGTATGTGCTTGTGTATGTGTGTGTATATATATATATATATATATATATATATGCACTTGTGTGTGTGTTTATGTGCTTGTGCCGCTCGCATAATGCAAAGCTCTTCGAACGAATTGAGCCCTATGGTATTCAGTAAGGTATATAAAGAATGTAAACAACCGAACAATGCTGCTGCTGTTGCTACATAATACCTTATAATTCCTTAACCAACGTGATTAGTGGTCTGATACTAAGTCTAACGTGAAGATGGGCGGGTTTCGATCGCAGCTTCAAGCGTCCTACGTATCTAGCCACACTGAAGAGTTGTGATACAACGAAACAGTCTGTCTGTGGATGATATATATATATATATATATATATATATATATATATATATATATATATATTTGCGTGTGTGTGTGCATGTTAGAAAGTGATTCAATGAGGTAACAGCGATCAATCTTTACCATTTTCTCATATACGGGAATATCCCTTCTCCCTCCCTCTCTCGGGAGTTGTCGAATTCACGGTTCACCTGTTGTCCGTGTCTTGATGACGGAATATCCTGCCACACGAGTCCGATCAATAGTCGCTTTTGGTGTCACCTAACTGCGCTCTCAGGTGACTTAATGTCCCCCGTGGGCCTCATTGGTGACTATCGTTAATGGAAAGAAAAAACGCAAGCTCTGCGATCAGATTGCAGAAAGTGAAAATCAAAGAGAAGGGGAAAATAAAAAAAAACAGTAGAGGAGAACAACAGAAAGAAAGAAAAAAAGAAAGAAAAGAACCCGCATAAAAAAGGAATATAAAGAATGACAGAAGGAAGCAATGAAATGAAGAAATAGAAAAGTGCTTTTTCAAAATAAAGTGTGTGTGTGTGGGGGGGGATAAAAAGACAGAGAATGAAAATCAGATGAAAATAAAGAGAATAAGGAAAGAAAAATTGGTAATTGGAAAGAAAGGAAAGGAAAGGAAAGGAATGGAAAGAATACAAAGAGAAAGATTAGAGAGAGTGACATAGAAAGAGAGACAGAGTGAGTGTGAGAGAACAAAAGTGGAAGAGGGAGAGAGAGAGAGAGAGAGAGAGAGAGAGAGAGAGAGAGAGAGAGAGAGAGAGATAATGTTGGAGGGAGAGGGGGAAGATTCGAATCCAGTTTACTATTTTCGTCTCAAGCACCAGATTTTGGGGATCAAAATGATGCAACATTGTTTTATTTAAACTTTATTCAAGCTATAAAAGGAACCTGATTAGAAAATCATTGCACAAAGACATCAACGACAAAGCTTCCTTTGATTTTTTAATACATATATATATATACACGCATATATATATATATATATATATATATATATGAAAAAAAGTGGAAAAATACAAAGTAATCCAAATTTGAAGAAGTTATAATGAAAGTCGACGTTGAATGTTTCGGTTATAATAACCTTCTTCGGGATTTTAAATTCTTGAAAAGTGTTCTTAAAATAGCGATGGCTGTTTGACTTTCCTAATAAATTCATCAAATTTGTTTTTTTTCTACTTTTCTTTATACTGTCGGATTTAATTTCCTTATTTACTTCAAATATATATATATATATATATATATATATGATTTTTAATTCACAAAATTATGATGAAATGCCGCAGACGAATTGATGTAAAAATTGCATTATAAACAAAAATACTTTAAAATCAAAAATATTTCGTTTTTTTTTTGTCTAATAAAATGAATTGAAGTCAACAAGAAATGGTAAAGTCTGTGAGAATCAATTAAAAAAAAAAGCAAAACTGGATTTAAATTAAATCGACATTAAATTGTTGAATTTGTCTCAGTCTGTATGTAATAAACTAAATTCAATGTAAGTTTTTTACTTGTTTGTTTAATAAATTCTACGCGTGTTATAATTGCTTACATTCATAAATGAATAGATAAATAAATACGGCTAAATTTTGTAAAGAACGAACACATCTTTATCTAATGAGCCACGACCACAACTTGTGTGAAGAACAGACAGCACAAACTTCAGTGAGAGACATTGTATATTCTTATTGGTTGTTGGGTTGACGTAGCTGTACTTTTAATAGCAAATTAGAACCTCTAAGAGCCCAAATTTCCAGTTTCCTTGCTCATCCCTCCCGCAATGTTCTGATGGGTAGCTGTTGTCGCTTCCAATTTGTCGGATTTGTATCGTAGTGTTTTACAAAATGGAAACAGAATCGTCAGCATTTTTCTGGCTGCCCAGATGCATTATCCAAATTCATGTTAAGAAGATTTAATCTTTGTTTAGATAAAAAGAAAATATTTTGCACATTTTATGGGTCTTTATTGCTTAAACTATTGTGATAACAACATTATTGGGATGACTTGAAAAGCCACAAAGTTGTTAAAGAAATATATATTGAGAGAGATTTGTAGTTTATCACTGTCTTCATCTTTACAGATCTATTTTATCGATCGTTATAATAATTTGGTTGACTTTTATTTAAGGACTGTTCTTGGCTTCAATCAGGACAAATGAAGAAAAATGAAAAAAATGTCTGAACTGAAAAGAATGGAGGAAATTTGAAATAAAAATTAAACAAATGGAAAAGCAAAACTATTCCATTTTTGTATGAACAAAAGTCAAAATATCTACCCAGTAGAAATCTTCATTATTTCGACGCCATAGATGGATTGAATTGCGTTCAGTGTACATTTACATTCATTTTTTTATACAGTTGTTTCTTTGTATTTTTTTTGTATATAGTTAGATGGTATCGAGTATTCCTATCTAATACAAATAATTTGCCTACAGTTGTATGGTTGAAAGAATTCCTATCAAATGCCAATAATTATATGCTTTTAAGTAATTATTTCAATTAATAAAAAGTCATTTATTTACATACAATTTTATGGTCTCAAGTAACTAATTATCGTGATTAGAGAACAATTATATTTTCAAGAAACTATTCTTAACACAAATCATTTACATCATATGGCATCAAATATTTCGATCGAATCCGATTGATTTTTAAACAGATCTATTGGAGCCATAACAGGTAATACTACTCAATGTCAGAGTGGACCTGGGAGTAATTGTAACGAAGAGTTTCTAGAAACTCCCCAGATGGAGCCTCATTATCATATGAAATTTAAGGTCATACTCATGACACTTTTTGGGGGGTGGGAAGTTCTTACCTACAGCGGATTCTAATTTTCATCGACTGGATGGGTTCCGACACCAAAACGAAATTTCTCCTCATTTTTAGTCAATATTAAGATGACTTCATCCCTATCCTTAGAAAAACTTCAATCATAGAAAGATATAAGTTATATATATATATATATATATATATATATATATATATATATATATATATATATATATATATAATCATGAGGTTAACGTTATGTGGATTCATAACACCGACCTGGAAAGACGTAGCCCCAGAGGTGACCGTGTCCTCCGTAGGGAACACGCACCTTCAAAACACATTAGGTTAAGTGGTCACTATGACTAGTTAATTTGTCATCGCTTATGTGTGATATGGACCGGTGGCCCAGTGGTAGAATTTCGGCTTCTGCATTGTGTTGCTTCGATCTCTAGTGGTGCAGATCATGGTATGCACTGCTAATGAGACCTAATAAGGTCGAAACAGCTGTTCAGTGTTCCGCATGTAGGTGTTTGCCGAATTTTCTAGTTATGGTAATTTAATATATATATATATATATATATAAGTTGAGTGAGAAATGAAAGACGATTCGTGATCCTGTTGGATTCCAGTAGTAATAGCAATCCATGATAATGTCCGCACTGACGTCATCATGGACTACTGTTACTCCAAGAATGAGTAAAATGGTCTTATTTGTATTTTATACTTATCTCCGTTAGATTTGAGAATTTGAACGATGAAAAATAATGCTCAGTGCATCTCTCCAAATTATCCTTTAGTGGCAAATTAAGCTGGAAATTGTTTTATACTCTAAGAAGATTCTAAGTTTAATGTTCTAAATCGCTATAATGTACTGTCTTTTTGAGGTTCTGTCTACATACATACATTCCCGGCTAATAATGTTTTATGGCATATCAACCCTTTTGGGCTATCGAATGCCAAATCTTGTTTATACATTTATATCATGTATATGATTTGTAAGCGAATAATTTGTTGATAACATTATTTTTAAACGAGCCAGAGTTCCTTTGTTTGCACACAGTTAAATGGTTTCAGGTATTTATTATTGGCACACAGTTAAATGGTTTCGGATATTTATTGTTTGCACGCAAATAGTTTCAAGTTCTTTTATTTAACACTAATAATTACCTCTCATCTCTAAAAACATCCAAATAAGACGAATAAGACATGCAGGACACTGCTGAAAAAGCAAGGACGAACTCATGAGTGACGTTCTTCCCTGGACCCCTGATGATGGACGTTTTGGTGGACTAGCAAAAAATTATTGACAACAGGACACAGGACGCATCTGAGAAAACCTGCAGGGAGCGATGGACAATAGGGACGGCTTGAAAGAGAGTCAAGAAAATCCATGCTAGTAGCGCAACATGATGAAACCCTAACAAGTACTACCATTCGGGGTCAAAGTGGGCCTGGAAGTAATGGTAATGAATTGGTACTCCACATTCGCCTAAGCTCTGGGACTGGAGACTCACCATCAGATGTTTTGCGTCATATGCAGGATACTCATTGGTGGGGGTCTTACCCATCTACAGAGATGCTGTCGGAGTATTCTACGACCTCAGCCGACAGGGCTGACATATATATCAACTAACATGATGAGAATTTTTGTAAAATATTGATATTTAGGAAATGGTTCAGAAAGAGAAATTCTATTTTTGTTTCAACTGTGACACTACTGTTTATATTAATGGTGTGTTTTTTAAATTTGATTCTTGTACGAAAATTGTATAATTAATGAAGCAAATCGTAAAGAAATGATTAAATTACTTTGATTTGATAAATATTTATCGAAAACCCAAAAGTGTTCCAGCAGTTTGTTGTCTGAAAGTTCTTCATTTGAAGAATTACGGTCATTGAGAAATAGGCGGAAATCATGTTTATATACAAGCTGCAAATTCCGTTGAAATTATTCGACGTTGAATCTAAAAAGTCGTAGAAAGGCCGATACGATAAGCAAAAAGAGATTTGGATTTAAAACATGCTTGGTTATTCTGTTAAAAGTCTGCTAAAAGAAACAGTTTTAAAACATTTTAAGAAAAAAAAAATTGAAGCTCACGATGCACAGTTTTATAGATAATATTTGATGTTTTTCATTAAGACTTTCGATAGCACCAGGTATTCTATTATCAGTTAAGGTGTCAAAAACAAATTTGTTATGAATGCATTGTGTGTGTTAGAATTAAGTAAAATAAATTCTGTTTGCGTTTATGCAACAGTATATTAGAATACACTTCTGGAAATTATCGCCAACTAAACAATCTACGATTGCTACAAAAAGTTTGAACCGCGAGATTGTTTATGTAAAAGTAAAAGTCCATGAGACACATTCCTCAAAAGAAAAACAATTGGAGCGTGTTTGTGTTAGTTTATTTGTTTGGGTTTTATGGCATATCTACCTTTGTAGGTTATCTAATACCAATTCCCTTTTTATACAAATAAATAGTTCAATTTCAAACAATTCAGTTTAGCATACGTACACAGTTTAATTGTAAAAAAAAATTTCTATTTCAAGCTATTCAGTTTAGTCAAACGATTCTAATTCAAACAATTTAGTTTAGTCAAAGTTTAGTTTTTGATAATCCACAATTAAATGTCAAAACAGTTCTATTTCGAACAATTCAGTTTAGCGTAGAACTGTTTCAATGTCAAGAGCAGTTCTATTTCAAACAATTCAGTTTAGCATTATTTCTATTCAACCCATAGATAGGACCCTATCATGTGCTACCACCCCGGGCCAGAGTGGACCAGGGAGCGATGGTAATGACGGGGTGCTCTGCATTCCCCAAAGCTCCAGCATCAGTGGAACCTCATCATCAGATTGTTTAATGTAATATCTAGGACACTCGTTGGGTGGGTCTTATCTCTCTGTAGAGATGCAGTCAGGGTATTGTACAACCCCAGCCGACTGGGCAAGTTTGTGTTAGTTATATACGAAATCCACAAGAAGGGTAATTAAGATGTTATAAACCCCCACATTAGACTGTTTGGATAATCTTCAAAGTTGAAAAAGTTGAAAATTATTTCCTTGAAAACTGCCGAAAAGTTGAAGTGTCCAAAATAAAAACACTGTAGAGAAATGATGGAGTATTGTGAAGCTGAAGAGGTGGGGGGGTTATGGAGTGTCTAATTTTCAGTGAACTGTCCATGGTAAGTTTCGGTTATAAATTTCATTTAATCCTATTTACCAACCCCTCCGCTCGGGCAGGATATGACACAAGGTCAATTTTTAAGCGGAATTTAACAGGTTTGAATTCAGAGTTTTCCTTCTCCTAGACTAGTTGCCTAACCAAGGCTGAAGAACCTAGTCTGTCCTACTATTTACCCATAGCTGGAGGGAGAATAATTGGATTCATACCTTTCCCAAGGGTATTAGTGCTATGTGAAATGCAATCAGTCTCGTCCAGGATTTGAACTCGTGTCGCCGTGTTCATTTCCTAGGACGATAACAATTACACCACGGGCACCTCCAAATTATAAATTTCTTTTAATAACCCTTAAAAGATGACCATGACTAAATGGTATGCCTCTGAAATTAGTGGATCAGTTCATATGCTTTGGTAGAAATATCTCATCTGCTGAAAGCGATGTCATGATACGCACAGGTAAAGCATGGAATGCTCTTGACAGGTTCACGACTATACTGAAATCTAATCCCTCTAAAAAAAAATGAACGAGGATTCTTTCAAGCCATAGCCGTGTCAGTACTATTGTATAATTGCACCACTTAGACTATAATACAACGAAACGCCTTCATATATAAAGTATCATACAAAAATTATAACCACAACTGTTTTTCGATTCTTGTGTCGTCGTTAATTCTGAAGATTAATGATGATAAATAGAAAGCACAAGAAATCTATTTACTTTTCCACTTCTAATATGGACACGATTCGACAAAAGATTTTTTAAAAAAAGCTGGTTTGGAGCCAGTTTTCCTTCTCCCGAATTGGTTGCCCATCCAAGGCTAAAGAACTCAGTATATCCTACATTTTACCCATAGCTAGGAGGGCGAGGGTACACTGAAGGATTCATGCTTTTCCCAAGGGCATTAACTCGAAGTGAAACACAAACAGTCTCGTCCAGAATTTGAACTCGGGTCACCGATTCCATTTCCCAAGACGATAACCGTTACGCTAAGCTCAAGCGATTCGATTGGATTTGCAGAAGATGTAAAGCCGAAAGAACAAAATACTTATATATGCTCTATCCAGACATCACGCATTCTCTATAGATAATGCAACCTTCAAACATAGCCCTAACATATATATATATATATATATATATATATATATGTGTGTGTGTGTGTGTGTGTAAAGTTACTAAGACTAATAGTCTTGTCCATATCCTTTTCATTTAACATTTCAGTTTTTGTTTTTCACTGGTGTACAATTTATCCAGTCGGGTTTTTAATTCTAAATCTTGGCTGGGGCAGTAGAATACACCGACTGCACCTCTATTCTTATACTAAACTGAATAAGCTGAATTAGAACTGTTTGACTAAACTGAGTAGCTTGAAATAGAAAAGTTTTTGACAATTAAACTGTGCACTCATGCTAAACTGAATTGTTTGAAGTAGAACTGACTATTTGCATAAAAATGGATTTGGCGTTAAATAACCTACAAAGATTGATATGCCATAAAATCCAACCAACCAACCAACCAACCTTTGAATCAAAGAATTCTATTGATAGTGGTAATTCAGTGTCATTGTTCCTTGATTTTGGTTCAACTATTATTTTTTTTTTTTCTTTTTTGTCTCCATTGGTTTTTATCAACTTGAGTTTTTTTTTTTTACTCCTGGTGAAGACGGTGAAAGATCTATTTAGAGAGATTGTGGGAAATAGCAACAGTCCACAAGTATAAAAAGAAAAAAAAATCTGACTGCAAAACACATTTTTTTTTCAACTACAGAAAGGATTTTGTTATGGCTTTACTGGTACTATTGACACCGGCATTATTATCTTTGGTTTACTTATATGCAATCTTCTGTAAATAAAACTTTGTTAAGAATGGATGGCTGTAAACTCACTCATGTAAAAAGACTATCTAGTAATATTGCATTTTCGAGCATTTCATTTACAGGAAACCCTGTTGACAAGACGGTCCATCTAAGATTGGTAAAATAAATACGAAATATTTGTGTAAAGGTAAGAGTCAGAGAGACGAAATACAAAGCGTGTTTGTGATTTTACCAATGCAGTCCAAAGAAATTCAGAAGAAACGTAGCTCAAAAGTGACAAATTCTCCACAAAACCTTAAAGAAAATTTTACGGAAACAGTTCAAAATGAGACCTTATAAACTGTACTTATTGTATTGACCAAGAGAAAATGGAATTTCCACACAGAAGTTATGGAGTATTGTAAAGATGAAAATTTTCAGTGATGAATTAATTGTAAGTTGTAGTAAGAAACTAAAATATTTCTCAAGAAAACTGTATCGTGAATGTCGATATCTTTAATAGTTTTTTTATAAATATTTATTTTTTGCAACAGCTTATTTCTTCCGTAAACATTTCTGTATTTTTAAATCCGCCTAAATTACTGAAAAGCGCTCGACAGAGATGGATACTTGGAAAATTGGTATCACGATCTCATTGTTTAAGAAGTGAAGCCGGTCTTCCACAATAATGTTCTAGTGTTAGACTAAGATTAGTATTTATCTCATTCTGTGGATATCTATCTATCTATCTATCTATCTATCTATCTATCTATCGAAGCCTAAGAATTCGATACATATCATTTGTTCCTTTATGATCAATTAATCGATTAAGATACTGCCAACGAGAATAGACAGAAATTGTAGATCGATTGAAGTTTGGGCTAAGATGTTTTGTAAAATGAATTGCTCTTACATCAAAATGTAAGTGGTGGTGGGTGTCTTAAACATAATGCAACCATACAAATACTTTCCAATGTTGAGAGAAGAATGATGCAATGATTTGATAAATTGCATTCATTGCTATTTTATATTGGCTGGTCTCTCAAATTATTGGCGCTGCCTGTTGGCAATATTTAAGACTCGAAGAGATTTGTGTTTCTCCTTGCATTTATATATGTTTAGCGCCCATTTCCTCATTCGAGCGATGACAACGTGAAAGAAAAAAATTCCATAAGTGGAATTTCTGATAGAGAATGCCAAACAAATATCTATTTTTCTCAATATGATTTGTTTTAATCAGTGAAAATTGGTCTACCGAATTCGTCGAAAAGAAAAAGTCAGTTGAAAATGTATTTATCTTTCAATCGGAAGGACTTTGTAGAATTGAAGAACTATTTCTGCGAGTGACACTGATGATTATAGTAAAAGAAGAAATTGCTGTTCGTTTGTGTCGTGAGAGCAGCCCGAATGGGCATCGTACCGGGAACCCACTGATTTAATAGCATTGCGCTCTTTCAGTCGGGCGTCACAGATATTAGGGACATGACCACATATTAGATTTTTCTTATGGAATTTCTAACAAAAGTCGAACCATTCACTGTTGTTTCGAAATGTTTTGGGGATTTCTTTGACGGAAACTACAGCGAAGTTTCAGGACTCTTTATTTCTCTGACTCCTTCTTGTTATCTTTTTAAAATCAAAGGAATATAAAGTCATCCTAACCCCTAGTATCTACATTCTTCTTCGAAGTAGGTTCTTTTGGATACGCTAGAGTGATCCTTACGATTTTGAAAGATTCCATGCGTTGTTGGAAGTCAGTGAGTATGACAACTGTCGAGAACGTTCCGTGATTTTGAGTTTATCACTGCAAACATGTGAATTGGCATCAAGTGAGTAGAAAGAAAATTTGCCTGGTGTCCGTCACGTGTTCTGAACCAAGAAATTCTGGTGAATTAAATTCTTTCATCACATACAATAAAGTTTAGAAAGTTAAAGATGTAAAACCCTTGGGTCCTGGAAAAAAAGGAAACACAACAAAGAAAACGAAGCTAAACAAATATTGCATTCAGATTTTACAAGCTGGTGGTTGTACCAACTTGTGATTGAACTGTTTAAATGGTTGGTTTCCGATCAAAGGCGAGTACTTTCAATTGGATTGTTGTGTTAAAATTTCAATCAGTTTAAAATTCATGAAAGCAAAAAAGAAGCTCTAAAGTATTTTACTTTAAGTTCTAAACAATATTTTGGGTATTAGTGAAGAGTCACTTTGACAAAATAAGATTTCTGATATTTCGCGGCCGAGAAAATTATTAGCCTATTCTCATAAGCAATATCTATCCCATTGCACTAAAAAGTGGTAGGGACAAATTCAGTCCATAATTCCGAAAGGTGTCTAATAAAATAGAAAACCGATGGAATAATTCTATTTTTGGCACCACTTACCCACACGTGAGAGAGTCTATACTAAAAAATAACTTTGTGTAGAATTTGTCTGGGCGGGAAATGGCAATTATAATACTTCATTTTTTAAATCTATTGCTTGTTCTCAAATAGACATTTATAAAGTACACTTTATACTTGAAATGATTATACTTCATTAAACTGACCATTTGTTTCATTCTAACTCTATCTGGGGGCGGGTATGTGTGTAAAATATTAAACTAAAGAACTGTCTCTTGGCCCTTCGCTTAAGGTCAAATGTATTATCTGCTATTTTTATTCGCGTTATTTTCTTCGGCCATAATGCAGCATTTATTTTTTATTTCGGTGAGATGCTGTAAATCTAAAGCAATTATAGTCTTAGACGCAGTAAAACAAAAGCGAGGATAGTCTTAGATGTGGTAAAACAAAAACCAGGACAGTCTTAGACGCTGTAAAGCCAATACGAGGATAGTCATAGACGCATTAAAAACAAAACAAGGATAGTGTCGTAACAAGTAGTTTTTTCTCTGCGACCAGAAATTACATCTTATTTTTTTCTGCTACCGGAAGTTACTTTTAACTTGACTGCTGTTAACTACCTAAAATAGCGTATATCCAGCAGCGTTTTCATCGAATACAGAGCTCTGTAGCTACAGGCACACTCATCCGGTTGGCGGGACGGTCGACAAAAATCAGCTGAGTAGCTACTGGTGCCAAGGATCAGAGTGTAGTATAACCTTTGCACCACGTCTACTCACTTGACTTCTTTTCCAGCGCCGACCTCGCGCTGAACGTTCACGTTCGCTTGTGATCTTGCTTGATCGCAGTTGATCTGGCAAAGGAAACTGAAAACGTTTTAGATGTCTGTAATCCCACCAATGTTCAATCCCATTTAACCACAGTCATCCTGGCAAAGGAGACCGATCACGTACAAGTCCACAGCCGAAGCGCGACCGTGCTAGCTCGAAGCGATCCGTCTAGCCGCAGCTGATCCTACTTGGAAGTGAACAGGTGCTAGCTCGCAGCCGAACCTGCCGAAGACGTTTCAGTTCGCAGCCGTTTCTGCCGATCGCTGAAAACGTTCAAGCTTGCAGTCGAACCGGTTCCCTCCGCCGACCACTTTCCTGCCAACCTAGGCGCCTCTGGTGGTGTAATGGTTAGCAAGCTCGACTAGCAAACCTACACGAGTGAGTTCGAGTCTCATTGGGTGCCCCTTTCATATGGCCTTGTGCCACATCTAAGCAAAAAGCTTAGTAAATTACCACTTTCCTGCCAACCTAGTCATTCGCTGACCGCAAGGCTACGTTTGTCTCGACTCTCTGGCGATCGTCTCTCGACATACAAACTCGAAATATGGCAAGCGTACGACTGGGAACCATCGTTCCAGTTCGTAGATTTTTCTGCTCTGCCTCCCCTACCAGACAGCTTTGTCCCAGACCTTAAGTCAACCAGCCGACCGACGACAACGATCCGAATAACGATCCAGACCTACTCGAATGACGATCCAGACCTATCCAATACCGATCCTGATCAACCTCAACTGATCGACGAATCCAATGTAATTTCCCGACTTGTTTGTTTGCACGCCCCTTTATAGAATAAAGCTTACGTTCATTGAACTCAACATCTTCGTGTTTGTCTCCTCATTATCTTAGCTGTTATCACATTATTTCTTTTTCAACGACCTTGTGGGATGGACATCTTTATTGGCCCTGCAACAATAGTCTAGGATGTAGTAAAACCAAAGTGAGACTTATCTTGTAATAAATAAATGATATAAAAAGTACAAATCATTTCATAAAATATCCTTAAATAAAGGATTTTTTATTTATTTATTTTGCTTGTATTTGAAATACAATGCCAACTGTTTCCTCCTATTATGAACAAAATACGTTCTGCTAATATCTTATGATGACGTAGAAAGCAATATTTGGTGACGTCATCTTTACTGCGTTGATTTTTGCATCTCTTTCTATATGATATGACAACTGTCCCGACAGACATTTTACTCTGCCGGAAGTTATTTGTTTTGACAAACAACTTCCGGGAAAGCCACAAACAAAGTAAAATCATATATATATCAACACGCATACACACACACAGCGACACTTGTTTAGGACACTTCTAAATATATAAACATACTTCGGATGGATTATCTATCTAAATATCATCTATGTTTTATTGATATGGCTTCTGTATAAATTATCGTTTGTAGCTGTCACCGTAACACTGCAAAAATAACAAATTCTAAAGTAATATTCGCTGCAATACGTATATATATATATATATATATATAGAAAGAGAGAGATTGCAGGTTAAGCAAATTTTACACTTATTACCTCTTTTTTTCTGGACGTGCAATATTTGGATGGTTAGTATTTTATGGGTTATTTATGCCAAATCATGTATATATATATATATATATATATGTGTGTGTGTGTGTGTGTGTGTGTGTGTGTGTGTGTGTGTGTGATTTGTGAGGGAATTGTTTGTTGATAACATTATTTTCAAACGAGTTAGAGGACATTTGTTTTCACATAGTTAAATTCTTTCGAATATTGTTATTTAGAATCAAACATTCTTATCTAATATGACCAATTTTCTCCCAGCTTCAAATATCTAGTAATAATTATCCCCCTCCTCGACGAAATATGGAGTAAATTTTGTTAAAACGAGTCAGTCAGTACGTAAAATATTCAGCTCTCGCTTATTTGGTGATAAACAAAATGGGCCAATGCGTATTTTTTTTTTCGAAATTTTTATTGGGGGTAAATATTTTCGTTTCACTTGATTTCATATCTTATTCTTATAGATTTTGTATGTTGACATTAACCAAAAATATTAAACAATGGAAGTATATATTATTAAATTAAAATTTTATAACCTGTTTGTTGTAGTCTTCAGATAAGACCGGTGGAAGAACAACTCAAAAAACGGGTGATATGTGAACGTTATTGTATTAGCAGAAAAAAGGAAGTCATACAAAAGAAGTACTAGCCGTTCTCGGCTTGCAGTCTGTCTGTCTGTCAAATGTCTCGTAAGAAACGAGAAGTTGTCTTCCCCGAGCGAGCTAGCTCGGAGAATATTTTTAGGTTGGGGTATGGTAGGATATGTCCCCATAACACTGTTAAATTTTATTCGGAAGTAATACTCGAATTTTAATAACTGTAAACAAAACTTTATGATGGGGGAAAAATTAATTTTCTTCTATGATCATTACAGTGTTATTGGCTTATTTCAACATATTTGTGAGAAAACGACTCTATGATATATATATATATATATATATATATATATACATATATATATATATATATATATATATATATATATATATATATACGAGGTATAACTAAGAAGTAACGGGACTGGTGTAAAAAATAATTCATTTCTATTCTAAGCAAAAAACTACGTGGTTTCCCATTCAATGTGATCCCCACGAGTGCAATGCACTTTCTCATCCTTTTCTCTCACGCTTCTGGCTAGAAAAATTCTTCGGGGTTCTCCACATCCCCGTTGTTACGGCCCTTTTGATGGCCTTCACGCCTTCAAAACAAGTCCCCTTGATGATACATTTGAGCCTGGAGAAAAGAAAAAAAGCCACATAGAGTAAGATCAGGTGAATAAGGAGGTTGTTCCTGTCCGGTGATGTTTCTCTCGACCAGGAATTGTCGGATGTTAAGAATGTTGTGAGCAGGTGCATTGTCGTAGTGAAGCAGCCACAATTTGCCCTGCAACAAGTTTCGTCTTTTCAAGCGCTCTGAGAGAAGAAGGATATCCTTATTGACTTGCTGATTGATCACCTGGTTTTGAGACAAGAGCTCTCTGTGAACGATACTCCTTACATCGAAGAACGTAATCAACATGATTTTGACTTTTAACTTTGTCGTGCTTTCTTCAGCATCGGCCAAGTCATAGACTTCCACTAACAAATCTGACGCTTGTTTTCCAGGTCGTAAGCAAAAATACATGTCTCATCTCCTGGGATCCGTCGACGAAGTAAGTCTGGTTCACTTTGAAGACGCTTAATAATATCCTGATACACCTGCATGCAACGCTCCTTCTGATCATCATTCAGCAGTCGTAGCACTAATTTCTCGCAGACTTACTGCAGGCCCAAATTTTCGGCGATAATCTTACAAACACTGACTTTTTTCCTGACCAGCTGACTTGCGATCATTCGAACAGTCAGCTGACAATCACCATACATCACCTGCTTTATCCGCTTCACGTTGACCTCAGTTCATTTTGTTGAAGGCCTCCCGCTTCTGGAATCATCTTTCACATCCTTGTGCCCCTCTTTGAAACTCTTGAGCCACTCATAATCACTTGCATCACATGGTCTTATCTCCATTGTTTTGCTGAAATATTTCAAGTACTTGTAACAGAGTTTTCCTCAATCGAACCAAAAAGTTTAGGTATATTCGTTGCTAAGAATTCATCGTTTATTCCTCAGTGTTCATAGCTGAACGATCTTTTCAGGTGAAGTGTAAACAGAAGGATATGGAAACAAATCCAGTGGTTGCAGAAGATTACATAGATAGATAGATAGATAGATATGAGTAGATTGAGATAGATAAATGTTAGATAATAACACAATCCACTTATCTCTCCTTTGCCCATAACTCACAAGGCATAACCAGTTCCTTTAATTTTCAGTATATATATATATATATATATATATATATATATATATATATATATATATATAAACGCAACGCTTCATTGGCCAGAAATTTATGGATAAAACAAAGGATTAAACGATGAGGTTACATTTTCACATGACCGTCCCACAATGAGAAAATATATCTAAAATCTCTCTCTCTCTCTCTCTCTCTCTCTCTCTCTCTCGTCAGTCCTTCGTATCAGTGAAGTTCGCGGCTTCAACGAATAACTAATGGAAAATGTCGAAAAAATCTAGTAAAGTTCTAAAAATCAAAACTTGAATTTGTAGCCTGACGAGCCTTACGCTGAATCAACGTCCACATGAAGGAATGTGTAAGTCTCGGTTCATTTCATTGATAATCAGTTTCTTTCCAGTTGTTTCGACATCGTTTAGATTGCATCTTATTGGTTCTCATTTACAGTTGTTTCAACTTTTTACTTTTTGTCGACGAAATTTGAAATTAAAACGTCTTTATAGAAATTTATACTTTATTAAATACGTAAATCTGTGTGTGTGTTTGTGTGTGCGCAAATATATCTACAGTATTTCGTATCTAACTTCATCTATTCATATTTTTCTATGTTAGAATTAAAAAGTCGTTAAAGGAATTGGTCTTTTATCAAATACGTAAATCTGTGTGTGGGTTTGTGTGCGCGCAAATATATCTACAGTATATCGTATCTAACTTCATCTATTCATAGTTTTCTATCTTAGAACTCAAAAGTCGTTAAAGGAATTGGTCTTTTATTAAATACATAAATCTGTGTATGTGTTTGTATATATGTGTATATATATATATATATATATATATATACATGTGTGTGTGTGTGTGTGTGTGTGTGCGCGCACGCGCAAAAATACCAACAGTATTTTGTATTTATCCTTATTCTTATCTTTTCAGGGTATGTACTCACTTCTCAGAGCTTGTCAGTTGAGGAACTGTTCTACGCTGCTGTTATCATGTAACTCAGATCAATTCGTTTCATTTTACTTGTAGGTTCTGCATTAGCCCCAGAAATGCCTTGAAGTATCTAGCGTAGAACTACGTCGGAATACAACGTCACGGAAAAGTCAGAACGTTTTTCAGAATTTTGACGACTACAAAACCGGCTTTCTTTCTTACAATTAAGGTGTTATATTCGTTAAATTCCAAAGCATTCTTTTTTTTTCCGGTAACACTCACGTTCACATGTATATACACTCACAGATACATGAACACACACAAGCACATACACACTCACGTTCACAATCACATGCACATGAACACACACACACACACACACACACGATCACATGTTAACACGAACTCTGATATGATGTTTTCCTTCAAAAGTCACGCATTGTTTTCCTCTTTTTTTTAGCGCCATTTGATGCGGTTCGTGACAATTTTGATATTTTTGTTCAGTTCAAAAACACAATTAAATAAATAAATAAATGAATAAATAAATAAAAATTAACAGCTTCATTTTTGATTTATTGAATCGACATTGTCAAAAAAAAAAAAAAATCAAATTAATCAAATTCAATTGTTGACTCCATTTTATGAACAACGTTTCTTATGCAATGTCTCTGCAAATTTGTCCTCATTCAACGCTTCTCAGTCACATAAGACGATATTGTACGCATTACAGGTTAAGTAGCGTGATGTTCGGTCTGTATAGAATGGGTAACCATTTACGAAAATAAACAGAATTTTAAAACGGCCGACCATTCCTTACCTACTCTTTCAGAATATGAAGAAGTGTCAAATAAATCAAATAATTTTCTTGCTCAGTCAGTGAGGCTTAGAATATACTGACAGTATCCCTTTCAGAGGGGGAAGACTTCCCACCTAAGAGGTATCCTGGGTATGTCAATAAACTACATCGAATAGTGAGGCTCCACTTCTGTGGCTCTAAAAAGTGTAAAGAATCCTCTCATAGCCATTACTACTTGGTTCACTCTGACCCGGAGCGGTAATAACTGTTAGATTCCCTTCTATGTGTAAAAAGCATCAGTATGCCAAGTATTTGTATTAGATAAGAATACTTGATATCATGTAGCCGTTTGCAAAAAAAAAAAATGGAAGAAACAACTTCACCAAAATGAGAATACAAACGTACAGTGTATAAAATTCCTTAACCTCTTGGCATAAAATAATTTTAGTCGGATTGGCATACTGTTAAAATCATTTTCGTTTGGTTTATGTTCATAGATAATGTGTTTGTTGCTGAATATATTCTATATTCATTTTCATCAATGATATTTCGTTTTGAAATACTTAATTTCCCTCATAAAAATGGTTGAACGCGAACCTAGAAAAATACAAGGGAATTTCACTTTGAGTTGAAAATGAAATTGAAAGGTAAGAAGTTTTGTGACCGGCAAAAAAGATTCAGATTTCTGTCCATTTCCAGTGATGAAACAATCAGTTCATTCTGGCGAGGTGAGATCCGCGTTTCTTTCAATTTCTTTTCGGGAAAGTAAGAATCACATTTCTGTCCATTTCCAGTGAGGAAACAATCTGATTTCTGTCAAGTCCATTCTGACGAGGCGAGACTCACGTTTCTTTCAATTTCTTTTCGGGAAAGTAAGACTCACATTTATGTCAATTTCGTTCTGGGTAAGGCAGTGTCGTATTTCTGACAAGAGTTACATGTTAGGCTTATTGTAATAGAGCCATGATACGGATATGTGAAATGTACATATGTTCATACGCATAGGAATCCGAAAAACACGAAACACTGACGAGTCTCTCGGTTCAGGTACGAAACTTTTATTACCTTCTTTAAGTTTAGGTTTTCAACACGAGGAGAGAGAGACACAATTTTTCTATGCTGACTGTTCGTCCATCGTCAGCTCTCAACTCACTGACCGAACCAACGCGCACGCGCACCCCGCAGCCCACAAACTGGACAGGCCTCGCCCAGGTCCAAAAAATCAACTCGCTTCGTCTAAGTTCAAATCTCAACTCACTGCTTTTTTTCAAAATCACTAAGAATCCCAGCCCATCGCTTCCAGGCATGACGTCATTCACATCCCTAGTCTCATTTTCTATCTGGGGTTTTTATTGTGACATCTGTGATTGTCGCATCCTCCCTGCGCGCGCGTTAACACCTGCGTTAATGTCTGCACCTATCCATGCACTAAGCCGAAAGGTTCTAAGCCTAACTAAACCGAAAGATAAGGTATATAAAACGAAAAATGATAATATAAAAAATATTCCTTCTGCAATTGTATAACATTATGAAATTAGAAAGAAAAATTATGATGATCAGAAATTGATGCATCTTTACTTACAGAATTGCACTAAAAAGAGATAATGTAAATTCATTGCTAATGAATTTACGAAAGAAATCCAAATGAATTTCACGAAGGTTGATATACCATTAAAGAAAGAAATCAAACCAAATGAATTTACTTTAGAAATGCAAGCGAATTTACTGTAGATATGCTAATGAAAACCAGCAAGAAAATGATGGTAGGTGGTCAGGAATTATTGCAATCGTTAGAGACAAATGGATTATGGTTGGTGGTCAGGAATTATTGCAGTCATTAGAGACAAATGGATTATGGTTGGTGGTCAGGAATTATTGCAATCGTTAGAAACAAATGGATTATGGTTGGTGGTCAGGAATTATTGCAGTCATTAGACGCAGATCAATTATGGTCAGTGGTCAGCAATTACGGTAATCATTTGAGACAAAAGGATTATTTTTTATAATAAAAAAAAAAAGAAGTAAAATGAAAAGAGAAATACTAAAAAAAAATGGAGGAATATTTCTTTTATTAGTTTGATAATTAAAAATTTGACTTTAAAGGTAGTTTCTGTATTTTATATAATGTGATTTATTATGGAGATTCGACTAAAGTTGTCAAGAGACTCAAAGATGCTGCTTTTGTACATAATAAGAATATTTTCTTTAAAGTAGTTGCAAGATGGGAGAAATAATCCTACCTTCACTTTGTCATTCATTCATTCACACACACACACACACACACACACACACGCGTGTACATTGTCCAATATTTACACACCTCTTACTCAGCGGTCCAATAATCTTGACTGGAACCTCACCATTAGATTGTTTCACGTCATTTTCAGGACACTCGTTGGAGGTGGGGGGTCTTGCAGAGAAGCAGTCGGTGTATTCTACAGCTCCAGCCGACTGGGCAAATCTGAATTTGTAAAATCTTCAATAAATACATGATATACAGGAGTAAGTCAAAGGTTTTTCAATATTTCGGTACGTGGCTGAAGTTGTTCAAGCCATGGAAGGTACTCGCTGTGGCAGTAATATCGTGGTAGTTGGTGCGCAGACACTATGTGTATTGCTTCTACTCCGTGTGTAATTTAAAAGGCACATAGATAAATGGGCAACATAGTCTAATTCTGGAACGTAAGCTTTCCATGTTCGAACTGGTCCATAAGAACTGAAGCAACCAAAAACATGTAAGGTGAAGATGCCATTGATTACAACACGGTTTCAGATAGTTGAAGAAATTTCGCTTGGGTTATAAGAACCTCGATGGTCAGGCAAGCTCAGGTAGGCCTAAAACCGTTTATTCTGATGTTGCCCTCTAAGCCATAGAGACAAATCTGGCATTCGGAGAGTGTAAGATGCACTGGGCATTTTACAGTCTCGTTTTGTTGGTGACCTTCATGACCTCTGTAAAAGCATCTACAGCTGTTGAATTGTGCCTCATGTTACCAAAATATTGCAAAACTTTTGACTGATACATCTATCTATCTATCTATCTATCTATCTATCTATCAGATGAAAAAGAGAAATCATTTAAATGACGTTGGATGAATAAAAAGTGCTCACATGCGGATCGACAGAATAGTATTAAAACTAAAAACAACTTAAATCTTAAAATAAATAATAGTTTCACGTGTTTTTCTTTAAAACAGAAAGCATAATCTTCAGATAGAAAGTGTTGGGAAGAAATGGTCAGCCAAACTAAGTGCTAAAGTAATCTCTCTTTCTCTCACTTGCTCTCTCTCTCTCTCTCTCTCTCTCTCTCTCTCTCTCTCTCTCTCTCTCTCTCTCTCTATCTATCTATCTATCTACGGATCAATACATACATACATATATATATATATATATATATATACTCACTGGCAACTGATTCGTCAAACAAATCGAATAGTCTTAGCCTATCTATCTATCTATCTATCTATCTATCTATCTATCTAATCCTACTGCCAATGAAAAAGCCCCCATAGTGCCGTTTAGTCATTAACTGTAAGTCTGGTTGTTTAATGATTTGTAAAATAAATCGCCCAACCTGTTGGCGCGAGCTCGGTCTTTTGTTTGTTCTACAAGTGCTCCTGGTTTTATTTCTCATATCAACTAGTGCATTTTCATGGCCTTATTCTCGGCTTCCTTCACCTCGGGCTCACCCAACCCGGTCTCCAACTCAGCCGCCTCCCTCGTTAACCCATCCACCGAATCCGATTACCTCCTGGCCTTCAAAAAACGCCAAAGTATCCGTTCAGTTAGACGTGAACACCTTTCAGTGCAGAGACCTTGACGTGTCATTCCTTCTCCTTTTTTGTATATCACCCACACTTTAAAGACTTTATCTAAGGGTCTCCCCGCCGCGATTAATGGCTATGTCCCTCCCTACCCAAATCCTTCTGTTGATGGCTGTTCAAGGCTTGTCAAATACTTTGCATTCAAGTGGCCCGTGAACGTGCATCATTTATTCCTATTCACTGTCGTCTATAAAATGAAAAATAAAAACATTTGCAGCAAGCCACTTTTTATAACTACAAACCGCCATCTTCTATTTTTTCATCATTACAGAGAAAATAGAAATAATAGGGCGTCTCAAAAGTATTTTCGTTTTTGTTTTTGTAAGTTGTATGGTTTTGAAGCTTATGTAATAATCTCCATAAAGCATCTTTTGTGAATTTCTTGTGTTGATGAGGATCAGGGTTTTCATCTTTCTTGTGTAATAAAGCATCGTAATCAGCAGCTGATAATTGTTGACTTTTGGACTCTATTTCAAGAGAAAAGTCACCACCCTTAAAATGATAAACCAGCTGGAGACAATACGGTCAGATATTGTTATATTTTCTTTAGTGTCTTTGTGGTCCAGTTTGAAATAATACTTCAAAGTAACCAGAATACAATAAACAGCCATTATAACATTTAAAACAAAAGATACAAAAGAATAGAATTGAAAATGATATAATATTTATAATATGGTGGATCTATAACAATAATAATAATAATAACATGAAAGTGACGATGATACCATTTGTAATTGGTGCACTTGATACAGTCATCAAAGAATTGGTACAGGGACTGGATGACTTGGAAATAAGAGGACGAGTAGAGACCTTTCAAACTACAACATTATTGACAACGGCCAGAATACTGAGAAGAGTCCTGGAGACTTGAGGAGACTAGCTGTCACTCAATTTCCAGTGAAAGATCATCAGATTACGCTGATGTGAAAAACTCTAATGAGTAAACAATAATAATGGAATAATCGAGTTTTATTTATGTACATGAAAAAAGCTTTGGAGTTACAGTCTGTCAAAAATAAAAAAAAGATGTTTCCCTTTCATTTACATTCCTAAATTTTATTATTAATTTTTGATTTTTTCCTCCTTTTCTCTTTTCTACGTATTTCTTTTTCTTCAACAACTTCGTGCTTCTTAAAGTTGGCCACTTCATATAAAACGGCAAATATAGAAACTAACACACACACACACACACACACACACACACACACACACACACACACACACACACACACACACACACACACACAGAGCGCTCTTCCTTTTTTTTTTGTTAGACGACTAAATAAAAGCAAAAGATAACGTCACGACTTCGGACGTAGGACATCACAGCTGGATATTTCAGATTCAAATTATGAACACTGATTTTTATTGTGAGATACAGAGATCATTGTTTCTGTGTTTCTTGGTGGAAGTGTTACGAAACAATGACAGTAATGAACCCGAGTGTTCATTATGAAAACATAATAATCACGTATAAAAAGTATTTTGCTCCTACCGCAACACAAGAAGATCCCAAAATGGGTTTGATTGATTGATTGATTGATTTTAACGACGCGACATCTCGTCTAGGGTTATTTTATGCCTAGTGGTTAGAGAATCATGTTCACTGTGCATTTACATTTTCTGTATAGTTGTTTCTTAAGAGTTTTATTTGCGTCTGTCCAATCAAATTCGAATAATTATTTAAACAGATCTACATGATTCATAGATGGGATCCTAACAAGTACTCTCTGTCCGAGTGGACCTGAAAGTAATAGCAATGAAGGGGTACTCCACAATCCCTATACCTCCATAACTGGAGCCTCGTCAGCAGATACAGATTAGTGTCGTACACAACACACCCTTTTTTGGCGGGGAGGCTTATCTCCCGGCTGAGGATACAGTCAACGTATTGTAAGTATCGCTGATGACAGGGCGTTCTTAAAATGAGAGACAACGTGTGAACTGGTTTTAGTTTCTATCTGTCTTTGTTATTCTTTCATTTGTGTTGTGTACAAATGAAGGAACATAAGACTTTTGTTTATAAAAATATATCTCTCTTCTTTACTACCATGAAAGGGTCGAAAAGGCTGTAGTAGAGAGACAGACAAAAGGAGGACTACTATCATTGACACCGCATTGGGGACAGGCATTCAGAGCTTTAATTCCTTTGCTTCTCTGCCGGGGGCTGTAGGCCCTGGTTGGCGTCTACTCACTGGCTGTTTTCTGAGTCTGACCGAATCTATGACTGAATCTGTTCCCTGTTTACACAGGTGCAATATCCTGTTTACGGTATGCGCAGGTCAATATGTAACATTTGCTTATGTTTGTGAATCAATAATGTATCTCTTCATTCTTATAAACCCATTTTATATTTTGTGAAACTTTTTTGTAAAACATTTTTCAATTGAAGGTGTAATTGTAAAAATTAGTAATAAAGTGAGTCAGTAAAGTTGACGACCGTAGTCGAGGGTGACCCAAAGGCTCTTTTTACAATCGTTACTACACCGAGGTGTAGAGGAGGGCGCTACTTCCTCTGTATTGCTCCACTTTACCCTTGATATGTACCTTAAAATGCTGAGTGTTAACCAAGGAGGTATCAAGAACCATTTTTTAAGTCTTTGGTATGACTCGACCAGGGATTGAAACCCGGTTTCCCGGGCCATTAGCGAACATTCTAGCCACTGTACTAATGAACCGGTGAAAATTAGTAATAAAATTATCTAATTTAGTAATAAAGTAATTTAATTTCATTGATTTATTTTTTATTGTTTTTTATTGATTTTAACGGCATGTCAACTCGTCAAGGTTTATTTTATGTCAAGGGGTTAGGGAATTGCGTTCATAGTATATTTACATTTTTTGTATTGTTATTTTTTAAAAGTTTTGTTCAGTCAAATGATGTCAAGTATTCCTATCTAATACAAATGATTAACACTCAGTCGTATTGTTTCAAATATTCCTACGTAATACTAATAATTATAAAGATACAAATAATTATTTCTATTTGATAATCATTTGTTTGCATAGAGTTGTTAGATAAGAACATTATTGATTAATCTGTGTCAGTATACATGTCGTTCTCTAAAGGTAAAAGTTTTTCATTTTCTGTTGAAGTGATTTCGATAGATGAATTAAAACTACAATTTCTGTTCGATACGTCAGTATTTGTATTCTCATTAAAAGTTTTGATGCAATAAAAATAAACCCTAAAAGTCGCCGTGTAAAATAATTTGTTGCTCCATTTCACTTACGAACTCAGTATTAAAGTGTTTCTTGCTATAACACTAAATTGACTCTGATGGTGAGTCTTAAGTTCTAAAGCTGTTGGGAGTATGGTGAATGCCTTCAATACCATCACTGCTAAGTCCACTCTGATTCGGACTGTTAGTAACATTTATCGGCCAAATAGATCTGTTTGAAAATTATTCCTATTTGAAATGTGTGAAACTTAGGATAATAATTGATTAGAATTATTAATGTTAGAAAAACTTGAAATCTGATGATTATCATTATTGGTTTCTTGAAGTTGTATGATTGCTTTAGAATTGTTGGTGTTAGATTGGAATACTTGAAACCATACAATTTTGAACAAATCATTTGTATTAGATAGGAATACTTAATATCATATAATTTTAAAAAATAGAAAGAAATAACTACACAAAATGGTAAATATAAACGTACAATGCACGTTGTTCGTTAACCTCTCCACATAAAATAACCCTAGACAGGTTAATATGTCGTTAAAATGTTAAAATAGGATTCCTTTCTTGAAGGTTTTAGCCCTGATGTACCAAACTACAGAGGGTTCAAAAACTGGGAAGAGGTACAGTGGGTCACAAGTGATATAAAAAGGAGATCTTCAATTTTTATAGATTATAGTTCGATAAAGTAAAAAAAAAACTGCTACTGAAATTTCTTATTTATCAAAATGAAGGTGCTAGTAACAATATCTGGCGGGGATATGTGAACTAACATAAAAGATCTAATCCAAACAAAAAAAAAAAAAAAAAGAAATTATCATTTTTATTGGATGTCATGTTTATGAGTATGATTTTCATGACCTTCCGTTGATTCGAGTCAGTTCTTTCTGAAGATGATTTTTGGCAACATTTTGCAACAACCAGATATTGCATACTGGGAATTAAATTACTAGCAAGTCTAAAACATTATATGTACCTGTTCATTTGTATATCTTCAATGCAAGGCAAATCTATTTTCATTTTTGAGAAAAAAGTGACCACAAATCATTTGCTTCGAAAGATGTTCCGACTTTTCATATATGAAGCAAATATTTTGGGAAACCAATCACGTGAACAAGACATACATAATCAGTTTGCTTGGTTGAGATTCCTGCTTTTGATTTTAATCGCAACAAATTCGCTACTTGGATATGTTACAAATAGTTTGAATCGCTGCTATCTTCATTATATCAAAAATACAAAATAACTGATATTAAATATTTGATCAAGAGAGATCAATCGATCTCTTTTTCTCATAATTTTATGAAGAATTCAAAGCGATCAAACAAACAGTAATTAATAATGGGATCCCTAATTACCTTTATTGTTAAGCAAAATATTAACATTGCTTGATTGATTAACTGATTGGTTTTAACTTGTCTGGGGTAAGTCTTATTCCTACTGGTTAAGGAACAACGTTCATTGTATATTCATATTCACAATTTTTGTGTAGTTATTTCTTTATTTCTTTATTTTTTTTTTGCACACAGTTAAATGATATCAAGAATTCCTAATACATATGTAAATTATGTCCTCAATTGTATCGCTATAAGTATTCTTATCTAATAGTAATCATCATCATCATATCGCGCTGGTAGCATAGATATCCCTGACCCTCTCTTGCCACTCCTCCCTATCGTTCATCGCCCTAGGTAGGTCTTCAGGACAACATCCCGTATCCTCACATAGCTGCTGAATGTATGTTCGTGCTGGTCGTCCTGCTTTTGCACGGCCAGGTGTGGGGGTCCATAGGAGTACATCTCTTATGAGTTCGTCCCTGCTTCATCAGCAGTGTCCTGCATGTCTGGTTCGTCTCATATGGTTTCCATTAATTATATCAACTCAGAAATAATCATTTGCTTTCTATAACTTCAATAAACTATGCTCAATCCTTAGTAAATAATTATAGTTTCACGTAACAATTCTTTATCTAAATAATTTACAATATTACAGTATCAGATGCTTCTAGATCAATTTGATTCATGATGGATCATAACAAGAACAAATAATTCAGCAATCAACATTGAAGAAATGAAAAATAACAATCCAAATTGGTAACCAAAATGCAATAGATATATTTTATTATATGTAGATACATCGAAATTATAAACATGGCAAAACAGTTGTTAAAAGTTGTTTGTTTTTTTCATGCCAAAGAAACCATCAATAGATTTAAGTGTAATAAAGTAGATTAGAACAATAATCTGTGACGTAGGACGCAAATTTCAGTTACGTAAGCAATCGATTCCTTTGAATTGATACATTTCAAGCAGGAAAAGAAAAAAGATATTTGGACATTGTTCCCCTTACCTGCGCTCAAAACATCGTTTGGTTAATTTCAAAAGGTAGCGATCGGAAGTGTAAGGTGTTATAATCTACCGATTTTATTATTTCCTTTTTCATTTTCCATTGTCTCTAAAAGGAAATGATGACAGGGATCAATTAGATTTGGGAGGAAATGAAATAAGGACAAAACACGAAACATTGTGAATAAATCAAGAAGATGAGCAGTTAGTTGAACGAATACGCACAGAGCGTAACGTTTATCATCAAAGGAAATCGAATTGTGACACATTCTACACGTGACAGCGGTGGGGGGGGGGGAATGGGTTTAATGCATACAAGAATAACTACATAATCAACTCAATCTGTAATATCTATATCATGAACCTTTATATACTCTATGGAATATTGCTAGAAAACTATTTTGGATAAAACATTATGACAAAAAAAAAAAAAATTAGAATGTCTGTGGATTTTAATTTTTTTATTTTTCTGAATATTTCTATTATGATGAACTTTGCATCTCTGTTAAAATCGTGACCATTTGAACGGAAGTTTTGTTCGACTAGTAATGTATGTATGTATGTATGTATGTATGTATGTATGTACTGATGTATTTATCTATGTACGTGTATGTGCATGTATGTGTGCATGTATGTGTGTGTGTATATATTGATGTGTATATGTATTTATGTAGTTATATATGTATGTGTGAGTATGTATGTATTTATGTTTCTATGTGTGTATTTATCTATGTATGTACGTATGTATTTATGTATTATGTATGTATGTATGTGTGTGTGTAGTTGTGCGTATGTATATATATTATGTATGTTTATATTCAGGTGTGTATGTATGAATGTAGAATATCATCCATGAAAAAGTACATCCCCTAACAATTTTGTTGCTTCGTCTCCCGTTTGACTTTGATTATTAAACTTAAAAAAAAAAATTGTGTCAAGTGGAAATCATGTCTAGATTTCAATATTAATTCGTTTCTTTTGTTCAGCTGTTTGTTTTCATTATATTCAAGGATACAAAGTTCTTCTTCCAGACAAAATTTCCAACTCGTGTCACCTCTTTTGTAAGATTTATATGGAACATTTGCCAGTCTCCTCTTTTATTTCCTATATGTATTTCGATAGTGTTATACTATCGGCATATTGTATATATATATATGTGTGTCTATGTATGTATGTGTGTGTGTTAAGTGATGTATTCTTGAGGACCCCTTCACATGGCCGAGCGAAAGCAGGGCGACTAGCTCGAACCTACATACAGCAGCTCTGTAAGGTTACGGGGTTTTAGCCCTGAGGACCTGCCAGAAGTGATGAACGATTGGGAGAGGGGCGAGAAAGGGTCAAGGATATCCATGCCGATGGCACAACATGATGATAATGATGATGTGAGTGTGTATATATGTGTATGTGTGTCTCTGTGTGCGTGAATATATGTGTATGTATGTGTGTGTGTATATATATGTATGTATGTGTGTGTATATATGTGTATGTATGTGTGTGTATATATGTGTATGTATGTTGTATAGTCACAACCATGACCAACTATACAAACACGTATACATGCATGCAGAACACAACGACACAATGAAGACGAGCGACACAGTTCTTAGAAAAATATACCACTCACTTTATTTGAAAGGTTGCCTGTGAGAGGGAGTTGGAGACCGAACAGAACTGCAACATATTGATCCTCACTCTATTGGCCATAACTGTGTTCCTTTTCCGTTTTCCTGGGCTGCTCAACCGGAGGCCTGGGGGTCCACTCTGCTGGGTGCTGGCTTTCTCTACCGCATCTTGTCACCAACGGGTCTGGTCTCCAAACTCATTGACTTCCTGTCTTCACCGAGTTATATAATAGTTCAACGCCCCCTTCTTCTTGTGGGCGTCACAATTGCACTCATTCAACGCATCCACGGTCAAGGTAATAATTCTGATATTCCTCGACCGGATGCACCTGTTATTTACATAGGTGCATTTCCTATTTTGACTGCCCGGCCGGGTCGTAAGTCAATATACAACATGTATGTGTGTGTGTGTTTGTGTATATATGTGTATGTATGAGTGTGTGTATATATGTGTATGTATGTGGGTGTGTGCTTGTGTATATATGTGTACGTATGTGTGTGTATATATGTGTATGTATGTGGGTGTGAGTGTGTTTTAGTATATGTGCGTGTGTGTGTGTGTGTATTTCCAAAACGACTATTCTCTCACCAACTGAGAAACATTCCCTATTGTGTAATTGGTCCTTTATTTCAGTGTAAGGATAAAATTAAAGATAACCTTAAAAGATACAATTTTGACATTGAGAAAAAAGGGAAAAAATGACCAAAATCTAACACAAATTTTGCAGAGTGTGTTTCTTAAGAATGAAAACCATTGAGATAAAAAAAAAAAGGTTGAAACATCGTAAGAAATTATGTGCAGGTGTCAAAGTCAAACACCTTGATCCTATTTCAAAGTGACATTCATTGCTTTATTTTGTAACTTTGTTGCTTGTAGTAATAAGGGTCTTATTCATTGTGAAAAAGAACATCATGGATGATGTTACTGAACTCTTATCCATCGTTCCCAATCGGAGAATCTTATATATATATATATATATATATATATATATATATATATATATATATATATATATATATCAGGGGCGGAGATGGGACTAGTGCTACTCGTGCTCGGCACGACCAATAACTCGGTCAATGTTATTCAAAATGGATTAAAAATCATCCATTAATTTCAAGCAAACATACTTAGTCTGATCTCAATTAAATTACGTATCTATTCAAGTTTCGATAACTACGTAGCCAAAAGTTCATAAATATATCTGGGAATAATACAACGATGCTGTTTTGAACGGATGGTCTTCTTCCGGCCACCGTCAGATCCATTGAACATCCCATAAAATCGGCTATAGTGTTGAACACGCGCAATCCGTGCCAAGCACAAGACCCTTATAATGACAGTAATGTTAGAGAAATCTCGCTTTTGGCTGTAGCCAATGGCAAAAGCAACTCAAAATACCATGCTCAAAAAAATTAGCACAATGTGACTGCTGACGCCTGTTTTGAGATTGGACAAATGAATTTGACAAATGACCGTAGAAAACGTTTGGGAATAAATTTTTGAACATCTTCTCAGAAGAAAAAAATCGTATTTTTTTGTAAAGATAAGATGAGGATAGGGAATAGAAAAGATATCAAAACCAAACTTTTCAGTACTATTTAATAAACATTGCTTTAAAGCTGGATTATAACCAAAATATAGTTTCTCATCCATCTCTCTCTCTCTCTCTCTCTCTCTCTCTCTCTCTCTCTCTCTCTCTCAATTGTACACACACACACACACACACGCACGCATATACGTATATATTTGAGATACATAACTTATCCACGACTATATCCTTGATTATTTACTTTGTTTCAGTCTGCTGATCAAAATCGATAAATCATATATCGTTATTTCTATTTGTTCTGCGTTTCTGTCAATGGTCCTTTTTGTGGGTGGACGTATCATTAATCAAATAAATGAGTTACAGGTGCGCGTGTCACAATTAATTCCTCGAATTAATCGAATTGGCAAGAATAATTCGCCAAAAAAGTAAGAGGAAATGTCTGTTTTGTCATAAATAGTTTTTGATTGTTACAAATTCACACACACACACACACACATCTATCTGTCTATCGAGAGAGAGAGAGAGAGAGAGAGAAATACTACAGAGGAGGGAAGAGAGAGAGATAGAGCAAGTAAATAAGTTGTTGGAAAAGCAAATAAACATTAATAGACTTATATATTATGTAGGATATATATATATATATATATATATAAATTATCCAGTTAGTGTCCAAGGACAGTAGGTGTGGATTACTTTTTACATAGAATATATGAGGGTAATCCTATAAATCTATGAGAGTGCTCAATGTATGGCTATTGTTAATTTCCTATTTATTCTCAAGGGTATAACAAAATTCACATTCAGAGCGTATATAGTACAATTAAATTTATTATGACGGCTTAACCGAGTTTGAGTCTCCATTTAATTGTACTATATATATATATATAAATTAGTAAGTTGGCAGACCATAGTTGAGGGTGTCCCGAAGGTTACCTTTATAGTAGCGGCTACACAGGGTTGTAGGTGAGTGTGTTAGTCATTTTCATGTATAGCTCCATTTATCCTTGTAATGTTGGGTGATAAGCTTTGGTATGACTCAACCTCGGATTGAACCCCAGTTCTCTCAGACCATCGGCAAACAGTCTATTATGCCAATGGATATATATATATATATATATATATAATATATATATATATATATATATATATATACGCTGGTGGAGATAAAAAACGTAGTTCTTTAACTAACTTGCATATAATACACTACTCTATAAAATTCGACCATAAAAGCAATATTGATAAGGACGGGCAAGAAACAAGTCTATTTTCAAGACTCATAAACACATGCCACTATCTCCATTAAATTTTTTCTCATCCCCCCCGCCCCCAAGAAATCTTTCCCTACTCACAAAGACAATGAACAATCTACATCGATATCAACTGTAATTGACTAAGCAATAAACTGAAACTTTATATGAGCACCAGATAATCAAACCTACCCCTATTCATTCAAAGATTACCCTAAAACCAAAAAGGGAGTTAAAACATAGTCTCCTCGTAAAAAATATTTAACATCACTCCTCAGCTACAAGCTCAAATAAATAAGAACTGTTGGATTATTTAAAAATTAAACCGCAACTTAAAAGATTTTTTTCAAGAACAATGCATATTGGCCGATTGACGATCAAATAACCTCAGAGAAATAATAGCGACCAACAACATATTAAATAATGAAATAAACCCAGAGAAGCCGCAGGAAAATCCATTATTTTTTTTCTGTTTGTCCACGCAAATGCCGAGACAAATGTTCATCCGTTAAAAAAAGAAAAGAACCCGATAATATCCACTAGTAACTATTACTGATGCAAATTACGCTGATGATCTAGCGATTCTTGAAAATATACCGGCTCAAGTGAAATCTCTATTGCATAACCTGGAGCAGTCAGCAAGAGGCACAAGTCTTTACATTAACTCGGATAGAACAGAGTTCATGTATTTTAATCAAGCATCAAAGCATTAAATGGTAAACCTCTGAAATTAGTACACAAGTTCATATACCTCGGTAGTAATATCTCATCTACGGAAAGCAATGTCAACATGTGCATCGGTAAATAGTGGACTGTGCTATTGACAGGTTAATGACTATATGCAAAGTTCACCATCATAAAGAAATTGTATTGGACAAAGCGATGAAGATAATGAATAAAACAAGTCCAAACACTGACCCCAAATGACTTTAACATGAAATTGAACCATACTCAAAACATTCGCTTTCAAACAGTAGGAATAGATGGGTGGCCACTTAAACATCTCAATAAAAAATGCCCAAGTGAAATATTTGACTAAAGTAGATATGGCTAATTTAAAACACCTCATCCAGACCGAACAAATATGTCCCACGTGTAGATCTCCCAGTCAGGTGTTCATGACAAGTAGAGATCATAAAATGGAAATTTAGAAACACTTAGTTGCCAAAAAATAATTTTCCTTCAACGAATGAATATGCTACGTTACTTGTTCATTTTTGTGGCTTTTTTAAAGCAAATAAAATCTTTTCTGAGTTATTTTAAAAATTGAGAAAACAAAATAAACAAAAATAAATAAATAGAAATAAAAACAAAACAAAAAAGATTTTTAAAAACTGCTTTTTCTTCACAAAAACTTTTCTCCTGCGGAAGTTAAGATCGAAACTAGTTAAGAATTATCAAAAGATAAATAACTAATGAGAAATAGTCTTCTCTGCCTAATTAAATTTCTTCCTCAATTTTTATATATATATATATATATGTGTGTGTGTGTGTGTGTGTGTGTGTGTGAGTGTGTGTGTGTGTGATATTTCGGTTTCAGTATAGATATATGAATCACTATACGAGAGAGAGAGAGAGAGGGGGGGATATAGACTTAGAGAGAGAGATACAGTACAGACATACATGCTAGGAAATTGAGATTGAGATATAAAAAAAAAAGAGATGAACTGATCGATAAATAAATAGATAGGAAAAGAGGCAGACAACAGACAAACAGACAGACAGATAAATAATTAGATGTGAATAAACTCTTGTTGATGAATATATATGGACATCAGTTTTTGAATTACGATAAGATTTAATATATTTTTAGACGCAAATAAATTATTTCTTAAAAGCTCAATTTTTTAAACTTCCAAGTTAAATTACATTTGATGTATATATTATTATGTATGTATTACACATGTCAATATAAACGTTTATATGGATGTGTTTGTATGTATGGGTGAATAAAATTGACAGAATGCCACTAGAAATTGTTTCAATAAACATGCAGCATTTGTTTTTTTGTATTGGTTCCTGCATTCCATGTCCTAATCAAGATATTTCAATCAATAATCAATATATCTCAATGAATAAATTTCAATCAATAATCAAGATATTTCGAGCCATAATCAATATATTTCAATCAATAATCAATATATCTCAATGAATAAATTTCAATCAATAATCAAGATATTTCAAGCCATAATCAATATATTTCAATCAATAATCAATATATCTCAATGAATAAATTTCAATCAATAATCAAGATATTTCAAGCCATAATCAATATATGTCAATCAATAATCAATATATCTCAATGAATAAACTTCAATCAATATGCTTCAATCAATAATCAATGCATTTCACTTCACACTACTGTAAAGTGAGCCGTATATTCATGTTTGCCCCTTTGCCAATGGAGATGTATTTAGAGATGTTAGAGGTGAAAAAAGATACAATTACTTATTTTCATAAATATATCTATATATACTGAACGTTACAGAAATACCCCCACGTTTTAAACTGTCATTTGTGAGGTGCAAGTGAAGTTAGGCAAGTAGTAATGGTAGATCATGGATTGAACTGGTGCACACTGTTCCTTTGCTGGTGAAACTTTTTAAAGTCTGGTGAATCTGTAATTGTTTCGCAGACAGCTTTCCGTGCTCATTTCATGTTACATCAGATTGATGCTATTCCGGATTTCTGACTCATAGCAGTATCGATTTTAAAGTAAAATATGCAAATTAGTCCATGATATTAGGAAAAATCGCTACCTTCGTCAAGTTATATGGCAGGATATTCAGGGACATGTTTGGAGGGAAAAGGCGTTTGTTTTTACAACACAAAACATTGATATAGCAGCGTTTTCTTTGTACACACACACACACACACACACACACACACACACACACACACACACATATATATATATATATATATATATATATATATATATCAGAGGAGCCAAAAAAAGAGATAAAGGAATATAAATATATGTGATTATTTACTTTTTTCAACTTGTTTCGACCATGTGGTCGTCATCATTTTGAATTGTCATAGTGAGCAGACGTTAGAGTTTGTTCAGGGACATAAATTCGTCAAGGAGAATGCATAATTGTTTTTAAACCACAAAATTCCGATGTATTAATAAAAGAAGTAAATTACGTGGCATATGGAATTGTTAAATGTACGTTAGCCTTTTTTTTTCTACACAATTATATTAAAAAAAAACTTTTGTATTACTGCTTTTGTGTGTTTATGACCAACTTACGTATGGAACAGCAAATGAGACACTCTCAGTTCGAATGCACCCAGTAGATTTTTATACATATACACATAAAGTCTCGCCCATAAATAATCTAACAAATCAATTAAAAATAATTTTCTTTTGAAACCAAAGATACCTGAATTTTGTTATTTCTCGCTGAACAGTGCACAATCAAAACAGATCCTATTGCGTATCATTTTGCACCAAATTCTACAGAATTTAAACCTTGTAATAAAAAAATATGTAACAGTACAAAAATAAGTACACTGGCAAAAGGAATGAAGCAGAAGATAATCCCGCACAAGAATAAGTACACTGGCAAAGGAATGAAGCAGAAGATAATCCCGCACAAAAATAAGTACACTGGCAAAGGAATGAAGCAGAAGATAATCCCGCACAAAAATAAGTACACTGGCAAAGGAATGAAGCTGAAGATAATCCCGCACAAACTATTACGGACGCAGACTACGCTGATGACGTTGCGCTTCTAGCAAATACACCCGCCCGAGCCGAAACCCTGCTACATAGTCTGGAACGAGCAGCAGGTGGCATAGGCATCCATGTTAACGCATACAAGACGGAATACATGAAGCAACATCTCTACACTAAAAGGTGGTCCTTTGAAACTTGTGGACAACCAAGAATGTCATCAACATGCGACTAGTAAAGCCATGGACAGTTACCGATAAGTTATCGGTCATATGGAAGTCAGGCTTGACCGATAAAATAAAAGGCAGTTTTTTCTAAGTAGCAGTGGTGTCGATACTGCTATATGGATGCACCACATGGACGCTAACTAAACGTATGGAGAAAAAGCTTGACGGCAATTACACAAGAATGTTGCGAGCTGTACTGAACAAGTCCTGGAGGCAACACCCCATAAAACAGCAGCTCTACGGCCACCTACCATCCATCACGAAAATTATCCAAATTAGACTAACCAGGCATGCGAGACACTCTTGGAGAAGTAAGGACGAACGCATAAGCGATGTACTCCCGTGGACCTCTGCACATAGACGTGCGAAGGTTGCACGACCAGCACGACCAGCTAGAACCTCCAGGCCGATACAGGATATATCCTGGAAGACCTCCCGAGAGCGATGGACGATAGAAACGGGTGACGAGACAGGGTCAGGGAGTCTGTGCTAGCAACGCGACATGATGATGATGATGATGATATATATATATATATATATATATATATATATAAATATGAACAGTCGTGAAACTTGTGCTGAACGCTTGCGATGTCTGATTTTCACCGTTTCTTTTAAAATAATCTTTTTAATCGTTGTCCAGTATTTTAACAATTAAGTGGGCCTGTCCTGAATATAATGCACAAGAGCAGCCGCAGGCATAGGCCTCTATGTCAATGCACACAAAACGGAATATATGTGCTATAATCAAACGGGTGACATCTCCACTCTAGACGGAACCCCTCTTAAACTAGTAGACAAATTCACTTACCTAGGAAGCAGCGTCGCATCAACCGAAAAGGACATCGATACGAGGTTAACGAAGGCGTAGACAGCTATCAATAGGCTATCGATTATATGGAAATCAGACCTAACCGATAAAATGAAACGCAGTTTCTTCCAGGCAGCGGTCGCATCGATACTGCTATATGGAAGCACTACATGGACTCTAACAAAACGGCTGGAGAAGAAGCTAGATGGCAATTACACAAGAATGCTGCGAGCAATCTTGAACAAGTCCTGGCGGCAACACCCCACAAGACACCAACTGTACGGCCACCTGCCTCCTATCACGAAAAATATTCAAGTTAGACGAACCAGACATGCAGGGACGAACTCATAAGTGATGTACTCTTATGGACCCCCACACATGGCCGTGCAAAAGCAGGACGACCAGCACGAACATACATTCAGCAACTATGTGAGGATACGGGATGTTGTCCAGAAGACCTGCATGAGGTGATGAACGAAGTGGCGAGAGAGGGTCCGGGATATGGAAAAAAAAACTAGTCATAACATTTTACAAATGCATATATATTCCCTTTCTTTTTATAGATTTTAAAGTTTTATTAATGTTGTTGCTGGTGGTAGTGTTGGTATTTTGTTGTTGTTGTTGGTGGTGGTGGTGATGGTGGTTGTTTCCTTTTGTCATGTGAGACTATGGTTCTGCATCTGAGCAAAGGTTTTTAAGGAAGAGTGGTTGTTGCCCATGCAGAAAGTATCCCACCTTCTCACTAACGATGCAGATAGAGAATTGATTGAATGTGAATATTGGCTTTTTGTATGACACATTTTCTAGTTGAGATTTATTCATTTTTGAAGGTTGCTGCAACGAGATTTTTTTCCCTTGAGAAATCAAAATTTGAAATTTTAACTGCAACAGAAAAGTTGAAAGCTTGTCATACAGGCACACAAGGCTTTATTACCTCCCCGCCCAGAGTTTTCACGTCACAAATATACAGACTACTTGTTTGTTTGCCCACACGCATGCGCACTCTTACAATGATGACAAAATTAAATGACCTGATGGGAGCTGCCTATTTTCACTTGGGTAAAGTATGTGAATGGAGTCTATGTACTGTGGATACACCCCTTATTTTGGAACCTGTGAACGTACTGATTTGTCTATGTGATTCATTTAATGTAGTCATTAAGTAAGTAAGGTTTAATTTAGTACGATGCCAGAAGTATGACGCGCTCTATGAGAATCGAACTCACACACAATGGTCTGCTCGTCCAGTTAATTTCTAACACATTTAGAGTGTTAGAATTATATGTACTGCACATCTGGAAATAAATTTATTATCTTAACGTGACCGATTGTTGTTTTTTTTTGGAAAAAAATTTATTTACTCTTTGGATTTTACTTACATTGAGCTCTTTACCAGGAATATTTAAATTTAATAGTCTATTTTTGAACATTTTATTTGTCTCGTTTGGAATTATTCCCTATTCCAGTTTTACTGGATTGACTACTATATATATATATATATATATATATATGTATGCACAATTAATAATGTAGTTTTCTATATTGATCAATAAAGAGTGCTTAATTTTGATGATTGATCATATGTAGATCTACGTAAGGATTTCGCTGACACGGAGTCAATGGCACTTGGTGACTTTTTGTTAGAGCATTTTTCACTTATACGGATATATGCACCCGTCGGTCAACCTGGTGAGACTCTGAATCTGGGCTTGGAGCTCGACACATGCTTGGGC
Organism: Sepioteuthis lessoniana; assembly: GCA_963585895.1. Classification (NCBI taxonomy): domain Eukaryota; kingdom Metazoa; phylum Mollusca; class Cephalopoda; order Myopsida; family Loliginidae; genus Sepioteuthis; species Sepioteuthis lessoniana. The sequence continues at coordinate 1,973,807 of OY757930.1, forward strand.
ATAGTTATATAGAAGACCGACAGTTGCCCATGCAGCAGGTTTCCCCTCTTCGTGACACCAATTTTGCCTTAAAAAGGGCAAGGTGCTAAACACACACATATAAGTGTATGTGTGTGTGTGTGTGTGTGTGATTTGGGGTCTGAGGTAGCTCCACATTTCCCACTTGTGGATTCTGTTCGAATTCAGATAAAGTCGAGGTTTTGAAAGCTGAGTTTCAAGACAGGCCTTGATCGGTAAATATCTCTCTCAATCCACGGACACTCTATAATGAATATTTTGAGTGTCTGTCTATACAAATAGTGACGCGACTATTCACACGCACCCATAACTCCTATTAATGTATGACCCGTACCCCCACCAGTCCCTCAAACCCCTTTTTCCTTTAGTTTATCTTCTACACACTTCTCCACACACCCTTACCTGTCCCTTTATTATTAATGTTTGATGTGTTCGCCTTGTCATTCCGCCATGGTTACTGCGTTGATTTGCATTTTCCGTTTGTTGACGTTGTGACGTCAATTTCTTGAACCCGACGCAGAAAAACCGGTTAATTGAATGATTGAGCTCAGTGAATAGAAGAAGAAGAAGAAGTCGGGATACAGTAAAGAAAAAGAAAATCAGCCCCAGTTCTGTGACGAGACATTTTTTTTTTTTGAAATCGTGATGATGATGATGATGATGATGGTAAAGGTGTTAATATTTGTAGTACAATGAATTTTGTAGGGTAAAGAGAAGTGAAATCGAGCTTAGAGTTGGTTGTGGGCTCAACAACATGAATGACACCAGTGACATGCTTTACTGACACTTCTCCATATTATGAGTTAATACTTGTAGGTTATTTTATATGAGTGATTGATTTCAACGCCATTTCAACCCGCCAGAGGTTAGGGAATCACCTTCATTGTACGTTCATATTTCCATTTTTGTGTTATTGTTTTTTAAGAGTTTTCTGCAAATAGGTATTTGACATCAAACATTCACGTTTGTGTGAAATTAACTGATTATAATCTAACAGAGTTAAGTTGCTTTTGATGATATCGTAGTGATAATATTCTTCACAATTGTCTGGATTGGATTAATGAGAAGAATCAGATTTTTTTAGTTTTCGCAAAGAACAGGCTGATTGTTGAGAAGAACAGCTGTGATCCTAAATAACCAGACGAAGCTGAATAAATCCCAATTTTAAATAGGAAATATTTTGAAAAATATTATCTGAAATTAGAAGAAAATGTTATGAAAATCTGTTTCCTTCTATTCTAAGTGTGACCCACAGAGATCTTGTTGCGAACCATTAGAGACTCTTTATACTTGCCGTTTCTTGGTTACGCTGGTTTCCTCCATGAGGATGTGGCAATACCTTTTTGGCCGCAATTGACATGAAGCTCGTCCCGGGAACACTCAACTATTATTCACTGCCTTCGCTCACCATTAATGCGACATATTGAAGAACTCTCTAAATATACTGCAATCGCATCAAACAAATTTAGACCACTAATAGACTTAGTGAAGGGAGAGGGAGAAAGTGTAAGAGAGAGAGAGAAGGCATGAAAGAATGAGAGAGAGAGAGAGAGAGAGAGTGAGTGAGAGAAGGTGAGAAAGAGAAAGAGAGAGTGTGTGTGTGTGTGAGTGAGTGAAAGAGAGAAAACGAGAGAGAGTGTGTATTTGAGGGAGGACGAGAGTGACAGAGTAAGAAAAAGAGAGAAAGAGAGAGAGAGCAAGAGTAAGAATGTGTGTGTGTGTGTGTGTTTGTGTATGTGTGTGTGTGCATTTGTGTGTGTGTGTGTGAGAGAGAGAGAGAAAGAGAAAGAGAGAGAGAGAGAAAGAGAGAGAGAGGCAAGTTAAATAGGTAAGTGGCAAAATTCCGAAGAAAAATAAACCTAGACAATAGCGATTTATACTGATTTTCTTCAAATAAGAAACATGATAAAGTGATGAAGAGAGGATATTGGTGATTCCATGTTCTTCATTTGGTTCTATAGAGAAAAACTCAGAAAACGGTTTCAGTTTGAGAAAGTTCTTAAAAAAAAATCAAAAGAACAAAATATCGCGCCTCTAAATCGGTTTTAAGTGTTTGATTTATACAACTTTCCACATATTTCTAGCATATTGTCAGATTCACCACAATCTATCATTTCAACACACACATACACACACACACACACACACACACACATATATATATATATATATATAGTTTGCTATATTTATGAATAAAGAGTGCTCAATATTAGTAACAGAGAACGCATATCTAAGTCCTTGGTTCGGATGATCATATTGGTGAAAAACAAGAAACTGACTTACCAAGCACCGTTGAATCTGTGTCCATGCTTTTCTAAGTTAAATATATATATATATATATATATATATATATATATATATATATATATATACATTGGCATATAGACAGACAGACAGATAGACAGCCTGATAGTGAGTAAGATTGAGAGAATCTTTTAAAGAAACATTCACTGCTATATGACCATTATAATGATAAGTTGATAAGTATATATATATATATATATATATATATATATATATATATATATATATATATATATACGTACATACATACATACATTGATATATATATATAGACAAACATATTGATAGAATAAATCTTTTTAAGAAACATATTAACTTTTATATGATCATTATAATGACATGTTGACAATCTTATAATTTTAGTTTCGATTATTTTTTCAATGACTTATTTCTTTATCAACACTAGAAGTTAAAAAAAACCCCTGATTGTCATATTCTTTTTAGTTTTTTCATTACCTTCAACAGTTGACGTAACGGATTATTGATAGAATGTTTGATATCATTCAAACGTCAAAACAAATCAGGCTTTTTAATGTTAGGCTTCGGTACGGCGTCGGATGTTCGAAATGAAGAAGAATCGGAAAAATGATGCTTCAAGGCCACCATATATTTTATGGCTTAAATTTTTGTTAATTTCATGTCTTGGATAAGAAAGTTTTCATCGTGAAAAACGTTTCATAGAAGGAAGTATAATCTCATCTTTTAAGACAAAAAAAAAAATATATCCTTATGTTCTTTTTCATTTTTTTAAAAATTTATTTCCGAACAAAATTTCAAACTTAAGTAAAACGAAAAAATTCTGAAAATCATACATGACTGATCGAACATTGTCAACAGGTTACATTAATGGAACAATCAGCAAGGATTGAACCCACTAAATTATAATTCTTATCTAAGAGAAGCTCTTAACGTAACGAACTGAAATCAGGGATCTGAGTTCAAATCCTGGACAAGGTTGATTGGCTTTCACTTCACGCTAATACCATTTGGGAAAAGCATAAATCCACCAGTCCACACTATAGTAGGACAGACTTAATTCTTTAGCCTTTGTTAGGCAACTAGTCTAGGAAAAAGAAAACTGAATTCAAAGCAGCTTTACTTTGCTTAATAAATTGACCTGCTTGTTGTGGAGGGGTTGGGTAAAAACAAACCAATTTTGCAGCCTTTGAGCTCGAGTTAGAGTATGGTGTCTGTGTGTCTTCTTCAACAATGTTCTTGCCCGAAAACAGCGAAGTATTCCAAATTCTGGAGAACTTAATCTCGGACAGCGCCTCTCCATAAAAAAAAAGTGAGGAGTGGGAGTGGGAGTAATCTGACCCAATCAGTGAAGTCCTGTGTCATATGCTGCTTGTGACTGAGTAGTTGGATAAAACCCCCAATGCTTATCTAGTTAACTATTGGTGATGGGAAAAGCCTCTAACCTCGTATCAAGCAATCTTTAAGTGGAGGCATAAACCGAGCTTTAGAATTCAGTTTTTCGTGGCGGACCAGCAGTTCAATCGAAAACTATTTTCTCAAAAACTGGAATTCAGTTGTAAACAGAGAAAGAACATTAAAATAATCTTAGGAGTTTTTTTTTTTTTCCTTTAGTAGAAAATGCCAGATGTCGATATCAGGATTATCTGTGATGTCATCTTTGGTCAGTAAAAGACATTCACCAAATGTTCTGAAATTTGATAACTTATCGTTGATCCATAGAAAAACATCTCGTCAGTTTGTTGAGATAAGCTAAATTGACATTTGATAATTTACAAAGCTGTCAGGTCGATAACAATGACGATAAATATACTCTGCTGAGTCAAAAATTTTGCAATATTTTAGAGACATGAGGCACAATTCGGCAACTCTAGATACTTTTGCTGAGGTCGTGAAGGTGATAAACCACACTGGACAGTGAGATATCAAGTTCGCTTGATACTCCCTGAGTGCTATGACTGGAAGCATGGCCTTGAAATACACGCTTTTAGGCCGACAGGATCTTGCTTGTTTACCGAGGCTCTCGCAACCTGAGTGAAATTTCTTCAACGCTTTGGTTACTGTGATCAACTGCGCTTTGCACAACAAACGTTTTTGGTTGCTTTGATAGCGTTACGGTCCAGTTCGAACTCGCAGATCAGAACTTCCTGAATTAGACTACGTTGCATATGCATTTGTGTGGCAGCTTTCAAATCACACACTGAATAAAGCAATGCACAACGTGTCAGCGCATTAACAACCACGATACTACCAACCACCACGAGTACCTAACACAGCTTAAACTGCTTCGGTCATATGATATACGCGCCGAAAACCAGCGTGACACAAAACATTGCAAAGTTTTTGACTCACCCAAGTATAAAAAAAGAGAAGAAAAACTGATTCACCCAGAATTTTACAAGTTTAAAACCGGCTCATTGGCCTAGTGGGTAGAGTGTTCGCCAATGGTCCGGGAGACCTGGGTTCAATCCCAAGTTGAGTCATACCAAAGACTTTAAAAAATGGTACTTGATACCTCCTTGCTTAACACTCAGCATTATAAGGTACGTATCATGGGTAAAGTGGAGCAATCCAGGGAAAGGAGTAGCGCCCTCCTCTACACCTCGGTGTAGTAGCTACTGAAAAGGGAGCCTTCTGGTCGCCTTCGACTACAGTCGCCAACTTTACTTTTTACTTAAAGAGGTGTCAATTGGATAAAGAAACTTTTACTAGAAATAAAAAAGTCCGATTAGTTTGCAAGGTTGTTTTATTATTATTTACTCCTCGATTGTTTTCCCCATAACTGTTAGCAGGTGGTCTTTCAAGGCAGTTTGAGTGATAGCAAGTCTCCTCAACTCTCTAGGACTCTTCTCAGTATTCTGGCAGATCTCAATAATACTGTAGTTTGGATAGTCTCCACTCGTCCTTTTATTTCCAAGTCCTCCAGTCCCTGTACCAATTCTTTGGTGACTGTACCAAAACCACCAATTACAATTAGTATCATCGTCATTTTCATGTTTCACGTTATTTTCAATTTCCTAGCAAGGTTCAGTTACTTATCTTTCTTTTCACTTTCTTTCAGTTTTACTCTGTGATCAGCCGGGACGGGAAAGTCCACAATTTTGCAAATTCTCTTTTTTTGTTGTTGATTATTATAAGGTCTGGTCGTCTGGCTGAGATTAAGTGATCCAACGTCAAAACCACATAGGAATTTGTGTGTCTTATTCTCCAGAACAGATGCTGGTTTGTGCATGTACCATTTGTTCGTATGATCAAATTAAAATTTCTTGCACAATTCCCAGTGGATCACTTTGCCCACCAAGTTGTATCTAGTCTAATACTCTTTCTGGGCTAATTTGCTGCATTCGCTTATTATGTGATTGATCGTTTCGTCTCTATCACCATATAATCTACGTTTTCTGTTTTGTTGCGTCTTATCAATTCTTGCTTTGGCATGATTGGTTCTTATGGCGTTGTTTTGTGCTGCTATTAGGAGAGATTCAGTTTTTCTTTTAAGGTCTCCTCTTCTTAGCCACGTCCATTATCATAATCATCGTTATTATTATTATTTAGGAAGAAGGTCGGAAAGCAGTGGCAAAGAATTGAAATCCTCACGATGAACAGAAAAGAAAAGGACAGATAACTTATCAAATCAGCTGATTTAATATATATATATATATATATATATATATATATATATATATATATATATATATATATATGAAATCAAAAGCAAAATCAATAGAAACAATACGAAGTGTCTGAAAAGTAACAGGACTGGTATCACAAACAATTCCATTCAGTTCCTAGCAACAAATTACATGGTTTCCTTCTTCAAAGTAATACTCCTCTCGAGTCTATTGCACTTCCCATCCTTCCCTGTCACGCTTCTATGCGCTGCTAGAAGGATTCTTCTGGGATGCTCCTTAACTTATTCGTTAAAGCTTTCTTGACGACCTCTACACCTTCAAAACGGGCCTCTCAGACGATTCATTTGAGCTTGGAAAAAAAAGAAAAACTCACACGGAGAAAGATCGGATGAATATGGAGCTTGTTCCATTACGACGATGTTCCTCTCGACACTAAACTGCTGGAAGTTCTGGGGCATCTTCAGCTAAGGTATTGTCGTAGTGAACATAGACATGATTTGACTTTTGACTGTCTTGCTTTCCTCGGTCTCGGTGACGTCGGACACTTCTACTGATTGCTTTAGCGCTTGGTTTCCGCGTTGTACTCGAAAAGCCATGTCTCAACTCTACTGATCCCTTTACGAAGCAAGTCTGTTTTAGTTTGAAGACACTCGATGATGATTTGAGACTCCTACTGGTGGTGCTTGACATTCAGAAATCTTGGCACCCTTTTTGCCCAGACTTCCCGCGTGCTCAAACCTTCGGTGATACTTTTCCAAACACTGTCCTTTTTCGTGTCCAGCTGACTTGAAATCATTTGAACAGTCAACAGTTAAGATTACTGTTATATACTTCCAAGATATCATGTTAGATTATAACAAAATCCGCATATCCGTCTTTCGCCTATTGGTCACACAACACACCCATTCCAACTTCTTTTCTGACAGATTTTGTACATCATTTAAAAAAAGATTTAACAGAAAAAAGGTCATAAGGAATAAATATCTATCTATTTATCTATCTTACGCAGTCTGTTCATATACATCTATCAATCTATCAGCTATGTCACTTATACATTTACACAACCATATATATATATATATATATATATATAAAGAGAGAGAGAGAGAGAGAGAGAGAGAGAGAGAGAGAGAGAGAGAAAGAGAGAGAGTCAAATAAAGACTGAACATTTAAATCGCTTTTTAAAACTTAACCCTATAAAAATGTTTACGATCCTGGTCATCACAAATCTTTTATCGGTTTTAAGATATGAATCGATACCTTAGTTTTTATTAATTCTTAAGCACCGACTGTAACCACCACCTCTTCACTCTTAGTCGGTAGACCTAACAGTCACATTCGGCGTTTACAAAAATGTACATATTCCTAGATGTTATTTTGTTTTCTCTAGTGGTTGTAAAATCTCAGTTTCCAGGGTCGAAATCTACCATATTTGACCGATCTTCAGTTTTCCTAGTTTCTTGATAAACGACATTCTTCGGCTTTTATTTACCACAAACGGAACATTTATATTTATGTCTAGAATTACACGAGTATTTTCATTCATGTTTAATATCTTCCTATCCTGTTTATTTTATTTGTAGCCCATTGTCGCTGCAGCTGTAATTTAATCTTATCACTTGCCTATAAAATATTTTATAGAATATTCGATATTTAGGGAAATTAAATTGATAAACATTCTTCACCCAAAACACTTTAGTTTTTACTGCATTATTAAATGGCTGATTAAATCAAATTATTTTTTTCTTTTCATCATTTTTATTAATATTATTTCTACCACTATTTCTACTATCATTCCTTTATTGGGTTTCTTTGTTTAATGGCAAATCAAACTTCGTGGGTTATTTGTTGTCAAAGCCATCCTTGTAGAAGACTCATTGTGGTACTAGCTGGTAGATAAGGGGGTTCATTTTCCCTCTCGTTTATGAATGATAACTGATATGGTTTCCTGCTATTTCTAGCGACTTCTCATATTCATTTTTGTCCCATTGAAAATTTACAGTCAATTCTTTTGCAGTTAATTTGGATATTTGTTTAAACACATTAAGTGAATGGTTAAAAATTGTGTTCATATAGCAACAGAGGGGATTATTGTTGTTTGAATTTGATCTTTTTCATATAGTGATATCGAACATTTGAGTAGATTAAATGTGAGGTGCAGAGGGCACCTCTGGTGGTGTAATGGTTAGCAAGCTAGACTAGCAAACCTACACGAGTGAGTTCGAGTCTCATTGGGCGCCCCATTAGTTCGGCCTTGTGCCATATCGAAGCAAAGCGCTTTGTAAATTACTAAATGTGAGGTGCAGATAATCTAACACCTGAAGCTTTGTGTGGTAACTTCAAAGATGAATCTGGATTATTGGAAGAGTTTTATAATTTCTTTCTTTGTAAATTGTTCTGCCATATTTGTTATTAATTGTAGCAATACGTCATTTCTGTAAAGTCTTTGATGTCAAACTGAATAAATATACATTTTTTATCCGCAATACGATTAAAAAAGTCTGTTGCTCTCTCTCTTCCCCCTCTCTCTCTTATATATATATATATATATATATATATATATATATATATATATATACATATATAAAGTTTGGAATGAAATCCGATAGTATGAGAAAAGTAAGACAGTATGGATTAGAATGATAACATTATTCCTATAGCGAAACGTGTCAAACTGATTTTCTATACTAACTACCTTTTTTCTCAAACATATATATATATATATATATATATATATATATATATATATATATATATATCTGCTACATCATAGTGTGTCTGTGTATGTATGTGCGTGTGTGAAAGTGTATGAACATAAACATCAATATCTTCATTGTTTACTTGAGTGTTCTAAAGGGATATTCTATACTTAATTATTTCTGCTTCAAGCGACACAAACAGAAAATGCTTATAAAACTCCGTTTAGTTTACGGTCAAATCACGTTTGCAAGCCTCGGTCTCTGCCTGGTCACCGAAGTTAAGGAATGTTAAATTTGATATCGCTCTTAAGATGGATGACTGAGAGCAAACAGCAGGTATAACTGCTTTACACAAAATAAAACATAAATAACTGAAGGTTATTTATGCTCATGATGGTGAATGAGCCAGACCGATTAGCTGACATCCCTGACAGACTTTTGTTTTCTTTGGCCATGATGCGTATGTGTGTGAGGAGGTGGAAGGGAGGGGGCTTGAGTGATAAATTCGGGATGATGGTCAAGGAATTTCCTTAAAGTAGCAGTGTTAACTTAGTAAAAAGAAAAAGGGGGTCGTACCGGTGATATTGATGATGCTAATAGTAGAGATAGTAGGAACAATTAACATTAATGATTCAATATCCCAATATGACGGACAGTGATAGTAATGATTTGTCAATTAGCAAATTGGTAATTCAATAATTGTTTTTAAACAATTGTCTATTGTTGTTAACAATACACGAAAAAACTTCTTAAGTGTGTGTGTGTGTGTGTGTGTGTGTGTGTGTGTGTGTGTTAAAATGACGAAGGCACAGAGTTAACGGCTTGGTGACTGTCACTTCCTCATCTATACGATCATCAGATCAAGTGCCTATTAGATCAAGGGCTCACTAGATCAAGGGCTAATTTGATCAAAAGCCTGTTTGAACAAGGGCTTAAGAGGTCAAGGGCCTATTAGGTCAGGGGCTCATTAGATCAAGTGCTTATTAGATCAAGGGCCTATTAGATCAAAGGCTAATTAGATAAAAGGCTCATTATGTCAAGGGCCTATTAGATCAAGGGCTTGTTGGATCAAGGGTCTCTTTGATCAAGGGCCTGATACATCAAGGACGCATTAGGTCAAGGGTCTATTAGATAAAGGGCTTGTTAGATCAAGGGCCTATTAGATCAAGGGCTTATTCGATAAAGGGCTCATTAGATCAAGGGCCTATTTGATTAATGGCTCAATATATCAAGAGCCTATTAGATCAAAGGCTCACTAGATCTTGGGCCTATTAGATCCAAGGCCTATTAGATCAAGGGCTTGTTAGAGCAAGAGCCTATTAGATTAAAGGCTCCTTAGATCAAGGGCCTTTTAAATCAAGGGCTTTTTAGATCCAGGGCTCAATAGATCAAGAGCCTATTAGGTCAAGGGTTCATTAGATCATGGACTCATGAGTCTGATAAACGAGAAACTGACAATCACCAAGTGTTGTTGACTCTGTTTCAATGCTTTTCTTAATTGTATATATATATATATATATATATATATATATATATATATATATATATATATATATATATATATATATATATATATGAGTGTGTGTGTGTAAGTGTGTATGCGTCTGTGTGTGTGCACTATCACTTATTGAGAATTCTTTTTGTTAATATATTAAGATACATTATTGATATAAATGATTACAACTCCTAGTGTGAGGCAAGCATTTTTTCTATTAAGATTTCTGTATTGCATGACCAGATTTGCGCAGATGATTTAATAGAAAAACTTCAGAGCAGCAGATTCAATCACAAATGTGAAATTTAAAGAATCTATTGTGAGTTGCTGCATGTGGAACATTTTGATATCTTTTCATGTTTCTAGTCAAACCACTTTATGACGTGTATGCCTTGCCACCTATTTGTTCCGTGTTCTTTTTCACGTCTCGTAGGTTGGATGTTGTTGTATGCAGCTTGATTCTACCTACCTTCATGGAATCGTGAGTGATTAACAAAATCTGCTTTTGATCGGAAGAAACAATCACAGATGTTACAGGTCAGGTCGTATTGTAAAAGGTATCATAATTCTGTTTTTGAAAGGAACTCTTTCTCTCTCTCTCTCTCTCTCTCTCTCTCTCTCTCTCTCGAGAGAGAGAGAGAGAGAGAGAGAGAGAGAGAAAGAGTTCCCTCTCTCTCTCAGTGTCTCTCTCTGTCTCTCTCTCTCTCTCTGAGTTTACAGTGATCTATACGTTGTTCTTCAAATATTGCCCCTCCCTCACGAATGGAGTTTACCCTAATTTGATGGGTCAGTCGCGCCATACTCTCAGTTACTGACATTGATTTTCAGAGCCTCTCTAGGAATATCCTTAAAGCTCTTTCTCGCCCTGTGAATGATTGCTGGTGATAAGATCAAAAATGCACAACAACCGACAGTATAGACAGAAAACCAAATCATTTTGTAAATAAATGAATGAAATATTTAAAAAATTATTGAATAAAAATAAGCAGTTAAGATTCTCTGTATTTAGTGGAATATGAAAGTTGCACTGTATTGCTAAGTTTGCAGAAACTTTGACGGCAGATTGTTACAGTCATCAGCTATAACGTTGAAGCGTTGCTAATTGAAGAAAAAAAAAAGAAGCTACTTACAGGACATGAAAACTAGAAAGTTAGATTGGGTTGTATGACAACACTCAGCCACACACAAAAAGAAAGAAAAAGGACATGGTAGAATTGAGATGGTTCCTTTAACAAACTTCTTGAAAAATTTATACCAATTAACTAAAAACCTATTTAATAATATTACGATTTCATCAATTTTCATTAAATAGGATTAGAGAAAAATATTATACAACAATTATTTTTTTGAATTATGTAGAAAATAATTTATTTGGTTTTAAATTTTGTGTTGACTTTTTTCTCAAGAGTTTTTGACAACGTTTCTAAAGTTTATAAAGAGAATTTGTAATTTGAAATTCCTCAAAAAGATAAAGTTGCCAATATGAGTATACAAATCAATGAAAATAATTAATTTAACATATAATTTACTTGATTTTTGAAAAAATATTTAAAATATATCGAAAAATTACATTTGCTTAAAATAGATGTTTGTTTAAACGGCTGGTGTGCACCAAAATGAATATCCATATGACCAACGGAACCATGGAAAGGCAAAAATGACAAAATACTTATTTTCGTTGAGGATACAACTTTGTCAATATCATATAATTAACAAATTTGTATTCTAAAAACATGTCTACTGAAAAAAATAAGATTGATTATATCCCTTCAACTCAAAAATGCATTTATTTTGACAAATTATGGTGGGTTTTTTAACACCTTAGAAAGACATACAGACATAACATGTGTCATTAAACAATTGTCTCTAAAAGATGTTGACAGGTACAAATAATTTCTTTTTTCAATTAAAAAAATATTTTCCATATTTCTTTGTTTTAAAAACGAAGCTACGAAAGTCATTTCCATAACTATGATGGAAATATTTCTGATTTGTGCTAATTATTACTTCCATATACACAGTTTGTATAACATTAGAATTCTTTAAAATCTTCAATCTGTGATTATTTTTGGTTAATTCATGTATTTCTTGATAATTTGATTAGCATTATCGTATAAAAACAAAATTTTATTTGCTGCTGTTAAACATAATACAGAAAAGATTTGGTTTGTTTTCTTTATTTGATGGGATAGGAAAGATCGATTTTATTAAGAGTTGCTGAAGTCTAATAAAACTTTTATAGCATGCACTGAAAACTTCGCCTTTGAAATTTATCCCTGTAATTGAAGAAATTGAAAACTCAATAATCACACAGGCTTTATGACAGCGCGTAAACACGTTACTTTCACGATCGTCGTTCCCCGTACGAAAAGACAATAAAGTTGATATTAACGATAGGATTATCATTTGTTTTGATCTAGGCTGAATAACTTATTTTGGTAGAAATTTAAAAATGTCCACTATTCCATAAAAATTTTTACAATGTCGATACCAGATTTTTGTTTATCAAGAGAGAATTCAAAAATTTCTGTAATGTTAGAGAATTACAAGAAGGATTGATGAAAAACATTTCGCTGGTTAATGGATACATGAAGTATTTCTTATTTACCTATTTAGTTGAGTGCAAGTTTGAAGCTCTGCTAATTTAGTCCTTAGTTTTCAAAAAAGATCGCTAAGAACTTTTGCTCACATCCAATTGTTCAAATAAAAACGATGGAAATAGGCATACACCTAATATCTGTGTCTGTGTATGCTAGAGAGGGAGGGAGAGAGAGAGAGAGAGAGAGAGAGAGAGAGAGAGAGTTTACTTAATCATATCCGTGTTTGTCGTATGCTACATATGACCAGTTTGACGGAATTGCCCTTGGGTGTATGCATGGGTAAAGTCAGTAGTAAACCCCATCCCCCCCTTCTGACTTGCGTAACGTATTTCAAATTCGTCTTGTATTCTTTCTTCTTTCTTTTTGAGTCCTACCCAAAAACAAGAATACTACCAAAGGAGATTACAATGCATTTGGACACCAACCTGAAACCCACATGTATGTATGTATGTATGTATGTATTTGCCCAAGCAGGATGTGACACAAGGTTAATTTTTTGATCGAAATAAAGATGGTTTGAAATCAGAATATTTCTTCTCCTTTGTCTTACCAAGACAAAAGAGTTCAGTCTGCCCAACTAATAACCCATAGTTAAAGAGAGAACAGATGGATTCCTGTGTTTCCTCAAAATTTAAGTGGGATGTAAAATGCAGACGGCCTCGTCAAGGAGTTGAACTCGACTTGCTGTGTATAAATCTAACAACCATAACTGTTACCCCACGAACAGTTTCAGTGTGATTTTAATAATTTAGTCAAAAGATTAATCGTCATGGGTTTACAATAATAAATGATTGAATGGCATTTTTTAAAGTCAAATCTGGGAAAAGATCGATACCTTCCCTAGTAAAGGAAGTCACGTTGTGAACTTCGTGCACAAATATATTATCTTCTATGAAGTTAGCCTTTCAGTTGGTCAAACACCTTTGTCTTTGTTTTTTTCTTTTCTTTTTTTTTTGTTTGTTTGTTTGTAAATAACTTTTTATAGTTTATTTATAGTGCATTGCATTAAAACATTACCGATATGGCATTTTTGGCATTTAAGACCCATGGATTGAACTCCACGCATATTTATAACAGGTGTCAGATATCTGTAGTAGTTACACGCACACACAAATACACACACATACATACGCACACACACACACATATACGTGGGGGTTTTCAGAAATATTGATATAATTTTGTAATGTAATAACTTGATCAATTCTCGTTTAAATGATCTAAAATTTTAACGGCATGTGTAGAAGCAAAACAGAATTCCGTGTTTAATGTTTTATGTTATTTATTGGAGAAAAAGGCGTTGAAACATTAAACATAGAACTGTAAGTTATTTCTACACATGGCGATAAAATCTGAAATCATTTGAATGAAAATTGGTCAGATAATTAGAATACAAAATGATATCGATCACGCTGAACATCTGAAACGATATAAAGTTTTTTGAAGCACACACACACACACACACACACACACACACACACACACACACACACACACACACACACACACACACACACACACACACACACATTATATATATATATATATATACAAACACACACTCAAACATGCATATATATATATATATATATATATATATATACACAAACACGCATATATATATATATATATATGCAAATTTCATTAAACATAATAGACATTTTATATATGTCTGAAACAATTGATATTATTATAAATAATATTTTAATAAATAATATTTATAATAACCCATCTCTTCCTCCTCTTAAAATCAACTCTAATATACTTCGAAAACTACTCTTAACATGTACTACTGAAGTTCCATTTTATGACCATCTTGGAAATATTTACGTTCAGACTGATGGCGTATCTATGGGGTCTGTCCTAGGCCCAATTTTCAGTAATTTCTACATGTCCGATCTCGAAAATAGAATTTTTAATAGCTCAAAAAAACCTCCAATATACCTAAGATATGTTGATGACATCCTTATTCTTACTAATAATATTAACGAAATCAACATACTACAAGACACCTTCCAAAACAATTCAGTCCTTAACTTTAGTCATGAACTAAACAAAAACAATAAAATTTCCTTTTTAGATGTTCTCATTGATGCTAACAACAATAATAACTTCACTACCTCCACTTACAAAAAACCCTCTAGTAATAACTCCTGTACCCTCAACTTTAAAAGTGAATGCCCCTTCAGATATAAAAAAGCAATTATTCATAATCTAATATCCCGTGCCAAACTAATCTCCTCCTCCAAAACAATATTTTATAAAGAGGTAGAAAACATAAAACAGGCTCTCATCAACAATGGGTTTCCTAACTATATTGTTGATGAACAAATTAAACGTATGATCAAAAATGTTAACCAACAAAATAAACAGTGTACTTCTCCATCCAGCCAACAAACATATATCAAACTTTTTTATCGTAACCAAATGCACTACAATTACAAATCCGATGAAAAAATCTTGAAAACATTGATTCACAAAAACATACTCCCCACTGATCCTAATGAAAAAATAAAACTTGTTATATATTATAATAAGTTTAAAACCTCGAATCTAGTCATTAGAAATAATTCCTCTCCCTCGATTGGAGTTTTGCAAAAAACCAACGTTATATATAAATTTAAATGTCCTTTAGGAGATTGTATCTCTGATAATAATAATATATATGTTGGTTTAACCTCAACTACCCTGTCGAGGAGACTTACAATGCACCTTTCAGACACAAGTTCAATAGCTCAGCATTTAAAAAAGCATTCATGCCCAACAACACACTACGGAAAATTCTCACCGACAACACAACAATATTAGAACATCAAAATAATAAACAAAAACTTCAGATTCTCGAAGCATTACATATCAGAAACCTGCAGCCGACACTTAATAGAATTAATTTTCAAACCAGTGCTAATGTACTTAAATGTCTTTAGCTACTGGCACGAAATATAGAATCACATTCAAAAACAAACGCCAAAACCTTCAACGGCAAAGACGCCCTTACACAGTAGTAATATGCTAAAACAAAAGTTACATCACTTTTGTAGTAGATCCTCCCCTGATGATGGCCCAAAGTCGGGCAGAAAGTACTAGGGATACATACAACTATGGACAATACATAAATCAATTCCCCCAGAATACAATAAAAGTAATACGGGAATTCGAACGGATCCAAAAGAAAATATTTAGACATAAAATGTCTATTATGTTTAATGAAATTTGCATTAACGAAGAAATGCTGCCTAAATATACATATATATATATATATATATATATATATATATATATATAGATATTATCAACAACAGGGCAATTCAGTTCGTTAAAGGAGGAAATATTTCGAAAATTGCACGTGAAAATATGCGTAAACCATCATTGCTTGAGGGCTGCACGGACTGGCACGTCGCAGTCAATTTAAAACATAACTTCATATTTCCAACTGAAATAGCGTTAACGACAAAGCGTCCAGATATTGTCATTTGGTCCGTTAAAGCAAAAAAAAAAGTTTTCGTTATTGAGTTAACGGTCCCTTTTGAAGAAAATTTCGACTGGGCACATCAGCGTAAGTTGGAAAAATATGAAGATCTGCGAGAACAATGTGTCAGAAATGGCTGGATAACGAATGTATTTCCTATCGAAGTCGGATGCCAACTCAACCTCCGTTTTCTTAATTAATCTTGGACAAGAGAAAATACAAGGAAAAGATCTAAGATAAGGCTCTAACTGTATCAGCGTGGATCTGGCAATCCTACAGAGCGACAACAATCTGACAAATTCTGGTGGTGTCGGGAGATACTGCTGGGGCGCTCTGGGTTAGTGGTAATGATGCTTCGGCCCCGAAACCATCCCTGAACCCAGAGTCATCATCTGATGAAGGCTTTGTTTGAAGCAATACTGTTGTATAAACATCAGTTATTGTATGATACCTCATATATATATATATATATATAGTCATTTTTTTAAAACTTGTGAAAATTAAATAAACATATTTTTCTAAATTAAAAAAAAAACATAGATAAGTTTTTATACCATGAAAATATTTTTGTATCTCTTGTAATTATTGATTGATTGATTTGAACTGTAAATCAATCGACTCATATTTATATTTTTGTGTAGTTGTTTCTTAAGAGATTTTTTCTTTTAACACTAATAACTATACATAGTTTTTAAACAGGAAAATCTCAACTCGAAATGAGACTCTAACATGTATTACCACTCCGAGTCAGAGTCCATGTGGGAGTATTGGTAATCAGGGTGTGACTCTACAATCCCAGGACCTTCAAAACTAGGGGCTTAGCATTAAATGTAGTTTAGTGTCGGAGCCAGGAAAATCCTTACAATCAGTGTATTTAAAACCCTACCGACAGGATGTTTGGGATTATTGTTTTGAGGCGCAAAAAAGAATGAAAAATGCGAATTGATCGACAATTTCTTCGACAATCAAATAAAATTGACTGGAGTTTGGTTCTTAGAGATTATGTATGATTTAAATTTACAAATTGGAATGGGCTTTAATCTGAAAGGCCAGTTTCAAGTGGAGACGGTACCTATGACCTCGATAAATAGCGAACACTTACGCGCGACTTACAAAAACACTGGACAGCTGTTTCGACCTTATTAGGTCTCATCAGCAGTGTATAGCATGATCTCCCCCACAAGACATCGAACCAGCGAACGCAGAATTAAGAACCGAAACTCTACCACTGAGCCACTGGGCCACATCGTACATACAGTGATGCCAAACTAACTAGTCAAGGTCATTGTGCGGCCAATTAACCTGAGTGTGTCTTGCAAGTTACATCCATACTCTTTACAGAGGACACGGTCATCTCCAAGTCCACGTCTTCTCAGGGGGATTGGAAATACGCATCTGCATATTTAGTATAACCTCAAGGGCAAGGATATAGATGTACATTTTCTTTTTTAAGTAGAGGAATTATATTGGGAATTGAATTAACATGACCAGAAAATCCGGCGATTTTCTGGTCATGCTAATTTCATTCCCAATATAATTCCTCTACTTAAAAAGAAAATGTACACCAATAAATAGCATTCAAAACATTGTGTTTTTAAATGGTTTTCAACACCGGGGACAACAGAAATTGTGTAACTACCTCTGATACATAATTATAGAAATAAACACCATGGACATACATTCAAAACAAAACATTCTCAACAAATAATCAAGTTACCAGTGTAACGCATTATATCTTATATATCGTTCATGAAATCTAATCTTACTTCAGAATAAGACGGAATGCTGTTCTTAAAGAAATAAGAAATAGTTTAGAAATTCAAATATATCCCCGATTTTTCATGAGTAATATCTTTATAGACTATTCTACTTAATCTCTGTCTGTCTGTCTGTCTTGTTTTTTTATTTTAACATTCTCTAGAGAGAAACTCGTCAAACTGAATTTCTATATTGTCTTCTTTTTTCTGATCTTGTAGAAGCTGAATATCATGATTTAAAATCGTCGATAAAAACGAACTTTCATACTTAAAACTTTCTTCGAGTGTTACAATCAGTTTCATGATTTTAAGGTTTTATAACGTGTGAGTGACTCCATCTCTTGATGGTGTGTACTGCATCAAGGGAAAATGATAAAATTATTCATTTTTATATTTTAATATTTACATTCAAAATTCTTTATTTATATATATATATATATATATATATATATATATATATATATATATATATATATATTTGTTTATATAGATACACACATACCACTTCATTTTATAAAAGCAAAATACTTAAAATACTCTTAGAAAATAATACAATTTTCAGTACAATTTGTAACTGAATGATAATTTTGTAGGGTCTGTATTCGCTCTGAACTTCATTATTTAATTATTCAAAACTACTGTATAACTGAAGTGAATATAAAATAATTCTTATGGTCCACCACTTCTTCCTAAATAGAAGCATATTTACCCATATGGACCGCTGTTACATCTTTTAGTTTTGTAGAGAAGTTTTTTTTTGTCGTAATCGAACCAAAATCAGGAGTAGAAAGAATAACAAATTGATGAAAATTCTGCAGCTTTATTGATCATTTAACATTTAGATTTTATCGAAAAATGTCACTACCCCAACAAAATCAGAGATAAAGTTTCTAAAATGTTGATATTTCAGCCCATAATGAATGTGGTACGTAATGTAGTAGGCGGAGGGGGAGATAATTACGTCAACGGTCGAGATGTTGTCGTCTCGATTAAAAGGAAAATTTTACTGACGATTGTCAAACAGGTTTCTCTTGCAAAGAAGATTATCTCACAATCTCTTTTCTTTTAATTCGATCCCTTGCTAGATGAATTAATGTTTACCATGAATATGGTTGAGAGATTAAACGAGCAATTGACACAACACAGTCTTCCAATTTCCTATTTGACTACCAGCCAGATGATCTACGTAAATATACATCTCCATATCTCCCGTCCATATTAATATTATCTTAACAGTCATTCTAGATGTTTCTTTTACAGAACGAGAGCGACAAGAACGATTCATTGACTTTACAAAGCCACAGATGGAACCCGAAAATCTTGTTCTTTCTTTACAAGTTCTACTTTTCCAAGAAAACTTCCACTGTCATCGCAAGTATTACGACAATGTTTTCCAAGAAAATAGGATCCATTTTGCTTGATAAAGATAAAAAAAAGCTACAAGTGCGTGACATTGTGGAAATTTTAAGGAAGTAGATTTTTTATTTAATGCCTAACACTTCTTTGGTTGCAAGGAATCAAAAGAATTCTATTTTGCACCTTAAATATTGTCTTTGTCACAGTCGCAAGAAAAAGACAAAAAAGTAAAAAAAAAAAAAAAGAAGGAAATTTAATCATGGAATAGATCATCTGAGAAACTGTGGAACCTTCTCAGAGATCAATATAAGATCAATATGAATATAAAAAATTGAATGGAAGCAAAATCAATTTGGGTACAAATGAAAATCGATATTGGACGTTGCATCATGAATCAATAGAATGAAGAATTCTGTTCGAAAAAGATTTAGGGATCTTTCTGAGAATATTCATCCGTAAATATTTGGATGAAACATTTAAGAATCAATTCATTTGAGTAAATTTAATACTTATATTCTCAATAATTTCTGTTTGCATGAGAGAGAGAGAGAGAGAGAGAGAGAGAGAGAGAGAGAGAGAGAGAGAGATAGCTTATGTAGTTCCTACACACTCACACATATATTTGTGCGTATATATATATATATATATATATATATGCGTATAGTGAAAATAGTCTCAATGTTTTGAAATGCCTTTAGTTATTTGCATGAGTTATTAACGAAATGAAAAAGGTTTTAGAATATTCTATTTCACTCGATAAAATATTCTTTTTCCGTTGATAACGTTTTGTTTTTACATCTGTTTCATGTGAGAATTTCAGTTTAATACAACTATACGTTAATATAATGTTTTTTGCAATTTATAAAACTTAAAAAAACATTCTTTACATTTTTAAACCCACTGATGATGGCCTATGAAGGGTTCGAAAGAGCTCGAGTCAATTTCGCTAAATTCCTCTACCATTTCCAACCGAAAAGCAAAGCACTTGTCAGAAAACTTGAAAGGATCCTAATTAAATTACATAGACAAAATGTGTCTATTATTTAATCAAACTTGTTTAAATGAAGGACTGCTGTCCAACTACGACACACACACACACACACACACACACACAAACACACACACACACACACACATATATATATATATATTTACTCACCTACTCGCATCAAAAACTCGAATGGAGGTTGCAGTGCGTTTATCATCTTGAGCTGTGATTTTATCTTCGGACAGGTGGGAAAAAATCCTGTAACAGAACTTATCCTTCTGCACCAAATAGAATGGATCGGAATAATTTGATGCCTGCTTGACAGTGGGCATGGACCCTGGGGCTAGTTTTGGCCTTGTCAATGCTTATGTGCATGGCACCCTCAGTAAAACTGACCCTGTGTCCTATACTTCATCTGAGGGGGATGTTGTTAAATGTTCCCATGTATGTGGGTGGGTGGGTGTAGCACCTTTATAAGCATTTCCATGCTGGAATGGGATTAAAATAACACATTCTAATCCCATTTCAGTGTTTCCAAAGACAGAGTGAAGATGTCTAAGAATGTTTTTGCTATTGCTTTGTGTGTCCTTTACTCCAGAGATCAACATTTCTTAATCATCATCATCATCCTGTCGTGCCGCTAGCACGGATATTCCTGGCCCTTTCTCGCCACTTCTCCCAATCATTCATCGCTTCTGGCAGGTCTTCAGGGCTACATCCCGTATCCTCACATAGCTGCTGTATGTATGTTCGAGCTAGTTGTCCTACTTTTGCTCGGCCATATGTGGGGGTCCATAGGAGCACATCGCTGATAAGTTCGTCCTTGCTTCTCCAGCAGTGTCCTGCGTGTCTGGTTCGTCTAACTTGTATAGTTTTCGTGACGGGAGGCAGGTGGCCGTACAGTTGGTGCCTTGTGGGGTATTGCCGCCAGGACTTGTTCAATATTGCTCGCAACATTCTTGTGTAGTTGCCGTCTAGCTTCTTCTTCAGCCGTTTAGTTAGCGTCCAAGTAGTGCATCTGTATAGCAGTATCGATACGACCACTGCCTGGAAGAAACTGCGTTTCATTTTATCGGTCAGGTCTGATTTCCATATGATCGAGAGCCTATCGATAGCTATCCATGCTTTCATTAGCCGTGTGTCGATGTCTTTTTCGGTTGATTCGACGCTGCTTCCTAGGTAGGTGAATTTGTCAACTAGTTTCAGAGAGGTTCCGTCTAGTGTGGAAATGTCGCCTGTTGGGTTATAACACATACATTTAGTTTTGTGTGCATTGACATGGAGGCCAACGCCTGTGGCGGCTCGTTCCAAACTATGCAGTAGTGTTTCGACTTGGTTGGGTGTATTCGCCAGTAACGCTATGTCATCGGCGTAGTCGGCGTCGGTAATTGTTTTTGCGGGGTGCCTTCTGCTTTTTTTTCTTTGTCAGCTCGAAGCCATTTTCTCTGATTTTGTCGATCGAAGTTCTAAGCACATAGTCTAGACAGATGATAAAGAGGTATGGGGCTAGCATGTCCCCTTGTAGTACTCCTGCTTAATAACAGATTACAAATATCTTATAATCTCGCTAATTCTCGTGTTAATATGACATCTCGAGACATCATACTCATTCCAGCGAATTTGCTCAACTACAGTGTTTTTGATAAGATGAAAACTGATTAAATACTGAGGTAATAGGAAGGCTGATGAATGCATCAAGCGAAACATGAGAAATTATGAGATACTCATAAAAAACTGAAATTCATAAGGATATCATTTTCTTATTATTGCTTAATACAATCAGATTCATATCTTGACTTTAGAATAGGAGACAAGATTAAAAGATGAAACTTTGGAAAAAATCGGACAACAAAATGAATTATAAATAAATAACAAAATTTCCTGACTAAATACAGCAAAATAATTACCGCAAGGCGCAAAAGTACATTTTTCCTATACATTTTTATTGGCACTAATGTCACTGCAGAATACTAAAATCATTAAGTAGTAAGTCCTTGAATATATATATATATATATATATATATATATATATATATATATATATATGTTCGTCGTAACGATGGGTAGTTATTCTGAGAGTGAAATTTGCGAGCTTGTTGGCATCCATAAGCGGTGGTGGATCGTACACATTTTCAATAAAGATTGTTTTACTGTATCGACATGACGTACTGCTACTGATGAAGAATTGTAACAACAGGGAGATGATATGGGAGTATAAAATGGTTTGGGTGTGTGGGAAAAGATTATGAAGTTTGTCACTTACTTTCTCTTCTTACCCTCATTCGCTTACTATCTTCTTTTTGTTGGTTGTTCAATCTAAAAAAGAATGAATGACGGAAAAAAGACAGGAATTTTTAAAAATCTCAACTTTTATTCCCAAGTTTACAACTATTTCGTGGAGGGGAACGTTTATCTCGAGCCAGTAAAATAGCTGTTTGCCAGTCGAGGTGTGTGAAGGGATCTAAGGAGTTTCTTTTTGGCATCAGAAAGCCCTCTTTTTAGACATGCGTAGATTGTACTTTCTGTCAGAGGCCTTCCGGAAGATTGTTATTTTTTGTATCTATTTATTTTATTTTGTGCTAATTTTAGTTTCATCTTTTATTTTTTATGTTATTAGTTTTTATAAAATTTAGGATTCAATCTCTGCAAATTCTTGAAAATGAAAAAAAAAAAAAAAAAAATGAAAAAATATTCAAATATCACTGTTCAAATTTAGATATAGCACCAGACGTAAAACAAATCAACTTTGTTGACGTAACTTTTCATTGGATAAAAGAGATTTATTAGCCTTATCAAACGGAAACAAAATGGCGTTATACATGAAACATAAATTCTAAGCATCCCAAGAGTAACTAAGCATTTTTACGAATTAATCGCCCACAGATTATCAAACAAGTCTAATTGCACCGAAATTTTCAATCAAGCGAAAAAGAATACGAAAATGTCCTGAATAATAGCGGCCTCAATAACGGTTGATATTTTTTAGTAACCAAAATAATTGAAAATGCTACATGTAAAAATAAATGTAGTGAAGATGTTCCTTCTTTTATTTGAGAAATATTTCGTCGGGTCCGAAATTCTACGTAAATAATTTCGTAAAAAAATAATTCATAAGTCATTTACCGTTGTACAAAAAGCACACTGAAAATTTTAGAGAAATACTATTTTTAAAGAGCAGACCAACAATCAGAATATGTGATGAAACCGCAGAGATCTCAAAAGTTGCCCTTTGGGAGGGAACTGTTTTACACAAAATGTAATATATAAAGCAATGGTGAATGATGGCAAAAATGGTGGCGAAAAGTTCAACAGCGAGATCTCGAAGATGGAGTGAAAGGAACAGTTGTATAATCATAGAACGAGCTTCGTAAATAGTTAATGTATTAACTATACAATGTTGTTGAGCTATATATGGAAGTTTAGAGATGATACAGGAAAGTGACCACTCATCAAAAATTGCACCAGTAAATAAAGAATGTGAAAAAGAAGAAGGTTGCGCCTTAAAGAGAATTTGTGCACTTTTGAATATTTGGGGGTCAGATGATTGTAAAATAGAAAGACAGAGCCCTTATGGAAATGTGTTCATTTAGATAAATCTTGCAATACCTTTAAAATAATTTGGATAATACACGATTAAGTTAAAAAAAACAAAACGAAAAAAACAAAACAAAAACAATTGCAAAAAAAAAAAAAACCAACAAAAAACAAACGAAACATGATACTGAATTACTAAAAGTAAAAGAGCAAAAAAAAAAAAAAAAAAAAAGATTGAAAAATAATGAAGAGAAGGTGCCAGGAAGAGAAAGAAATAGAGACGATATATTGTTCTTTTTCTTTCTTTCTGTTGTATCGTGCTAAGGAAAAGATACACAGTAAAATAGAGTTAATTATTTATTAACTCAAGTGGTACAGTCCGACTAGTATTATAAGTCTCGCGCTGTTGGTGTTACATCCAAAATTGGTCTTACTACTGACCGACGTCCTTTCAAAGCTGTTTCTCTGCTTCTCTTTCTGCTTCTGCTTCGCTTCTGCTTCCCCGTGCTTAAGAGACACGGTGTCTTTTATACTTCCGTGATACCGGAAGTCACGTGGTACGAGCCACTATACAACAATACATATACACAGATGTTGTACAGATTAATGGAAATACCAAGAATCTCAGTATCATAATTTTGAAACTCTTATAAAACCATCAAACATTTGTTATTTTTATGCTTTGGTTTATTATTAATTTTTCTCGTCTTATTTTACTTAATTTTTTTTATCATCAGCAGAAATTAAACAAAATTCATTAAAATGGCAGTTCACTTAGACTGTAAGAAAGGTCAAAGAGTTGGTGCTCGTGTGACAGGCGCTAGTGTAACAAAAACCACTGAATTGTTTGGTATAGCAAGAAGTACTGTCTCGAAAGTAATGACATCATTTAAGAAACAAGGAAAAACCTCCTCATTGAACCAAAACTCTAGAAGTAAGTGAAAGCTGTCAGATAGGGACCGTTGGATTGTTAGGAAGAATCACAAGAATACAGCTCGGAAAATTACAGCTCAGCTTAATGACCATCTCGAGAACCCAGTTTCCTCAAAAACTGTAAAAAGGGAGATACTCAAAGCCGGATTTCACGGGAGGGCTGCTATCAGAAAAGCATATTAAAATAATTTTGTTTGAAATTTCCAGGAGTTTCCATTATTTTGTCTATCATCTCTCTCTCTCTCTCTATATATATATATATATATATATAAAAGACTAGTTTGGTTTGTCTTCTTTTTTAAAGACATATCTACTTTCATGGGTTATTTAATGCCTAAGACATCGTTGTGTTACATAGCCATACATGAATATGTGAAACGTACATATAGATAACATAGGAAT
Organism: Sepioteuthis lessoniana; assembly: GCA_963585895.1. Classification (NCBI taxonomy): domain Eukaryota; kingdom Metazoa; phylum Mollusca; class Cephalopoda; order Myopsida; family Loliginidae; genus Sepioteuthis; species Sepioteuthis lessoniana. The sequence continues at coordinate 1,998,967 of OY757930.1, forward strand.
CCCGAAACACAACAAAACACTTACGACTTCTTAGTTCAGGTACGAAACTTTTTATTACCTTTGAGTTAAAAGGTTTTTCGACATTTTCCAAAAGTCAACCGTCTTCTTCGGACACTAAAACTCCACTCACTGACTTTTTTTCAAATCCCTAAAATCCTCTGCGCACGCTTCTGGTGTATGACGTCATTCACATCCCGCGGTCATATTTTCTATCTGGGGTTTCTATTGTGACATCTCTAAATGACATGTCCGCTCCGCACGCGCGTAAACACCTGCGCTCATGTTGCATCTAACTAACCCAGGCGCTAAGCGAAAGGTTCTCAGCCTAACTAAACCGAAAGGCAAGATATATAAAACGAAATCCCTCGGCCATTATATTACAGTTGTAGAAGAACAGTAGTCTTACTATTTTACCCATAGCTGAGGGTGATAAGGGAGTTCATTCATTTACCGTGGGTATTCGTCTGAAAGTGAATGTAATAGTGCGACTGGAGTTCGAACTCGCTTACCTCTACGTTGCCGTTCCGCACGTTAGCCGCTACGCCACAAATGGTCTTCAATTTTTCTTGTTTTAATAACTCAGAAGTCCGCTTGCATATGGCTCACACAATCTCCAAATGTCTTGTAGAATCTTAACTCTTGTTTCTTTGATGATTTACATAGTTACGTATAAATGGGGTAGAGGAAAGGTATGAATGGGCAAGAGATGATGTTATAGCTCTCTCTCTCTCTCTCTCTCTCTCTCTATCTCTCGTCTTCCTTTTACTCTTCATTCTCGTCCATTTCAATTATTTCCTGTTCCGGTATTTCCAGCGATTCATGCTGATTAGTTTGAAGGTAAATGATGCGACAAAGATTTATTCAAGCGTCCCGTTCTTTGATTAATTTCTTGACATCCGGGTATTCTAAGATAATAAAAAAAACAACTTTTCTTCAAATCTGCAACCTCTCTTACCTTCTTTATAAACGGGTGTTCATTTTATTAAGCGACATTGAATCAATCTCGATTTATATTGCCTTGAATATTTCACTCAGAAGTCGACAGCAAAGTATAATTTTGATATTTTCTATTTGAAAAGCTGGTTTTATGATTTTAGAATTTTTTCTTCCTTTTCAACTCCGAGATCATCCTGATACAAAACCCAATACAATTAAATTAGAAGTAAATATTTTAAAGGCAAACAATCTTTTCATAATTCGGATTAAGATCTATTATTGATTTTGGTTTCTTTATATTATGGATTATCAACGCTTAATACCTTTCTCAAGTGTATTTGTCCGAAAAAGAACGCCATAGAGACTCGTTAAGGTATATTGCTGATGTTCCTACTTATGTAGATATTAATTTGAGAGGGGCATGGTGGGAAGCATGGAAAATCTTTATTTTAGTAACCAAATTTCAATTGTAAAATCATCAATTTGACGTATGACACGTGTCAGAATAATTATCACCTTTTCTTTCGTTTCTTTCTTTTTCTTTTTACTAAGATGTGTAAAAATTGGCAGCTTTAGGAGAATTTCCTGTGATTTTGAGGAAAAAGTCATCACATTGCAAAATCTTTAAAAGCTTTTTCATGCTTTCAACTTTTTATCATGTCTGTCCAATCAGTTTACGGAATACGTAACGTTGACAAAGAACGTTGACAATGAATGAATATTTTGAAAACTTCAAGATAATTCTTCTTAGGAGGATTAAATATTACTGCAGGGTTTTATGAGATCACCCCTACATACAAACTTGGCTTTTTTATGTATCCTAGCGCCCAATCAATGTGGGTAATCGGAGGTCAGTAATGAGAAAATGTTTTTAAACAAATCAATCTTCGAAGCACGTAGCCTATTCTGGGATTCAATCTAACAGTATAAAAAACCATTCCTCACTCAAATCGTTAGTCATTTGTGTGAACGAATCACAATCAAACTGTGTATGACTATTTCAAATATTGCTTCTCTATCTATATTTAAATTTCCAATTAAAGATATTTAATTTAAAATATTTAATTTTAAAATACACCTACTATATGGAATTAAATAGTTTTTTTCAGCAATCGTAGTTTTCGATCATTCAAATTAGCTCGTATCATTAGAACGTATTTTTGTTATATCGAATTGACTTCCAAAATAACTTGACTTCCGGAATAATTTCAATGAAGTTATGACTCATTCGATGTTTATTCGTCGACTTCAGAAGGAACTATAACAATATGAAATGAATTACTATAATTAGGTTATTTACCTATTTGCTACAATGATTCATATGCAAACACCACAATGTTCTTCATATGTAAAGACCTGGTATTTACATCGAGGTAAAATATGTTGCAAGGATCTTATAGGATTTCCCTATAAACACTGACAGAAGTCTAAATGCCTACAAACTTTACAATAGAATCTCTTGATTAATACGTCAGCAGATCGAAACATTCATATGAAAGAATTTTAAAATCTATCCAAAAATAAATATATATCAATGGAAATTGTCAATATACGGAAAATGAAGACAGAAATAATACTAGTAGTTTTTGGAGCTTTGGGACTTACTAAAAAAGAAGGCTGGTAAATATATCAACAGCCGGACAGATGCGAAATGCAGAAATTATTTTCATTTCAGCTGCATCTTAAGGATATTCTTGTATTATTAGTAAGTAAAGTTGGCAATCATAGTCGAGGGCGTCCAGAAGGCTCCCTTTTCAATAGCTACTACACCGAGGTGTAGGGGAGGGCGCTACTCCTTTCCCTGGATTGCTCCACCTTACCCTCGATACGTACCTTATATTGCTGAGTGTTAAGCAAGGAGGAATCAAGTAACATTTTTAAAGTCTTTGGTATGACGCGATTGAACCCAGGTCTTCTGGATCATTGGCGAACACTCTACCCACTAGACCAATGAGCCGGTATAAAAATTACAGATCGCATCGGCCGGGAATCGAACCCGGGCCGCCCGCGTGGCATGAAACTAGCATTTACACACACACACACATATATATATATATATATATATATATATATATATATATATATATATATATATATATCGGCAGTTGAAAGTGAAATGAAAAACTCGCAGAGAGCAGAAATAATAATAATTGATAAGAAATGAATAATTTTTATTTCGTGGATTCTGTCGCTCCAGTGGACCATGGAATAAGAATAAAAGAAAGCAAAAAGATTAATAAATGTTTAGACTTTGCAAGAGAACCTTGAAAAACCTAAGTAATATAAAGCCGTTGGTGATACCAATTATATTTGTTGCCCTTAGAACTATTTCCAAAAACTAAATAAAGACTTTGGGGAAACAGGAGATAGAAGGGAATATCGAAACCGTCTAGACCACAGCAGATTTAAGATTAGCTTGAATCCTTTGAAGAGTCTTTGAGAACTGAGGAGGCTTCAGTAAAAATCCATCAGTTAAAACTAGTGTGAAAAACAAGGAAAAAAGTGATAGTCCTAATGAACAGCCTCAGTTATTTAACTATCGCTGAAAGGAAGAAATATGGATTAATGTCTTTTCTTGGGTCATTTGTACAAAATGAAACGCAGTCAGTTCATTCAGGATTTGAACTTCATTTCCTCTGGTGATAACCATTACGCTTTAATTGGACAACCAGCCTAGGAGAAGAAAAAATTCGTAGAGTGGCTGATGCTACACTATAAACAAATCTCCTATGAGAGCAGTTGAGTGGTTCACATTTTTTAAATGAACAATTAACAACTCATTTATCAATACGAGATGAAATGATAGGAAACTTCACTTGATTTTGATTTGTTTTATGGACTTTAAAGTTCATTTCACTTGAACATTAAAAAAAAAAAGAATTAATGTACATGAAGGCGTCAAACTGGAGGCGTCAGTCTTTTATATCCACCCACCTAAAAAGACATTTTTTAAAAAATAAGATAAAGATATTTATCTACAAATGTGATCTACTTCACAAAAAAGAATCTTCAAAGAATTTTTTTTTATTGTTGGTATGGTTTGGTTGTTTAATGGTATATTCAACCTTCTTGGGTAACTTAATGCTGAAGAAAGAACTTGTTATCTCGTGGATTTTTCTGTTCGAGTAATAATGCTATTCAACCCCTGGCTGATGGGAAATAGCTATTTTATAGCTTTCTCAAGTTTTTTAATCCAAAAGTGAACTTAATAGCGCGCTTGGAGTTCGAACACTTTACCTTCGAGTTAGCAGTTGTGCCACGGTGACTTTCCTCGTTATAGGGAGTTAGTTCATCAAATTTAATGTATAAGCAAGAAATAAATGGAAATCAGCAACGATTTATTACAGAATATTATAGTTTAAATTAGCGTAATTATAATGCATATATTTTGTAAAATTTACACAGGCCCAGTTAGAAAACACACACACACACATACACACACACACACACACACACACACACGCGCGCGCGCACGTGTGTGTGTGTGTGTGTGTGTGTATAATACTTGCAGAAATACCTGGTGATGACCAGAATAAAAATGATCTCATGAAGCACATTTCGTTTAAAAAAATTCTATGGGAATTTTAGATTTTTCTTCCTGAGCATGCACATATTTGACTGCGGTTAAGTGCTAACTAAATGAAATTGTGGTTATTACAAAAATATTGTTGTACAAATGATAATAATAATAATGATAATAATATTTAGAAACAAACAAATAAAATTACCATCTGTTGATAATCAGCTGAAGATCGAGCGTTTGTGAAACTTAACATTCTGAGTTGATTTGTTTTCTTTATTATTATTATTATTATGTTTGTTTTTTGTTTTTGTTTTTTACTTTTTTGAGTGTTTGTCACACCAGCGATAACTAATGGTTTCCCACTGGAGTCAGAGTGACAACAAATCTTCTCAAGTCTCCTGGATTCTTCTTATTAGTGTGACCGATCTCAATAATGTGGTAGTTTGCATGGTCTCTACTCGTCCTCTTATTTTTCTAGTCCACCACTTCCTGTACCAATCCTTTGGTGACTGTACCAAGTGCACCAATTACAATTGGTATTACCGTCATTTTCATGTTCCATTGTTTATTCAGTTCTCTATTATTATTATTATTGCTATTCCTTTAAGAGTTTTTCACCGCTGCGTTAGTTGTTGATTTTTCCCTGGAGTCTGAGTGACTGCATGTTTCCTCGACTCTCTAGGACTCTTCTCAGTATTCTGACTGATCTTAATAATGCTGTAGTTTGGATGGTCTCCACTCGTCCTCTTATCTCCAAGTCTTCTAGTCCCGTTAACAATACTTTGATGGTTTTACCTAGTGCCCCAATTACAACTGGTATCTCTGTTACCTCCATGTTCCATTTTTTTTAGTTCTCTAGCAAGGTCTAGGTACTTATCTCTCTTTTCGCTTTCTTTAATTTTACTCTGTGGCTTGCCGGGACGGCAAAGTTCACTTTTGGGCAGTTTTTTTAATTGACTCAAACTAGGTCTTGTTGTCCGGCCGAGATTAGGTGATCTCTTTATATTTGTGTGTTTCATTTTTGAGATAGATTCTGGGTTGTGCATTTATCATTTGGTATTTTGGTCAAATTTAAATTTTAGCGTTAAAATTATTTTATTCATTTGAGAGTTTTTCATACCAGCAATAGCAGATGGTTTTCCACGGGAGCTTGAGTGACGGCCAGTCTCTTCAAGCCGAGCGCACCGAATTTACATTTGGTATTACTGTCACTCTTATTACTTTACTCCCTGAAGGTTTTTCATAACAGCTTAAACTGATGGTCTTTCGTTGGAGTTTGAGTGACAGCAAGTCTCTTCAAGTCTCCAGAACTCTTCTCAGTATTCTGGCCGATCTCAATAATGCTGTAGTTTGGACAGTCTCCATCCGTTCCGTCATTTCCAAGTCCTCCAGTCCTAGTACCAATCATTTGGTAACTGTACCAAAAGCGCCAATTACAATTGGTATAATCGTCACTTTCATGTTCCACAGTTTATTCAATTCCCTTGCAAGGTCCACGTACTTATCACACTTTTCGCTTTCTTTCAATTTTATTCTGTGGTCTGCCAGGACTGCAAAGTCGACAATTCAGCAAGTTCTCTCTTTTTTGCTGAGCTCTGGTCGTCTGGCCGAAATTAGGTGATTCGTTTGTATCTCAAAATCCTAGTAAAGTTTGTTTGTGTGTGTGATTATCCAGGACAGATTCTGGGTTGTGCATATACCATTTGTTCGTAGGGTCAAACTTCAAGTTTTTGCACAATTCCCAGTGGATCCCTTTGGCCACCCAGTCATGCCTAGTCTTATACTCTTTCTGTGCTAATTTGCTGCATTCGCTAATTATGCGATTGATGGTTTCGACTCAATCACCACAAAACCTATATCTGGTGTTTTGTTGCGTCTTATCTATTCTTACATTGATATGATTGGTCCTTATGGCGTTGTTCTGTGCTGCTATTAGAAGAGATCTAGTTTCTCTTTTAGGCTTTGATTTTCTTAGCCACGTCCAGGTTTTCTCGTGTGAGATGTCGCTTGTTAGTCGCCTAAAACGTCAAAAGAGTTGTTTTTCTTCCCACTTTTGTTTTCTGGTTATTGTCGTTCCATTGATCCTCATGTTAGTATTGTTTCTGGTGACTGTAATCAATCCTTCTCTGTGCTTTTCTATGTTGTCCTCGAGTCGTTATATCGATGCTTCAAGGCTGTTTTCAATGCTAGTAAGTTCTCTTCCCCTTCCTTCCTTGACACATATAGTGTATCAACGTCATCTCTGGGATGCAAGTCCTTATGTATCGTCATTAGTTTTCTTGTTCTCTGGTCCATTTATTCGTGTTCTTTTCTGGTTCACTTCAAAAATGGTCCCCGTATCTTACGAGGAAGATAGCCCAGTTATTTATTCCTTTGGCAAGGTTCCTGCAATAGAGTTTTGTCTTAAGTAATTTTCTGGTTCTTCTGAGATACTCTTTTTAAATTTTTTCTTTCATTTCCACTTGTTTAAATATTCCCATATAATTGTAAGTTTCCTTTTCTCCGAGCGTTCTAATTACTTGGTTTGGTAGTTCGACTATTTCCGTCATGTGTCGTTTGCCGCGTTTTATGACTAGCATGGCACATTTTTCTATGCCAAATTCCATTCCTATATCTTGAATGTATATTCTTACTGTTTATATTTGGGTTTCCAGTTCTTTTTCGTTGTTGGTAAACAGTTTGATATCGTCCATACACATCAAGTGGTTGATCTTTTTTTGCAATTTACTGAGTTTGTATCCGGCTGTGCATTTCCTAAGGATGTGGTTGAGTGACATCATCTTTGGATCGTTACCCCTGCTAAGCTTTTTCCACCTGCTGTCAATTTCACTCTCCAGGTTTCCATGGTCTTCTCGATAAACTGTTCGAATTTGTCGGGTATTTTATACATTTTGAGACAGTGTAGTATCCAACTTTGAGGGACCATATCTGAAGCCATTTTTAGTCAATCCAGACCATAGCTAGATTTTTCCGTCTCGTTTTACTTTCGCCGAGGAAGTGTTGATCTATATATAGTAGTTCCTCTGTGCTTCTGGTTCCCTTGTGGCATCCTTTCTGTTCCTCTGGAAAGATTCCGCGGCTTATCAATGTGTAGTATATCTCCTCCCTAATTTCTCTGGTCCAGAATCTTTTTGCCTCTTTCGCATCCGCTTGTTCGTATGGCTTTGCCCATTCTCCCTCGATTTGTGAGTTGAATTTTCTTTCGTTGTTTTGGAAATTCCTGTTTTGTCTGTATTGTTTGGTCCTGACTCGGTATCTTTTTAGTCTTCCTTCTTTCGCCAGTATTTTTTGATTAGTTTCCTCAAGTTTTATTTTTCGTTCTAGTTACTGTATTTTTCAATTTTATCCGAATATGTTTTAATGTTCTTTTTTAGTATTTTTGCTTGTTGTATCTTTTTTTAAATCTATGATTCTAGTCTGAATTCCCTCCCAGATTTTGACTTTCTGTTTGTGGTCTTTAGGGGGACCCCAATTTTTTCACAGACTAATTTTGCTCCTGCATATATTAAATCATTTAACCCCGTGATGTCGTTTGTCGGGATATTTGTCTATAAGTCATTCACTTTCTCGTTTTTGGATTTGACTGTCCTCCAGTCTTGGTTCCTGAGAGAAGGCAATGTGGTTTTCTTTTCAGATATGATTCTTTTCATGATATCTAGATTCATTTTTTCTTCTTGGATCAATGTTTGCGTCTATATTTGCGGTGTATCGGTCATTGTCATGTCGTTTTTGGTTAGGAGTTTCTGGCTTTCCCGTATTTAGCATCTCAGTTACTGTATTAGGGGTCTGTAGATGTGTTTGCCTATATATTTGTTGGTGGATTTCTATTATTTCAAGATCAGAAAACCAACCATTCTTTGTTAGTGTCCTAACCTGGTCAGCGAGCCTTTGGTTTGTTGTCTTAAATCTACTGAATTCTGTCCAGATTTCCATCATTCTTTTTCTATACCCTCTTTTTGCAGGGTTGCTTCTAAAATAACTGTATAATGCTAGTTTGTTATCTTCCCTAGTCCATTTTCTACGCAGTGGTGTCTGGTGTGAGTGTTCCATTTGTTCATCGTTTGTGTACCAGAAAGAAGAATCATTTGTGTACCTGGAAGAACAGTCAATATTCGAAGGATGCAATCGGGTTCCTCCAATTGGCTATCAGAGGAGGACCTGCCGATCATGACACCTAAACCTGTTGTCTGGGTCCCATCTAGAATTATGTTTCGATTTGTCATTTTTCATGGGTAGTATATTATGGCTATACCAGACCTCGGGGTCGTTTATTATCTGCGCGCACCTGACACAAATGTGACCGAAAACAGTTATGGCAAATGTTCATGTAGAGCGGGTCACACAAAAATAAATAAATAAACAAATAAAAATAAAAAAAAGGAAAAATTATTAAGTTTTAACTTAGTTGAAGTCCACAGACAGGGTATATACTTTGCCTCTCACAATAATTACCTGAGCTAGTTTTTTTTTTGTTTTTATATTTACTGCCGAAATTTGAGACGTCGTTTCCACTTAGTCTGGCCATTTCAGAGTAAAAACTGGGCTCACTATTATTATCATTATTATTATTATTATCATAATTATTATTATTTACTCCTTATCGAGTTTTTCACCCCAGCGTTAGCCGATGGTTTCTCACTGGAGTTTGAATGACAGCTTGTCTTCTCAAGTCCCCAGGACTATTATGGCCGATCTCATTAATGCTGTTGTTTAGATGGTTTTCACTCGTCCTCTTATTTCCAAGTCCTCCATTCCCTGTACCAATCCTTTGGTGACTGTACCAAAAGCACCAATTACAATTAGTATCACCATCATTTTCATTTTCCACGGTATTTTCACTTCCCTAGCAAGGTCCAGTTACTAATCTTTCTTTTCACTTTCTTTCAGTTTTACTCTGTGGTCAGTCGGGAGGGCAAAGTCCACATTGGTTGTTGATTATTACAAGGTTTGGTCGTCTGGCCGAGATTCATTTGTATCTCAAAATCCCAGATGGTTTTGTGCGTATCCTTCTCCTGGACAGATTCTGGGTTGTGCATATAACATTTGTTCGTATTATGATAATAATTATTATTATTATCATTATTATTATTTCATTTAACTTCTTGAGTTTTTCACGCCTGCTTTCACTGGTGGTATATTACTGGAGTCTGAGTGACAATAAATTTCCTCATTATTATTATTATTATTATTATTTACTCCTTGAGAGTTTTTCAGATCAGTTTTAGGTGATGGTCTTTCGTTGGAGTTTGAGTGACAGCAAGTCTCCTCAACTCTCCAGGACTCTTCTCAGTATTCTGCCCGTTCTCAATAATGTTGTAGTTTGCATGGTCTCTATTCGTCCTTCTACCTCCAAGTCCTCAAGTCCCTTTCTCAATCCTTTCGTGACTGAACCAAAAGCACCAATCACGATTGGTATAATTGTTACCTTCATGTTCCACAATTTTCCCAGTTCCCTAGCAAGTCCAGGTACTTATCCTTCTTTTCATTTTCCTTCAGTTTTATTCTGTGGTCAGCTGGGAGGGCTAAGTCTACAATTTTGCAAATTCTTTTTTTTTTTTTTGTTGATTATTATAAGGTCTGGTTTTTTGGCCGCGATTAGGTGTTCGGTTTGTATATCAAATTTCTATTGGCGTTTATGCGTGTCATTATGTAGGACAGATTCTGGGTTGTACATATATCATTTGTTCGTAGGGTCAAACATCAAGTTTTTGCACACTTCCCAGTGGATCACTTTGGCCATCCAGTCATGCCAAGTCTTTCTGTGTTAATTTGCTGCATTCGCTTATTACATGATTGATCGTTTCGTCTCTATCACCACAAAACCTACATTTGCTATTTTGTTGCGTCTTATCTATTCTTGCTTTGATATGGTTGGTTCTTATGGCGTTGTTTTATGCTGCTATTTGGAGAGATTCTGTTTCTCTCTTAAGGTTTCCTTTTCTTAGCCACGTCAATGTTTTCTTGTGTGAGATATTTATTAGTCGTTTAAAACGCCCATAGTGTTGTTTTTCTTCCCACTTTTGTTTTCAGGTTATTGTCGTTCTGCTGGTCATCGTGTCGTTGGTATTGTTTCTGGTGGCTGTAATCAATCCTCCTTCGTGTTTTTCTATGTAGTCCACGAGTCGTTGTGTCGATGCGTCAACGCTGTCTTCAGTGTTGGCAAGTCGTCTTCATCCCTCCTTTCTCGATACATATAATCTATCAAGGACATCTCTGGGATATAATGCCTTATGCATGGTCATTAGTTTTATTGTTCTTTGGTCCATTTACTTAAGTTCTTCTCTAGTCAATTTTAGAAAGGGTACGAGGGGTACAGCACTGGTATTTATTCCTTTGATAAGGTTTATTATTATTATTATCGTTATTATTATTATTATTATTTTCAGCTTTACTTTCAATTTCTTACAATCCTTCACTGGGTCTTTACCCAAGACCTAGCTTGAGGGAAGATAGTAATTATATGCATTCAATGTTTTTATGTATTTTGCAGCCTCTTTGTTATTAATATTATCAATATTAGATGTGTGTGTGTGTGTGTGTGTGTGTGTGTGTGTGTGTGTGTGTGTTGCTTTATGCTATACGAAAACCCTTCATATCCTTCACCTAAATGAGAATTTATTTCGTGGTGACGATGTGGAAAAATTATATCTTGTAGTTGAGAAGTTGTTCTATCCAAACTTGAGCATCCCTTCCCTGTATCTGTGGTGATTAATTTAAAAATTAATAAATTTCTTACAGAGCGTCCCACATGGATTCTAATTGCTGTCATTCAACTTTTTTATTAGTTTTTATTTATTTTTTTGTTTTTTTTTTGAAGTAATTTAAAAATGTTGAAACGAATTTAATGAATCATGAAAAATGAATAAAATTATTTTATTGATAGGAAACAGATTTCAGAAATTGCATTTAATATTTCTCCCTCAATAACAGGAAATCTGACGCTACATAGTCTTTGAGAATTAATATCTTTACCAGAGACAATTTTTAAAATCACACCACTTCTGAATGTAGACTTTTGTATGTTATAATATTTATCATGCAAGCTTTGCTTATTAATTGCTCAAAAGGGTTTTTATCTCCGGATTTTCAGTTTCGTCTGGCAAACAAGAATTGAACAAATCGTTGTAGATATGTGGGGTTTGAAGGTTTTTAGGTAGGTCAGTGGCTAAGGGCAAGGCTGTCTTGCCGTAAGTTATCTGACTCCATATTTTGGTTATTTTGTTTTACCCCACGTTGACTGGCTGGCGCAATGCCTTGCCCAAAGAAGGTCCATAAGAAATATACAAAAAGGAAAAATAAGAACAGATAGGAGACGAAAACATTTCTTTCATACTTTCCTTTATTTACTTGGTGAATGGACTAACCAACGCTACGTCCCAAAACATAGCGTGGTGTCAAAAACACCCGACAGTAAAATCGGTGTTGTCGGTTCGACGTCACTACCCGAAAAGAGGTCGGTTCACAGAAAACCTGAGTATTTATCTCTCTTCACCGGCTCCAAATTCGCCACTCCAAAATTCTTCTAATTTTGGTGCGACCGCTTCTCATTGGCTACTTTACATTTTATTATTTTTCTTTTTTCTGATTTTAACCGGATGGATGCGTGGAGCCTTATGCGTGGCGACTCGTTTATACATTTTGTATCTGGCAGCCGACGAGTCAATATCCGGTTGGGAGTTTTTACTATTAATTCCTAAATCGCCACAGATATCAAAATTGTGATCATTCAGAAATTTTCAATCAGTACAATATTCACACATTAAAACTAATTTACATAGACGAATCATCTATTAACCCCCCCACAAATCGTCTTTGCTCTTTACTGTAAATGTTAAATCGATTTGATTTTACAAGTTTGCAAATGCACCCGTTCTGATAAGAAATATTTGTTTCAGATTCTTTTCTCAATAAAGAAAAAATCGTTGAAATGAGAGCGAAATTTAACCAACTGACGTCTTTATCAGCTGAGCAAAATCAAACTTCCTAAATCTTTTGTGTATTGCGCATTTCTCGTATGCCAGAGAGAGAGAGAGAGAGAGAGAGATAGAAAAGAGACAGAAAGGGACAGACAGGCAGACAGAGACAGATAGAGAAAGAAATGATGTCAGATAAGAGAGAGAGAGAGAGAGAGAGAGAGAGAGAGAGAGAGAGAGAGAGAAGGGGGAGGCGAGAGTATGAAAAAGGAAAGAATTAGGTTTTAAGTTCAGTCTTCTCACTACTTACTACATCTTTACTAGCTGAGCAAAGCACTGCTTTTTTCTTTTTCTTTTCTTTTCTTTTTATTGGGGTTGTTTGAATTATGAATCCACTGCCATACTGGTGCAAGCAAAATTCACAGCATATTTGAGAGAGGCAGACCAAGTTGTTGTTCCTTTGGCATATGTTACCTGAGGAACAGGAGAAGGGGGTCAGATGAGGTGCCACCACACAACAGGTTGATCAGCAAGGGAGATAAGTTGCTAGGTCGGTAGGTAAGTTGCAGGTCGGCAAAGAATTTTGAAGTTAGCCTTGAAAATTAGCGAGGCGTAGGTAAATAGAAAAAAATGGTGAGTGGGAAAAAGTACCCAAAGGGGTGGTTGTTGGAATGTAAATAATAATAATAATAATAATAATAATAAGAAGAAGAAGACTGGGAGGAAGAAGAAGAAAAGAGAGAATGGGTGTTGTTCTCAGTTCTAATGTGGAAAGGGGCGTCTCTAAAAAAAAAAAAAAAAAAATTAAAGGCACTCTACGGAATGTTCTTTCAGGCATATTGACGTCATTGATGACGTCAGAACAAGGTGAGACTTTTTCATTCTTTCTCTCCATCATTTGCCAACCAAAAGCAACCCAATTCGCTCAACATTCACGCCTGGACGATATTCAATGAATAAAGGCGACGACTGTGGCGGTGGTGGAAGTGGCAGCGACGGTGGCGACGGCGGTGGTGACGACGACAACGACAAATTAATTCCGAAAATATACTTTTGAGAATATTGGATGGGGTAGATATCATAAAGAAGTGATTAAAATTCAGAAGAAGAAGAAGAAGAAGAAGAAGGAGGAGAAGAGGAGGAGGAGGTTGAGATAAGAAGGCGTTTGACAGATCTAGAAGAGAAGCAAAAAGTTGTGAGAAGAAAAAAAGATGATAATCGGAGAAGAATACGAATAAAAAATAGAAAAAAAATTACAAATCGACATATATAGGAGTCATATATTGACACACTTTATTTTAATATTTCACTGAGGAACTTTTTTTAAGTTAATGAAAAGCAATTTCATTGCAAACACAAATGTTTTTTTCGTTTCCTCTTACGAACTTGCCGACAGGACTGGAAGCAGTAATCTTTTCTTTGTACGTTGGCACGAAGAGGAAAAAAGAGAAGAGAAAGGATGGCGAGACACAAAAAAAAGTGAAAGAAAAAGAAAGAGAAATGTAAAAACAATTAAAGAAAAGAATAAAAAGTGAAATAGAGAGAAAATGAGTGAGACAGAAAAAGAGACAAAGATTGAGAGAGAAAGAAATAGAATATAAAAAAAAGAACTGAAATTCAATACACCAACGAAAATAGATAAGAAGAAGGCAGTGGGTAATGGGTGGTAGTAGTAGTAGTAGTAGTAGAAGGAGAATGTTAGATATATAAAAAAAGGTTGATGAAAATCAAAGAAAGAATATGAAGGAGGGGGTAAGAGGAATTAATAGAAAAGTTGGCTGACGAAAGATGGAACGAAACTGAAAAAAGAAATTTGAAAGACAAGAGATTGAAAAAGAGACTGATAGAATGGTGAGAATACAAGAAAAAAATTTATAGAAAAGGCAGGGAGGAAAAAAAAAGAAGAGAAACTGGTAGTGAAAAAGAGACTGATAGAATGGTGAGAATACGAGAAAAAAATTTATAGAAAAGGCAGAGAGAAAAAAAGAAGAGAAACTGGTTGTGAAAAAGAGACTGATAGAATGGTGAGAATACGAGAAAAAAATTTATAGAAAAGGCAGAGAGAAAAAAAGAAGAGAAACTGGTTGTGAAAAAGAGACTGATAGAATGGTGAGAATACGAGAAAAAAATTTATAGAAAAGGCAGAGAGAAAAAAAGAAGAGAAACTGGTTGTGAAAAAGAGACTGATAGAATGGTGAGAATACGAGAAAAAAATTTATAGAAAAGGCAGAGAGAAAAAAAGAAGAGAAACTGGTTGTGAAAAAGAGACTGATAGAATGGTGAGAATACGAGAAAAAAATTTATAGAAAAGGCAGAGAGAAAAAAAGAAGAGAAACTGGTAGTGAAAAAGAGAAATTAACAAAAGAATAAAAGAAACAATAAATAAAAGAAGAACAGAGATAAAGAGATATATAGATAGGCAGATAGAAAGTAGGGGGGTTGAATTGGGGAAAAGAAGAAAATGAAGGAATAAATTAAGAGAGAATGAAATGAAGAAAAAAATGGGTTGAGAGAAGTGAATACAGAAAAAAAAACCCAGATTGGAGAGGTTTGTGGGACAAGGAACAAATCTTTGGTGGTCGAAGTGGCGCAGAAATGAAAAGTACTTCGGAATATTTACTAATAAAGTAAAGTTGGCTATCTTAGTCGAGGATGACCAGAAGGCTCTCTTTTGAATAGCAACTACACCGAAATGTAGTGGCGCTACTCCATTCAATGCTAATATTTACGAAGCTTAACTTAAATCAGTTGAAGCCCACAAATTTGAGCCACTCAGTGAGTATTAAAATCATTATGCTTGGGAATGAGAAAAGATAATTTGTTGATACTCTTTTTAGTTTAGGGCTAAATGAAAGCTTATAAATGATGGTAAGATTGTCTTGCACCAATCATCTTTTGGGAACGGCCTAAGTACCTTAAAATAATGTTGTATCGATTACAAACTCACACACACACACACACACACACACACACACACACACACACACACACACACACATAATATTAATAATATTGTTCGCGATATTTCTTGACTGCCAAATATCAGCAATAAAACATACATATCTAAATCAGGAGAGTGTAGATACAGAGTCAACAGTGCTTAGTGACTGTTTCTCGCCTTGCAATCGGCAGACCAACACTTGGTCTGACATACATTATCCTAACACACACACACACACACACACACACACACATATATATATATATATATATATATATATATATATATATATATATATATATATATATAAAATTAAAACCGTTAGATGGTTGGTTGTATAATATAACGTATCAACTCTTGTAGATTATTTATCGCCAAATATTGTTTATACATATATATTAAGTATATATGATTTGTGAACGAATAATTTGTATGTATTTTTTTTTATCCGAGCAAAGGCTCATTCGTTTATTAACACTTAAATGCTTTCAAGTATTGCAAACACTAATAGTTCTATTTGCAACAGTTAAATGATTTCCTGCATAGTAAACGATTAAACAGTTCTATTTGACCCATAGTTTGGATCCTAACTAGTACAACAACTCCTGGTCAGAGTGGATCTGGGAGTAATTGCAATGAAAAGGTACTCGACATTCTCATAATCCCAGAACAGGAGCCTCACCGTCAGATGTAGTTTAGTGTGATACCCAGGACATTTGGGGTGTTTTTTTCCCTTTTTTTGCAGTCGGTGTATTTTACAGCCTCAGCCAACTGAGATGAAAACTGCTTGATAAAATCAAAGAATATAGATAAGATCTAAAACGGTCGTAAAACCAGCAAAATTGTTAGAGTGCACGAAAGTCCTAAGCAATCATCACAATGTTATAAGAAAAAGATATTTTAAGAGATGTATCTACATATATAATAAAAACACAAACGACTCGGAGTTTAACGTAATCGAACAAAACAAAAATGAGTGCTTGCAAAATACATCAATTGAAATGCAAATATTTTAGATCTACTGGATGGCGTCACCCGCTCTCATAAGTAGAAATGGACTCAACTGAAAGAAATGGGTATTTAATGTAATAGATAAGGTGGTTATGTAGCTGCTGCAGTGTTGTTGTAGCATCGATAAAATTCGGAGAGAATTGTTTGATCGTTCATCGGAATGATGGTTGAGACGAGAAAGATGGGACTCAACGAAGTGACATCTGGATAATTTAGGTTATATGAGGAACATAGGAATTTGAAAAAAAAAAAACGAGGCCATTGGCGAAAGAGAGTGATAAGTTCAAATTCTGGGTGAGGTTGTTGGCGTATCGCTTTGTGCTAATGCGTTTGAGAAAGATATGAATCCATCTCTACTAACCCGCCGCCTAGTTTATTGGTAAATAATAGGGCTAACTAGTTTCTTTAGTTTGTTCCGGCAACCATTTTAGAAGGAAAGATTCGACATTCCAACCAGGTGTTTTCCGCTTAAAATTTGACTTTGTGTCACATCCTAGACATTGGGTAAATATAGAACCTGACGAAGTTAAACATTGCATCAAAATCTGATCTCTCTGATAAAATAGAATTTGAATTCTTCCAATCTTTAGCCGTGTCAGTACTACTGTATAGTTGCACCACTTGGACTCTAATGAAACATTAAGAGAAAAAACGGGATGGGAAGTACGCAAGGAATCTGTCTACTGTTTTGAACAAAGTAGCACCCTACTAAACAGTTTTATGGCCACTTACTTTCTATCACACAAGACACATTGGCATTAGTCGAATAGCAATAGCTGATTCGTTAGCTTTGTGAAAGCACTGGGTACTGTCTAGAGGACTTACTAGGATAGGGAAGGAAGTGAGAAGGAATCAATGGAATTCATGCTGTTGGCATGCCTTGATGATGATGACGATGATAATAATCTTATTCAACACTGTATAGTGTACACGGCATTCAGTGGGTTATGAATCCCCAAAAGTCATTGATAAACAATAGGTATCGTCATGAACATCACAGCACTGATCACTGCCAGCGAATATCACCATTGGGACATAGAAGACTAGCGTAGTGTCGCCAAGCAAGACGAGACACATTTTCAGTACTTTCTGGCAGACGGTAGAGTTTATGCGTGGAGAAGACTGCAAGAGTGAATGGGTCCAGTCTGACAACAGGATATAATGGTGTGTGATATGCTCAGTGGAGATACGTAAAGGCCACTCGGGAAACTGGAGTCTATCTTGACAAGTACAACACACAAATTACTGGTTGAAGACTCTCTCTCTCTCTCTCCAAATGCCAATCATATTTTTCGAGGGTGACGATTTGTTCCCGCAAGATAACCTGACACCAACCTCGTGCACGTTGTGACACTATAAGCGTCGAAGAAACATTCGGCTGATTCTAGGTACTCCATTGCTAACTATGCTGATCAGTCTAAATCGACATTGAATATGTTGTTAACCTCAGCAAATACCATGAAAACACTCAAAACAAACACAACTGGGTTATAAAATTATTACTTAAAATTAGGTCCTGTATACGTATATAAAATGAAACGCAGTTTTTTCCAAGCAGCGATCGTGTCGATACTGCAATATGGATGCACTACATGGACGCTAACTAAACGGCTGAAGAAAAAGCTTGACGGCAACTACACAAAAATACTGCGAGCAATATTGAACAAGTCCTGAAGGCAACATGCCACAAAGCAGCAACTGTACAGCCACCTACTTCCCATCACGAAAACTATCCAAGTAAGACGAACCAGACATGCAGGACACTGCTGAAGAAGTAGGGACGAGCTTTTAAGTGATGTACTCCGATGGACCCCTTCACATGGCCGTGCGAAAGCAGGGCGGCCAGCTTGAACCTACATACAGCAGCTCTGTGAGGATACGGAGTGTAGCCCTGGGGACCTACTGAAAGTGATGAACGATAGGGAGGGGTGGCGAGAGAGGGTCAGGGATATCCGTGCTGATGATGATATGCGCATGTGTTCACCAATCTCTGTATTTATAAGTAGTTGGCCGACCGTAATCGAGATCGACCCGAAGTCTCCCTTTTCGATAGCTACTGCACCGAGGTGTAGGGTAAGGCGCTACTCCTTTCCCTAGATTGCTCCACTTTACTCTTGATCTGTACCTTATAATGCTGAGTATTATGCAAGGAGTAAAATTCAGCTGGTTTCGAGCTAAACAAGTTTTCCCCTAACGTTTTCACCTGATTTTCTGAAGAAACCGTTTTGTCATTCAGAGCATTTTGTAGAGAATAAAAAAGATGGAAATCATATGGTATTAGGTCTGGTGAATATGATGGATCGGGCAGAACAGATCAACTTAAATCCAATATTTTTCCTGCAGGATTCCTTTGATTCTCAAGGAGAAGTACAAATTTTCTCTGAATGATGAGTCCGAGGTATTTTCTTCGAAGATTCTCATGCACACGTTGCATTTTTTGAGCGAATAGGTCTGCAGTGAGTGCATATCTGCGGTTTAAAAACTCAAAATGAATAATACCACGGTGATCCCACTATATCCCTAGCATCACTTTTCGTCCATGAAATTCTGTCTTTGAGCAGCGGAGATTTATTTTTATCAGTCCTCTGCCTTTTGTCATAAACGACTCATTTGTTGTCATCTGTCATGATATTCTTGAGAAATAGAACGTTTGTCTACCTTGAAAGAAGACTTGTGGTCATAGATATCTGATCTTCTTTAGTCTTATTTAAAGTATAAGAAAGCTAAACGCTCTGCTTGCTCATTTTTTATCCTTTTCAAGTGGCGGAAGAATATAGATTGGGAAGTGTTTAAGTCAATGCTAATTACCGAGTAGTTCTATGCAATATTCTTAAAGCATCTTAATCGAAGTCAGATGAGCGCCCTGGAATGGCTTCATCTCTCAATGACATCAGAACAAAACTTTTAGAACCAGTTTCGGATTTAGCGGTCAGTAATGGCACCTTTGCCATTAACAAGACAGGTTTTCGTGACTGTTTTGTTATTCTCCCACAACATTTCATGTCGAATATAAACTTTCATTTAATCCATTTTAGAGGTGTGACACCATAGAATAGATAATGATGCACTCTCGTTCACTACTGCAATAAGAAGAACAGATTCTTTGATCTTTACGCTTGCGTTTAAAACATTAGGAGTTTGAAATGTGGAGTTACAAATTGCTTTTACAAAACAAAATCTATTTATTACAACCCAATAAATATATGTTAGGATAACATTGACACAGAGCCAGCAGCACTTTGTGACTATTAGTTCCACGCTTATATGCAATCATCAGACTAAGTCTAATTGTATTATAATATATATACATACATATCTGTTTGATGAATATGTAAAGCATGAAACCTAGGTTCACAGACGCTACCATATATATATATATATATATATATTATTGATATTATTACTGTTGTTGTTGTTAAAGATGACAGACAAGTTTTAAGATTTTAGCTTTTCGTTTTTATTAGCCTTTTTTTGCTTGCAAATATTATGTCACAGATGAGTATGAAGGCTGGTTAATTACTGTCCGAAATCTCTGACCTTTCGACCCCAGTACATGTATTTCCGGCTTTAAATGGTCACTGAATATGTACTCATATTGCAACATCAGATATTTCGCAAAAGTATTTAACAGCCGTCATCCTGATTTGCGACAATTCACTCGTAAACACGAAAATTCTTATGAAATACTTTAAGTTCTTGTCTGTCATCTTTAATAAGATACGCTTAGAAGAAATTTACTACCTAAATACACACACACACACACACACACACACACACAAATGCATACCCTCGCAAGCACACACTTTTGTGAGGTGCCCTTGGTTATTGTCGTAGGAAATGGACCCGGCGAACCAAGTTCAAATCCTGGACGAGGTTGATTGCATTTTACATCTCACTAATCCTCTTCTGAAAGGCATGAATCCAATTATTCTCTCTTCAGCTATGGGAAAATAGTAGGGCAGAGTGAGGTTGATAAATACATACACACACTATACTTTGTTTTAATGGCATATCAATATTCAAGGGTTATTTAATGCCAAATTATCCTTGGAGAAGAACAGTGGTAACACTATTTAACCCATTGTCGGGGGATGTGGGTGTTTATAACTTTTCCTCGGGTATTAGTCTAAAGGTCAACGAAATAGTGTAACTGGAGTTCGGACTCGCTTACTGCGATGTTGCAAACAAGCACATTAGCTACTTCACCACAGAATATATATATATATATATATAAAGAAAAATTTCCTAATACCGGTGATAGAACATATGTAGACCTAGTTTTGAACTGCGTATGCACTGAGTCAGCAGTACTTAGTAACTGCTAGGTTTTTTTGGCAAAGGGATTATCAGACCAAATGTTTGTTCAAATGATCTTGGTCTGATGATAGCATAACTTACACTGCTTGTAACCAAGTGCTGTTGAGTATGTGTCGACACTATCCACACCTAAATGTATATCTACTCTATTACCGATATTGAGCACTTTTTAAAAATAAATATAGCAAGTATATATATATATATATATATATATATATATATACATAAAGCATACGAATGCATATGCTTCTATATGCTTCTATGCACGCACTAATAAGCCAAAACATGATGACGAAAAACATATGGCAAGAATGACACCTACTATCCTCTGTCAACTGCACATGTCACCTACATGTGAGTAAGCCTGCATCTAGTGATTCATTCTAATGTGCTAAGTATTGCATTTATAAGCAAGAAGAAATATGGATTGTTATGGCTAGAATACCAAGTCAAAGCATAAACATCTCGGCTTGTTAGGTGTTTTCGTTTAGTTACGAAGTATCTATTAACACAAGTCTAAGGAGAAAATAATCACCAATCATCGACAAGTCAATACTTATCGATGCCAGATATCAATGGAGATTTTTCCAGTCAAGTATAAGCTAAGAACAATTATCCTTCTAAAATCTTCTCAACGATTTGTCAAGGTCACTGAAAAGGCGAATTCACATAGCAATTGCTATCAAGTTCATTTAATATTTCATTGCTTCTTTCTGTTTGTTGCATTCTTCCCGACAATTGCATGCACCTCACCAGCATCGTATAAACACTAATAAATTTAACAATTCCATTGTCATCCGGTTTGAAATATTTACTGGTCCGAATGAAATTTAGGGTTTTTCTAAAATATAGAACTTGTTTGGAAAATACAAATAGTAAAAAGGACACACACATACACACAAACACATATATATATATACACACACAGTTATTCACTAAGCTAAACTGTAATTTGAAGTTCAGGACACGCTATTACACCAACGTGACATATATATATATATATATATATATATATATATAGGGAGAGAGAGGGGGAGGGGGAGAGAAAGAGAAAGAGAAAGAGAGAGAGATAAAGAGAAAGAGAGAGAAAGAGAGAGAGAGAGAGTGAGAGAGAGGGCGTTAACAAATCACATTTGATATCGTTTACATACATACATACATACATACAATTATTTCTAAAATTTAAAACTAACAGCGTAACCTGTAAATATTGCAATACTTTTCAAGCATAAAATAGGATAGTAATAAAAATGGAATAAAACTCACGACTCTAAGTTTTACGCTGTCAATCCTCAGGCGAGCGAGTATTAAACACGTTACAATATATATATATATATATATATATGTGTGTGTGTGTGTGTGTGTGTGTGTATGTGTGTGTGCGTGTGTGTGTGTGTGTATGTGTGTGCTGGCGCGTGTGTATAGAAATAAAAATATGCAAAAATTCCTGTCTCAATACAGAAAAATAAAATTGCCGCATGGTGTAAGAGCGGAAGGAAGAAGGAAGAGGAAACAAAAAAATAAAGAAAAAAGAAATTCCTGAATATTCTAATCGGTTATAAAATCAACGTAGAATACAAAAAAAATTTAAATCCTCTTTTCATTAAAATCATCAAAGTTATTTTCACTAATCATCCCTTGCATTTCTAAGCTCATTATTTTTTTCCCTCGTTGGGCTGGGGCTTAGAACGCGCGGACTGCATCCCCTACAGATAGATAAGCTCTACCCCACCACCAAAAAACAAAAACAAATGTCCTGGGTATGACAAAGAACTACATCTGATGGTGAGGTTCTATTTCTGGAGACCAGGGGAGTAGGGAGTAACCCTTTCATTGCCATTACTTCCAGGCTCACTCCAACCCAGTGTTAGAGTTCCATATTCATATTAAATGTTACTTGATGAGCATTCCGGAAATCATATATAACTGTGAAAATTTTTAAAGAAAATGTACAAATATAGAAACATAAACATATAATGTACGCAATTCCCTAACCTCTAGGCATAAAATAACCCCAAAAATGCCGTTAAAATCAATCAATAAATCAATAAGCCGCATAATTGTTCCGTTATTTTGATTTTATGATTTAGTGACTCAAAAATATGTGAGAATGCTGCTTGTGTAGTTGGGAGGGTACAGTTTTAAGGATGAATACCTAGTGTTAAACTTTCCGTTATTATTTAATACTAATATGACTTGTTTTTATAAGCTGACACGTAAACAAGTGCGTTTCCAATGTTAAAAGCATTTCATAATGATACTGACATTTCTTTTTAAGAAGTGAGCATTTCGAATCAACAATGAATTATTGTCTCCGTTTTATCAACGACTTGAATGATAAAAACTAACTTTCAACACTCGACTTAGAATTTCTTTATTCTGAAAGTTAAAGCAATTTATATAAATCACTTTTTGATATGCAATTTTGTTGGGTTACATACGAAGATAATATAAAAGAGGCGCTCGTAATCGTGGTCGTATTAAATAAACCCAGCGATCCGAGTTCAAATCCTTGACGAGGTTGTTTTCGTTTCACATTGCGTTAATACCCTTGAAAAAGATATAAATCCAAACCCTTCTCTCTTCTGCTATCAGTAGTAGGGTAGACACTAAACTAAATTGTTTGAAATTGGATTGTTTTGAAATTTAAACTGCGTACATAAGCTAAAAGTTCGAAATGGAACTGTTTTTGACATTGAAACTATTCTTACGCTAAATTGAATTGTTAGAAATAGAACAGTTTTGACATTTAACTGTGTGTAAACAAAAAAACTATACTTATACTAAACGGAATTGTTTGAAATAAAACTGTTTGACTAAACTGCATTGCTTGAAATAGACATGTTTTTAACAATTAAACTGAATTGTTTGAAATAGAACTGTTTATTTGTTTAAAATGGATTTGGAATTAAATAACCTACAAAGATTGGTATGCCATAAAACCCAAACAAACAAATAAGCCATTTGCATCCCGCTAAAGAATTAACCTTGTTTCGCACCTTGCTCGTTGCAGAGGAGTTGGGTAAAAATAGGCTTATAAGCATTAT
Source organism: Sepioteuthis lessoniana (assembly GCA_963585895.1). NCBI lineage: Eukaryota > Metazoa > Mollusca > Cephalopoda > Myopsida > Loliginidae > Sepioteuthis > Sepioteuthis lessoniana. The sequence goes on from OY757930.1 coordinate 2,022,655, forward strand.
TGAAGACTATTAGGAATCTATATTTATCCACAGATGCAATCATCTCGTTTATACATATTTCTATTTAGTTGGAATGTAAAGAGGAAGAGTCTTTGTGACGTAGTGGCTAACGTATTCGACTGCGATATCGTAGTAAACAAGATCGGACTCCAGTGGCACTATTTCATTCATTTTCGGACTAATACCCTTGAGAAAGGCTTGAACTCCTTTTACCCTTAGCTATGGCTTAAATATTACTACTATTGTTCTTCTACGAGGATAATTTTGTCATTAAATAACCTACGAAGGCTGATGATTTCGTTTGGTTATTTTGTTTAATGGCATATCAATTATTGTGGGTTATTCAATGCCAGATCTTTTTTTAATATATATATAACTACGATTTTACGTGAATTCACTGGATTTTTCTTCGAAATTCTGCCTCAAATGTTATTTTCTAAGTTTCGCTTAGTCTGCATACAGGGTTAGATTCTGCCTCAAATGTAGTCGCTAAATAGCAACGAAGTCTGAGAAGATGTCGACAAGTTTATCTGAGATTTTCATGCCTCCCAAGTTTTGCTGCAATCTAGAATTACAAGATCTCAAATAAAACGAGGGTTAAAATATAAAAGCAAAGATGTTGAGAGGGGAATTTTCAAAGTTTTTTTTTTTTACATCTTTAAGTTTTCAATAAATATACAAATCAGATGAGTGAAGTTTGATTTGATTATTTGCTTTAATGTGGGTTAATGTCGAATCTTTTATTGAGGTTTGTGATTTGTAAGTGAATAATTTGCTGGTAAATATTTTTCTTTATCAAGAAGTTATTTGGACACAATAAAAAGGTTGGTTGATGATTTTTCTTCGTAGACGTATTTATTGTAAATGGTCTCGTTTTGTTGGTTTATCTTTATATCACAGGGTGCGGAAGCAAAATTAGGAATAGTCTAGTATAAACGACTCTATGATAAAACAAGATTGATTCTAATTAATTAATAAATAAACAACAAAATAAGAAGCTCGACAAAAAAAAGTAAATTTACGCAATATGGCTACCATTTTTTTCAATTATTGCATCAACACGACTTCGAAACAATTTGCATTCCTTCAAAATAAATTCTTAAGACATTTTATTCTATTCCTCCTCAATAGCAGTCTTAAGAGAACCAATATTTGAAGTTTCATTTGTTTTGTTTTCTAAAACGCCCCTTATAGCATAAACAAGGGTGTCAATGTCTGGGCTTAAATCTTGTTTAATTGCTGTTCTCACAGTTTTCTCGTGGACTTTCATTTCATTAGCGTTGAGAGGTCCTTCTTAATCAACATAGCAAGAGCAGTTAAAAAGCTTTCTTTTCGTTTTTTGTTTAGTCCTCCACTCCTTCCCCCTTCCTTAAAAAGCTCTTTTTTTCTGGAAAAAAAGAAGCTTTTCTTTGTTTTGTATACGGTAAACAAAGAAACTTTGGCTGGTTTGGGCGTTAAGAAAATCATAGATTCTTTGTTATTTTTTTTTTTTTTTCTTGCTCACTCAAATTGGGCTGAATTCTAATAAAAAGAAAGTGCTTGAATAATGGAGCTAAGCATGAAAATTTAGATTTATCGCGTTTTTTTTTCTTAAAAACTGGACTGAACAGATTAAAAAACGTTTTATTCCATATTTTGCTTCTGTACCCTATATATATATATATATATATATATATATATATATACTGCTTTGAGATAGGAGATTATTTTGCTTATTTCAACATTTTCAAATTGCATCTTTATATTATTTTCTTTATTGAGTTATGTCTCACAGATTTTAGGTGTGTGCATTCAATCAAGATGTGTCTCATTGTAAAGGCGGTTTGGTATATTGAAAATATTGGCTATTCTTCTCCTCTAAGTAAGTATAAATAGGTGAGATATGTGTGGTGTAAGTGTTGTCGAAATGACGTCACTTCCTCTTTTCTTATTCTTCTTGAACTTTTCCTCCATTCTCCTTGGATTTGTTTTATAGAGCAAAGTTTATTATTTGTATTATTATTCCTGCGTTTTTGCAATTCTTGATTATTGCACTTTTTTGGTCCGTATATGAAATCGTGAAATATTTTTCTGGAAATTCGTTTTGGATTAATTTTGTGGTTGTATCAGTTTGTTCATTTTCCCCAATTTCTGAGATATTTGCGATATGATACATTATTATATCTTTGTTATTTGATAATGAATCTAATTCGTATAATAGTTTTCCTAAGAGTAGGTTGTTGATTTTTTTGGATTTTTTTTATTGCTGTTATAGCTGATTGGGAGTCAGAAAATATTACATGTATTTTTTAAAATTTTTGTTTCCGGGAATAAAGTCAAGTGCCAGGTCTGTTGCATAAATTTCTGCGTTGAAGATTGAAGTTTCTTTTAGAAAATGCTTCTTTTCAATTTTCCTTTTCCATACAGCTGCCCATCCTGTTGCCTTTTCATATTTTGATCCATCAGTGAAGACGTATGAATGTTTAAGGTAGATATCTTTGATTTTCCCAAATTTCTCCGGCAAGTTAAGAAGGTATGAGCTTGTTTTATTATGTTTGTTGAAGTTTGGGTTTTTCGGGTATTTTTATAGTCTAAGGAAAATACGATTGATATCGTTGTATTATGTATTTTTAGAAGAGGTATCTCCGCTTCTTTGCTGATGGGCTCCATCCGGAGTCTAAAGTTTTATTTATCTTTCTCTTTTTGATGGAAGAGGTCTCTGTAATTTGGGTTAAATATGCTATTCTTTGAGAGGTTATTGGGGCTTTATTTTAGTTTTATATGATACTGTAGGGCTATTTATCTTGTTTAAGATTTGAAGGAGTTTTTGCATACTGCTAAGTCGTTGCAAGTATTCTATCAAACACCAATAATTCTCTTTAATATCAATCTTTTGTTTGCACATAGTTAAATCGTTTCAAGTATTATCTAACATTAGTTATTCTATTCATCAAGTATTCCTATCAAACACATTCAATTTGTTCACAGCCGTATAATTTCAAATAATTAATAATAACAATAATGACAAGTCGTAAATTATTGAACACCTTTATTTGGTCAGTAAACGGGATTCTAACAGATATTACCACTCCGGGTCAGAGTGAACTTAAGAGTAATGGTTATGAAGGAGTTCCCCATATTCTCGGAATTCCAGGTCAGGAGTCTCACCATCAGATGTTGTTTAGTGTCAGTCAGCACACGGTTTCAAGTATTGCTATTTAACATTAATAATTCGATTTAATATTAATCATCTGCACACAGTTGAATGGTTTCAATTATTGCTATCTAACACGAGAGTTCTATTTAATATTAATAATTTGTTTGCACAGAGTTTAAATTGTTTCAAGGATTGCTTTAGCATTACTAAAGTAAGGTGTAGGGGAGGACGCTACTCCTTTCCCAGGATTGCTCCACTTTACCCTTGATACGTACCTTATATTGCTGAGTATTAAGCGAGGAGGTATCAAGTACCGTTTTTAAAGTCTTTGGTATGACACGACCTGGGATTGAACCCTGGTCTCCCGGACCATTGTCGAACACTATGTCTACTTGGAAATGCAACATAAATGACCCTAACCGACTGCCTTCTTGTACCTTTAAGATAAAATAGGGTTGCGTACCTATTTGTCACAAAGGCAATTTGAAGAATAAAGTCAGGACAATTATATCGGTGTGACATGATCAGTCGATGGATATCATGCTGATTTCCCGTCTAGTCGGGTAAGGGCCAAAGTGGAGTGTTGCAATTCACATGACTACTTCAGTTGGTAGCCACCAGGATTCCGTCCTTAAGCATAACAGATCGCCATTCCACAGCTAATTGGTAACCTTGTTGGACGGGTCTTACTCATCAGCACCGGTGCAATCTGTGTATTCTACTGCCCCTGCCGCCATGGTGCCTACGAAGGTTTATATGTCATTAAAAACCAAGAAGTGGAACTTTAGACGTAGATTCATACCAATCAACTGTTTTTATTTCTTGCCAGTCAAGTTGTCAAATTTTCACTATGACACAAGCAAGCAACTGTAATGAATATACAAAAGCAATTTTCTCCATGGCAAGTCTCTGAAATTGACTGACCGGTTCATATACTTCGGTAGTGATATCTCATCTACTGAAAGCGATGTCAACATCCACACAGGTAAGACATGGACTGTTATTAACAGGTTAACGATCATATGAAACTCTGATCTTTATGATAAAATAAAACGGGAATTCTTCCAAGCTGTAGCTGTGCCAGTACTATTATATGGCTGCACCACTTAGATGAATGAAAGACCGACAGAAAAATCTTGATGGAAACTGCACGAAAATCTTCTGTGGTGTTTTGAACAACTGCTGGAAGCAGCACCCTACAAAACAGCAGCTGTCTGGCCACTTACTTCCTATCTCGCAAATCATAAAAAAATAAAAATGAACAAGACATGCTAGGTACTGATGGAGAAGTATGAGTCTCTTATGTCACGCTTTCTTTTGGACTACGACACATGGACACACCAGTGTTGGTTTATCAGCAAGGACTTACATTTATCAGCTTTGTTTGGACATTGGATACCGTCTTGAGGACTTAACAAGAGCAATGGCTGATAGGGATGGATAGTGAGAGAGAGGGCCAAGGGAATCCGTGCTGTGGGCACACCTTGATGATGATAATAATGATTCATTGAGTAAGTTCTATTTTTTCGTGGTATCAAACACATGATATGCACAGATAAATGGCCAAACAAGTGGAAAGACCGACCCGATAATCATTTGAAGCGCCAGAGAGAAAAATCCATAGAGAAAACAAACGATGCATATGAAGGCACCGCCCTTTCGCCAGAGATTCTAGTCTCTCAAAAGCACCTTGCCAGTGGCAGACCGGTCGAACCACATTGACTAAGACACACGACACTGGCTCCAAACATAAAAAAAAACTAACGTCGTATTGAATTAAAAATAACAAAGAAGCCCAGTAAGAAGAAAAACGACATTTCTAAGTCTACGTTTGTATCAGGTTCTGATTTTGGTAACAACTTCCTTGATCTTAGAAAAAGGTGATCAAACTTGGATTTCAACTTTTGTTTATTTGAGCTAGGCTGACATAGAGCTCGATTGATAGACAATTCTGCATCTGCAGCAAATAATATATATATATATATATATATATATATATATATATATATATATATATATATATATATATATTATGAGAACTGGTAATTATTTATGTCGATAGACAGACCGGTAGATCATTGTACTTACAGTAATATTTCTATGTTTTGTCTATTCTGGTATAAATGCACCAAATTCCTTCGAAACGTGAATATTCTTAGCGATTAGAATAGAAAGGGTGAGTGCGAGGGAAAGAGAAAATGGTCCAAAGGAGAGAGAGAGAGAGAGAGAGAGAGAGAGAGAGAGAGAGAGAAAATGAGAGAATGAGAGATAGATAAAGCGAAAAGTGAAATAGAGAGAGAAAGAAAGAAAGAGTGAAATAATGGGATTGAAAGGGAAAGAGAGATGTCCAGAGTGAGTGAGAAAGATGGAAAGTGAGAGAGAGAGAGAGAGAGTGTGTATTTGCATGTATATGCGTATGGGGGAGAGACAGACAAACGCACAGAAAAAAAGAAAATCACATTCAAAAATTTTTTTTTTTTCTGCTATTTAAAGTTTGCTTTAGTTTAAATATTTTTTTTGCTATTCTAAATCCATTCATTATTCCATGACTTTTCCCGGAAAAATATCCTCATCATTTTTATATTTATCAACACATTTCAGCCGATGTGTTCTTCGGTCTTTTTGTGTATACATTTCTTTTTTTGTTTATGTTTTTACATCTGTATGTGAAATTTATTGTAGACAATAGTCCACACGGAACCTGTTTTGTAAGGAAAATAAAATTCTGGATCATTGAAACCCTCTCCCTTCCAAAAATTATACTCTTAAAAATTGACGAGAACTTCAACGGTGTCAGTTAAAGACCTCAGCGTAATGCCTTAGATCTACCACTTTTGACAATTTGTAGAATATTAGTCTTAAAAGTTTTATTTCAGTACTTGGATTAGAAGGTTAGTTGGTTGGTGTTTTAAGGCGTATCAACCCTTGTGGATTATCTAATGCCAAATCCTGTATATATATAGATGTGTGTGTATGTGTATGTGTGTGTGTGTGTGTATGTGTGTGTGTTGTTAATGAATCGTAAATAGGTAACTTTATTTTTAAACGAGTTGCTAGAGCCCAATTGTTTGCACATAGTTAAATAGTTTCAAGTATTTCTGGTAAACACTAATAATTCTCTTTATCAAAAATGTTTTGTTCGATGTTTATTTTTAAGAATTGACAATAATGGTGATGCAAGCACTTGCGTGTGTGTTTTAATTAACTTTTCTTTTATTGTAACTATTTCCAGTCCGCTTTGTTCCGAAATGTTAAATTACAATTTATTAAAAAATTGCTTAAATGTTTGAACGATTTCTTTGGTGCAATATTTTGACACCGACCCACCTTTGTATTTTGTATTTTTTGTTTTGTTTTTGTTTTTGTTTTCACGGGAAAAACGTGTCGAATTCATCTTTGACTTGTATCTTTCTTTATTCAGAAAAAAAAAAATGGGATATGAGTAACAGAACTAAAGCTGTTAATTAGAGGGATAGGCAGTCTGCGAATGACGTTAACGTTTTTTTTTTTTTGCACACACACACACACACACACACACACACACACACACACACACACACACACAAAAATCTAGGTACAGTTGTTGACAGGTGTTTGTTCAAATGAGGTTTGTAGATCACTAAAAGCACAATAAACTTTAGGTAAGTGTGATGGTCGTTATAATGAATGCATTATGCATATTTATTCATCTGATAAAGTTTACTGCAAGTACGTAGGCTGGAAGAATAATTTGGGGTCGCTTATATATATATATATATATATATATGTGTGTGTGTGAGAGAGAGAGAGAGAGAGAGAGAGAGAAAAGGTACAAATATGAAAAAACAAGTTATTGAGAAAATGATTTCATTTATCATTGAATTATTCGCATGTATTAATCGTTTCAGTTTTTACACGAAACGACTTTTAAAGTATTTAAATTTGTGATATTGTATCTTCAGTTTCTCTCCAATGTGGTTATCAGACCAAGAACTCACAACACCAATATTGACTACTCTTTATCAATAAATATTACAAGCTGTTATACATACATATATATATATATATATATATATATATAACGGTTGGCATATACGCTGAAATGCAATAGCTCTTCCCAAGAATTGAGCACACCAGGTCGCCAATAACGTATATAAAAAAAGAAATGCCTAATAATATCTTTCACTTACGCTGGGAATGACGATAGCTGTAGGATAAGATATTCGATTGACGTAAAGGCAACCGGCTTTCGATCCCAACCAGAAGCATTTCAAGGGTTTAGCCACAATGAAGTGTTGTGATACAACGAAAAAGTTTGTCTACAGGTGATAGTATATATATATATATATATATATATATGTGATAGTATATATATATATATATAGGTTGGTTTAAAAAGTGTGTGTGTGCGTTTTAACACACACACACACACACACACATATATATATATATATATATATATATATATATATATAATAAAAAAACTGTCTGCAGAATATTTTATATATATATATATATATATATATATATATATATATGAGGTTGGTTTAAAAAGTTCTAAGCCACACTACGATAAAAGAACATGGCTGAACAATTTTACTGCTGTAACTCTGTACCACTTGTTATAAAAATAGGAAAGCTATTTCAGATTTTTCTTGTTTTATGAGAAGTGGTCGTGTATTGCAACAGTAAAAATGTTCAGCAATGGCACTTCTTTCTGGGTGTGGCTTAGAACTTTTTGAACGATCCTCGATTATATATATGTATATATATATATTCATAGAGAGAGAGAGAGAGAGATAGCAAATTGGTATTTTTCCTTACTTTTGTATTAAAGCCTCCGAAAAACATATACTCTTATCTGGAAGATCGTTTACTTTGGATTGGAGTGTTTGATAAAACAATAAGGTCCAGCATCGCTCTGCTTCAAATCCGTTGCGTAAATATGGAAAAGGAATAAACTTTCATTGCCCATATCTAGAGTTACACTCATTACTCTTTCAGAATGTGGGTTGAAGTTTGATATAGTATAAGATATACTTTTGGACATTATCAAAGCTACACCCTGTCTGCAGAGTTTATCAGATAATAATAGATGAATATATGTATGTAAGATGATATATACACACTGCTCAAATAGTTCAGGTATTTCTTTCGTTTAGGCTGTTTTTTAATACCCTCTCTATATATCAATAAATCAAAATATACGTGGTGTATTCAATAAGTTGTCAGCCTTTTTTTGTACAGGCATTTAAAATTGACCAAGACTCTTGAAAAGTCAGTATGCTATTGCTATATATCTTATGAGATGACTGACCAATTTTTATGATTTCGGCTTCAAATGAACAGCTACAGCAGGAATTGGAATACACCCTACTAAAGCCTGATTGTCTCAGCTGGTGAATTTCAAAAATGCAATCTGGACGTGAGGACACTTTAGAAGAACGATATGCAATAAAATTATCTTTTAAACTTGGAAAAAATGCCACAGAAACGTATGGAATGCTTCAGACTACTTTTCGACCATCTTGCATGAATCGAGCATCGGTTTTTGAGTGGCATAAGAGATTCAAGGAATCAGCTTGGGTCCTTGATGTTAAGCAGCTTTAAAACCTTGATTAATTGCAGTTTGGGTGCCTTATTAATGGATGCTCACTCCCCTCATTATTAATCGCTCATATTCCTGTTCATTAGCGGCTTGTGCGCCTCAATATTTGCTGTTCGAGCTCCTCATTATAAGCAGTTCAGAACCTCAATTATGAACTGCTTAGGCCTCATTATTTATTGGTCAAATCTCTAATTGTGAGGAGCTCAGACCCCTCATTACTACCAGTTCAGTCCCCTCATTGTTAGCAGCTCTGGTCCCATATTATTATCATCTCAGATCTCTCATTATTTGCAGCTCAATTTCTTCATTATTAGCAGATCAGACCCCTCACAATTACTAGATTAGTCTTTTCATTGTTTGCAGCCCGGGTACTATATTTTTGGCAACTTGCGCTCATATGTTTAGCAGCTAAGACTCCTTATTATCAGCAGCTTGTGTACTACATTCTTAATGCTTAAGATCCCTCACTATTCCCAGCTTTAGTCCCCTCAGGGTTAGCAACTCGTGTACTTCATTTTTAGCTGTTTGGGCCCCTTATATTTAGAAACTAAGACCCCTTATTATTAGCAGCTTGTGTATTACATTCTTAGCAGTTCAGATCCCTAGGTATTATCATCCCAGTCTCCTCATTGTTAGCAACTCGGGTACCTTATTATTAGCCGCTCAGACTCCTCATTATTAGCGGCTTGGGTCTCTCATTATTTGTTGCTAGGGGTCCTCAATATTAGCAACTAAGACCCCATAATATTAGCAGCTGATTTCCCTCGTTATTAGCAATTCGGACCCCTCATTATTACCTGCTCAGTCCCCTCATTGTTATCAACTCGGATTCTTAATTTTTGGCAACTTGGGGCCTTCATGTTTAACAACTCAAAACCTCTGATCGTTTAGGCCCCTGATTATTGACAACTTGCATCACTCATTATTAGCAGTTCAGAACTCTCATTATTAACAGCTTGGGCCCCTCATTATTTGTATCTCGGGTTCCTAATTGCTTGCAGCTTGAGCCCCTCATTGTTAACAGATCGTGCCCCACATTATTAGTAGCTCCGACTTTTCATTGTTAGCAGCTCGAACCTGTCTTTGTTAGCAACTCGGACCTCTCATTATGAACAGCTCTTACTCCAGTTCATATAGTGAAGCCTAAAATTACAATAAGAAAGATAAACCACCCAAGATGTATGATGTTGACAAGCTGAAGGATAAGATTGTTGCAAAGAGTTTTGCATAAAGAATGAAGCACACTTTAAGCAACTACTACAATTAAATTCAAATACTGAGAAGCTTTATGAACAGTGAAAACAAACGACTGCTAAAGTCGCAGATGAACTAATTAGTTTGAAGAGATGCAAACAAGTTGAACGTATGTCAAACATATTTATAAAAATCTATGAAAAAAAGAAGGAAAGAATTTATATTAAGAACAAAATAAACAAGTAAAGAAACGTTAACATAGCAAAAAGAAAACAACTTGAAAAAAACAAAACAAAAACAAACTCAAATCAATGCTGATTTTAAAGTCAATAAAAGTCATATCCTCTTTCAAACAGTGCACGAACAGAAGGGCAGACCAAAGTGTGTTGATTGAAATCAAGGATAAAAATAATAAAACACACACACACACACACACACACACACACACACACACACACACACACACACACACACACACGTACGTGCAAATGAAGTGTTAACGTGCAGGGAAAAATCACTTTGAAAAAGTTTCTCATTTCTGCTTTCATCCATGATTGTTCAGGAATTGATAATAATCAACCCCTAATATTTCCCAAAAACCTTTTGGAGATATAAGCAAGGAGAAATAGCTGAGAATATCAAAATAATAGGTTTCTTCTAAATACTGAGTAAATTTTGTGCTTTCAGACATAATGTCAATTATATAGATTTTTATTTTTAGTCTGTACGTGTATCATACCCATGATACGGATATGTGCGAAACGTACATAGAATGTTCATAACATATATACATAGAACATAGGAATCTTGAAACACGAAAACACGTAACGACTTCTTAGTTCAGGTACAAAACCTTTTATTACCTTTGAGTCAAAGGTTTCGACATAAGGAGAGCGATACACATTCTTTCTATTCTGGTTATTTCATCTGCCCCCCCCCCCCCCCCACCATCTCGTGCGGGGCCCGTAGCGCATAAATTCGTCTGGCCTCTGCGAGCCCCGAAAGTCGATCCTTCTCGTCCGGTGTCTTGTTCTCAACTCTACTAACTGATTTTTTCAAATCTCCCCAAATCCTCCTCACTCCCCAGCCCCGCTTCCCATCTCGGGTTTCTATTGTGACATCTCTTGAGTGATACGTCCGCTCCGCGCGCGCGAACACCTGCATTAATGTTGCACCTAAGTAACCCATGCACTGAGCCGAGATGTTCTCAGCCTAACTAAACCCAAAGGCATAAAACGATACCTCTCGGCCATTATATCACATGCCTTTCCCTCAACAAATAAAATTATTTGTTATCGATGATGACAAATTATTTTCCTAAACTAATGTGCCGCTCTTCCTCATGTCGAACTGATCAACAAAATTTTCAGTAATACAATTTTAACAAAACAATACAACAAAAAAATGCACCAGTCCCAAACTCAAAAGTCATTGAAATAAAAGTGTTCGTATTGTCCTTCATTTTCTTTTTTTTCCATTTTTTTTTCTTTTTTCAACCACATTTTCTGGTTCTTCTCCTTTTTTTTTTTTAAATTTTTTTTTCAATATTTGTCCACTGGTTCGGCATGTATATATTTTTTTCAGTCTTTAATATAAAAATTTTTTTTTGTCACTCTCAGGTCAGTTGCTCACTCTCTGTATTTTACTCCTATCTATAGCTTACGAGTACCCTTCTTTATTATCTTCTTTCTTTTCTTATTTTTTTTGCTTTAAAATATCCCGGGTGTTCTTTTCTAAACCACCCAAACTTTTATTAATTCAGCCAACAAAATTTCCCCCTCAAAACATATCAAAATCCGAGTCCGCGAATTTTCCGAACACATCCAATGAGATCACCAAAACTCCGTGCATATCTTAATTATCTCCGAACCCCTGTTTCCGAATACCTTCCTCAATAAAACCTCATAGCCCCACTCCAGCGGGGGATTCACAAAATATCCGTCTGCCTCGTCAGACACAAAAAAATATCTGTCTCTTAGTTGCTCTGCCCCAATGGCGAGATTATTCGAGATAATTTTGGTTGACCGGACGGCGAAAAGTCCGAGGCATTTCGCCACGCCTCTGAATAGTCGGTATCAACAAACTTCCACAAAAACAGGCATGCCTTCCATTAGCATACAAAATCGATTATCCCAACTTCACAAATATCGAAACCTGTTCTACAGATATGCGTAATCCTTGGACAAACCACCGATGTGCGGATTCTCCAAGCTCTCGGATCAAAATTCTAATCTCCAATTACTATTTGCTCGAACCAGTGACAAGTTACTACAAAATTTTATTCATAAAAAAACCCGTTTACAATAAAATTCCTTTATGAAAATATTGTTTACTATAAAATTTCATTCATAAAAATTGTTTACTATAAATGTCACTCAAGATATCCGTCCACACAGGGGGCATATTTCTTTCCTTCTTTTTCACTGTCATCATAATTCCCTTTTACACTTTCTTTTTTTCTCCCTTACTACGATACAAAATCACATATAGCAGTAATCATACTTTTCTCTATGCTTTCAATGATTTTTAAAAAAAATTATTTCCAATTCTATCTTTTACAACTATTTAAATTCTATTCACAAATTAATCTATGACAGACAGAGAAATGATCACACCTATACAATAAGCAAATACCTTCTTTTGTCTTTTTCTTTTCTTTTCATGCCTTTTTTTCTTGACTTCGCTGGTTGCAATCTTTTTTTGCCGCTCGCCTTCTTTTTCCTTTTCTTTTATTTTTTCATGCTTTTTTTTTTCTTTTCTTGGAGAGCCGGTTTTCTTCTTTTCTCTTTTCTTTTTCTGCTTGGGGCGCCGCATTTTTTCTTCTTGTTTTCGGTGTTGAGCTTTTTTTCTTGTTTCTTTTTTTTTCCTGGGGGCCTTGTGTTTTCTCTCTCTCTCTCTCTCTCTCTCTCTCTCTCTCTCTCTCTCTCTCCTTCCATCGCCTGAACGAGCCGTTTGAGATAGATCCTATGTTTCCCTGATCGTGTGGACATACTTGTGGACCCAGTCGTAACCATGCCATGAGCGACATGCCCAGCTCTGGCACCAAATTTATTAATGTACCATAGCCAGATACGGATATGTGTGAAACGTACATAGAATGTTCATAACACATATACATAGAACATAGGAGACCCGAAACACGAAAAACACGTAACGACTTCTTAGTTCAGGTACGAAACCTTTTATTACTTTTGAGTTAAAGGTTTCGATATAAGGAAGAGAGATGGACAATCTTTCTATGATGACTTTTCCATCTGCCCCCCCCAACACGTACGCACCCGTCGCGAGGCCTCCGCGAGCAAGCGAAAGTCAATCTTCTTCTCCCGAGGCAGGACTCAACTCAACTAACTGACTTTTTCAAAATCCCCAAAATCCTCCGCGTGCTTCCGGTGCGCGACGTCATTCGCACTCCCCAGCCTCGCTTCCCATCTCGGGTTTCTATTGTGACATCTCTGAGTGACACGTCCGCTCCACGCGCGCGAACACCTGCGTTAATGTTGCACCTAAGTAACCCACGCACTAAGCCGAAATGTTCTCAGCCTAACTAAACCCAAAGGCATAAAACGAAATCCCTCGGCCATTATATTTACATACGAACCGATAAAAAGTCGAACGAACGCAATACTAAAGTTAAATTATTTTTTCCAGAATTTTTAAGTCCAAAGGCATGGATGCGTGTTATGCATGAGTACGTGTTATACACAAATAATTACGATACTTAACAAAATAAGAGGCCAAACAGAAAGAGTTCTAAGCGAGACTCAATATGGATTCAGACCAGGCATAGAGATTATAGATATTATATCTATTGTGAAGCTGATAGTGGAAAAAAAGAGTGTCCATTTACTCTCCGATTTTCTAGATTTTAAATCAACCTTCGACATTATGTGGAGAAAGCGCCCATTGGAAAACAATAAAGGAGATTGATATAAGTCTAAGAAATGTTGATATAATTGAGTTCATCTAAGAAAAACCAAATGTACAGTTCAGATCAGCAGGATTATATATTGATTAAATGAGAATATTGAAGTTCAGCAAGGATATTTATAATCAACTCTTTTCAAAAGTTTTCTTGGGGTAAGTCATCTTGCAATAAAATCTTAACCGAGGCAAAAGCCTTACAACCGAAATATGCGACGCCAATGACACTTTTCGAATTTTTGTTACATTGGAGATGCTAAAACAATCTCCGGAGGAAGTGGAAAAGTTATGCTAAAAATCAGGTATGAAATTAAATGCTCAAAGGTGCAAGATAATCTCTGATTATAACAATAAAATCACTGTGAATGACACGGCAGGTTGTTCTGGATAAACTGTTACCATTTTAAATGATCGATTTTACGTATGACTTTTATTTATTTCAGATTTTGTCCGTCTGTGAAAAAAGCGGCACTATGACGCAATTCACTCCACCAGAAATTTGGAAACGTCATGCTGTAAAGTTGTCATTCATAGAGGAATTTGTAATACGAAGATTTCAGACTGGATATCAATCTGAAGACAGTGCAGAAGATCCGAAAAGAGTTAAATGTGTCCAAAGGTGATTACGAAAGTACGGAAGCTCAGAATCTTCACTCTGATCGTTCTGATGGGAAAAGAATACCTGAATTTGTTGGTGAGATCCAAATTATGATTGACAACAATCCCAGCACATCAATATAGCCAAGGACATCGGAGTTTCTGAGTTTCTTAATAGGCAGGTAATACATAAAGACACTCAATATTTTTCATACAAGATAAAAGACCAATTTTTATTAGAAAGAAAGAGGAAGACCTCACTGCAAAGCTTCTGAACACACTCAAGCATCCTCTCTAACCGAAATTCCTTTGGTTTTCCTCAGATGAAAAAGAAATTCTGCCATTATCTGATGGTGAACCCACCGAACAACTGTTGGCTTGCTTTATCCTCACAAGATGTACTGATAGAGATGAATATTAAACACCCAGTATATATCATGGTGTTTGGGGTGGTCACAAGCGATGGTGACGTTATGCCGTCATTTATCTTTCCACAAAGTTTCAGACTCAACACGGAGGACGACATTAAGTGCCTGGATCGAGAGGGTGGCTATTGGAATACTGTGCGTCTGGTAAGAGGACTTTGCAGTATGCCGCACAAGCAGAAGAACCCAGTTTTGACTGTCAGAAAATTTCTGCGGCCACATCACTCCTAACATCTGGCCGCCAAATTCCTTAGATTACAATACTCTGGATTATTACGTGTGGATCATTATTGAGCGAGACCAAAAAAAAAACAAAAAAAAAAAAAAAAAAAAAAAAAAAACTCTAGAAAACACCAAAGATGAACTGAAGGCAAAGATAATGGTAGCATTTTCCACTTTAAACAAAAGGAGCTTCGGAAAGGCTTGTAGGAAATTCTGAAGTTGTATGGAAGCCGTGGATTTATATTAGAAGAAGAAGAAGAAGAAGAAGAAGAAGAAGAAGAAGAAGAAGAAGAAGAAGAAGAAGAAGAAGAAGAAGAAGAAGAAGAAGAAGAAGAAGAAGAATCTGCAGAAGAACCTACTCTGCTTTTGAGGTGATCAGGTGATGACTCTCAGAAAGAGTTTTGAGGTTAAAAAATCATTACTACAAACCCAGAACAGGCCAGCCACATCTTATGACAGCACCAGACTTTTGATGCATCTTTATCGCATTTATCCTCTGAGTCGGTCGGCTGCACCTCTGCAGAGGAGTAAAACTTCATCAACGAGTTTCTTGGGTATAACACTAAACAATCTAATGGTGAGGCCCCAGCTCGGGAGCTTTAGAAAGTGTAGAGTACCCCTTCATTACCATTACTCCTTACACCACTCTGACCCGGAGTTAGCGTCCCATGTTTAGGCCAAACAGAACTATTTAATCATTTACTATATTTGAAACTATTTAACTGCACTTAAACAAATAAGCTCTGGCTTGTTTAAAAACAATTTTACCAACCAACCATTTGCTTATATATATATATATATATAATCCGAGGAAAAAATCCAGCGGGTAGGAGTAGCCAACTTTAGTGGTCAATGCCAACGTCTATCGACGTATAATTAATTTGGGATTAAGAATACATCAAAACACACGTGCAGAGCCAAAATTTTTTTTAATATAAAAATAAAAAAATAAAAAATAAAAGATTCAGTTCTTTGGTGTCATCATAAATTCATTCCAGGTCTATGACGACCCTTTTTAGACCTGAAATAAATTCATAATGACACCAAAGAATTTAATTTTTTCTTTATATATATATATATATATATATAAGATTTGGCATGAAATAACCCACAAGTGTTGATTTGCCATGAAACACAACGAAACCAAACTAAATCATTTATAATGACTTGTTCGTTAATTTAACTGAATCAACTAAGATGACAATATCGTGAAACTTGGTGGTGAATATGAACTTAACTGAAAAGTCATGGCACGTTCTTCAATGTCCAATCTTAAAGGGATGCTAACCTTCGTTTTATAAAGTGGTTGTTTGTGCCTACAAATTGACTAAACGTGTGAAAGGTGTTATTTTTTGACACTAAAAAAGACAGTGTTTGAGAGGCTCCATGAATAAATGACATTAGCAACTCCTTGGCATATATAAATTGCATGAGAATATATGAAGCCTTGTATCATGTCAAATTTTTCTCGAGAAAGACATTTATCATACGGTGGCGTTCAACAGTTCATGAAATCATTGACTTTTTTAAATGTTGAAATAAAGTTTGTATTTGTTAAATAAGACTAAATTTCGAGAATTTGACGAAAGTTTGTACAACTGGCTTTTTTATGTTTTTTTTTATTGATCTGTTGATTTCACTTCGATTTTGTTAAATAATCTCACTAGCCTTGATCAAGATTCACAATTATCAATTTGTTTGGTTAGATTAATTGGTTTTATTGCATATCAACCCTTGGTGGTTATTTGAAACCAAATCCGATATATACATATGCAATTAGGGTTTGTAAACAAATTGTTTGTAGGTAACTTTATTTTTAAATGTGTCAAGACTCATTTTGCTTTGACACATTTAGATAGTTCCAAGCACTGCTATTTAATGTTTTCACACCTAACAGGTACTACCACTCCGGGTCAGAGGTGACCTGGGAGTAATGGCAATAAAGGGGTACTTTGCATTCCTTAAAACTCCAGAAATGTAGCCTTACCATCAGATAGTTTAGTGTTATATCAAGGAGACTCGTTTGGGGGAGGAGTTATTCCTCTGCTGAGATGTAATTGGCTTATTCTATTGCCCTAGGCGTCAGGGCGATCATCGATTTGTAACAAATCGATTATTTCGTGTGATTGATTATGATCATAAATGAATATTTTGATCTAAATCAAATATATATATTCGAGCTGGTCTATCCATTGTCAATGATGAAAATAATTGACTGATTGATAGAATGATTTTATTTTAATGGCATGTCAATTCCTCTAGGTTTATATTATGTCCAGAGGTTAGGGAATCGCGTTCATTGTACATTGATATTTCCATTTTTTGTGTTGTTGTTTCTTAAGAGATTATTTTGTTCCTATTGAATATGAATAATTTTTAAACCGATGTATTTAACCTATAGATGAGACCCTAGCAGGTGTTTCCATGGGGAGTAAAGATAAAGAGCTGGAACCTTACGATTAAATGAAATTTAGAGTCATATTCAGGACGCACATGGAGTGGGGAGCTCTTACTCCTCTGAAGGGGGATACTGTTATTCTAACCCTTCCCCCCTCTGATAGGGCGGAATTATGACAAATGAGAGTCATTACTTAATCCTAATTGTTTATAAGACATATGCCGGTTTCTATCCGATCTATTCTTGAATTTAGTTTGATACATAGCCATAATAAGTAAGTCCCCAACAACAAGTCGTATGCATTATCTTAGCGAATAATTTTCAAGATGAGCTGACCATAGCGCTTCAAGAGGCGCCCTGTAATTTTTTCTAACACATCTAGCGTTTGTTGTTGTTGGTTGTTGTTGACATATTGTAAAGATCATGACTAAGTATGCTACCCCCCCAAAAAACAACAACAACAGCAACAACAAAACCAAACCAAAACCAAAAACGAAAACAGAAGTGCGAGGATGTGCTAAATAGAAGAATGTATCGCACAGGTAAGGTCCTCAGGTCAAGATAATCATCGGCTGCATAGAAAAGAGGGTCATGGTCAATCCCTGACGCCTAAAATGCTCCCTAAAGGGGAATGCCGACGTATCTCAGGTATTTTGTACTACCTCCACCATATGATGAGGAGTACCTGCCTTTTGCAATCAGCAAACACATGCATTAATCTCTAAGTGGCCGCTCATTACACACACACACACACACAACCACACAGAGAGAGAGAGAGAGAGAGAGAGAGAGAGAGAGAGAGAGAGAGAGAGAGAGAGAGAGAGAGTTCTCTAAATTGACGCAACAAAAATGATCAGACCAACAAAATCAACCTTAAAGAAAATAAAAGCCAATTTATTTCACGTACGGATTTTTACCATTTCTCTTCCAAAATGTAACTCGACTCTTTGACGATTACCAACCGAGGTTAGAGCAGCAACAAACTCGTAAGTCACCTGATACTATTTTTTTTGTAAATGTACTACGCCCAGTCATTACATTTGTTAATGGGCTTTCTTGTTGGAATCATCATAGTTTTTTTTTTTATTGTTGTTGTTTGGTTGTTGTTTTGTTTGCTTTTCTTAAGTATCACAATCTCGTCATTACTCGAAATATTTTTCAGTTTTACATAATTTATAGAGTTAAAACATATATCGGGGAAATCTTTTGGGGTTCATTTGTGTGCCAGTAAAAATTTTCGGCCCCTAGGTTTATCGGTTGGGGCTCAGAACACCCTGACTGTATATCATGCAGAGGGAATATGGCACTGAACTATATCTGATGGTGAGGTTCCAGTTCTGAAGCTGTGAGAAGTTTGCAGTCCATCTTAATTACTATTACTCCATTAATGGGCCAAGTCGAGATCTCTTTAAGAATTAGTCATATTCGATTGGACCGTGTGCAAAAAAAAAAAAACCTTTTAAGAAACAACAACCAACAAAATGTAAACATGAATGTACAATGAACGTGATTCTCTAACCTTTAAGCATAAAATCACCCCAGATAGGGTGAAATGCTATTAAAATTAATTAATTATCGCCCAGTGTAAAGAAAACTGTAAAGGATATTATTATTAATCGATGACGGATCCTGAAAGATTTCGAATGTTTTATTACCTTGTGCTTTTCAAATGTATTTTAGGGGCCTTCAGCCAAATTGTAAAATCCATCTGCAAACAACTTCAAGATAATATCCATTTTGCGTGAATCAACATTAATTAATTTGATCAATTGAGCACCTAAATGAGTTAATTAAATATATAATTATTAGATTGTATATTATCTTACTGGTTAATGGGGTCGTGGGGGTGCTTACTCGTGCAATGTGTTTGTGCAAGAATAGCCTGATAGAACCCTTCCCTCTCCAAGTCTACTGGTCTCTTAATATGGTTTAGTCATGGGGTGTTTACTCATGCAGCGTGTCTTGGGCAGGAATGGCCTGGCGAGGCTCATCCCTTTCCCGATCTACAACTAATCTGACTTCAGTCTTCCTTCTCCAAGATCGGTTGCCATACTAATGTTAAAGAACCCAGTTTCCCTACTATTAAGCCATTTTGGGAGGGGGGAATATTTGAATTCTTACCTTTCCCAATGCTATTAGCACTATGTGAAATGCAAAAAGCCTCGTTCAGGATTTGAACCCGTATAGCAGAGTCATCTTCCTACAATGATAACCATTAAAAAATGACTTTCATGACCACAAAATTATGTTTTTTTTGCAAAGTGAATTAAAAAATTGCTTATTTCTATTAGCCAGAGCATTGTAAATATTTTGCTCTAATGAAAATCTCGCTATAATGTGCTATTTTTGTGGTGTTACAGTTACATCTATACAATGACCATTTCAGTGTTATGAAGATTTATGTTGAAAAAGTAACGAAACTGAAATTATATTTATTCAGAAAGAAATGGACATTAAGGAGAACATTCACTTTCGTTAAAATAGTCAAATTGATATTCAACACCCTTTCTCCAGTGAGTTTTCCACTGGTGCTTCGAAATGACGCATTCTGATTGGATGTGAATCTGCATATCTCTTTTCATGATGTCTATATTCTCAAATCTTACCCTCAAGATGAATTTCAATTTAAGGAATAAGAAAAAGTGGTTCACTGCAAGTTTTGGTGTGTATGGAATATGTTATCTTTGCATAATCTTTTTATCCAAAAATAAACCTAATCAAAGCAAATCTAGAATTGGCACTGCCCCATCTAGACTTGGTCTAGATGTCTAGACATCATTTGAATTTGAAAATTTAAAACTAGAAAAAAATTCAGTTTGTATACATTTTGATCACACCTTGTAAAATGTTTAACTCAACTCTTATAAAATTAAAAATCCTTCAACTATAAATAAGCACTCATGGATTTGCTAATCTTGTGGGACATTGCTACTAATTTCGATTTCGACTGGAAATAATAATATCGAGGAATATATTAACTTCATTACCCTGCCCTCAAACCATGGCTAACAACCCCACCCTAAAGCGTATATCTAATCAGTCTTTCCCATAAGATGCTCTTTCATTGGAACATGATACCTCACAAAGCCAATCCTAGTATATATATATATATATATATATATATATATATATATATATATATATATACTAGGATTGGCGAATATATATAGCAAGTCTTGGGGGATCATTGCAATTGAATTAGTACTTACCAAGTGATTTTTATCTTAAGCTTTTACCCAGTCGGTTGGAGCTATCGAATACACTGACTGCTTCTCTGCAGAAAGGTAAGACTCCCCACCCCGAACCAGAGTCCTGGATATTACAGTAAACAATCTGATGGTGAGGTTCCACTGATGATGGAGCTTTGGAGAATGCATCCCATCATTGCCATCGTTCTCAGGGGCACTCTGGCCCAGAGTGGAAGCACCTGATAGGGTCCTATCTATAAGTTAAATAGATCTAAACCATGTACTTATGCTAAACTGAATAGTTTGAATTAGAACTGTTTGACTAAACTGAATAGCTTGAAATAGAAATATTTTTGGTAATTAAACTGTGTACTTACATTTAAAATGCGTACTTATGCTAAACTGAATTGTTTAAAATAGAACGGTTTTGACATTTAACTGTGTGTAAACAAAACCTATACTTATACTAAACTGAATTGGTTGAATTATAACTATTTGACTAATCTGAATGGCTTGAAATAGAAATGTTCTTGACAATTCAACTGTGTATTTATGCTAAATGGAATTGTTTGAAATAAAACTGTTTATTTATGTAAAAATGGATTTGGCATTAAATAAACTACAAAGGTTGATATGCCATAAAACCCAAACAAACAAAAAAACAAACAAACAAACAATTACTTTAAGCTTACGAAACACTTGATTCTAAACGTCATACACTATAAGTTTAAAGTATAAAGGAATCCTGCTGTAGAATATGGCTCAGTGAATTTATTCTCTAAACCAATTCATAAATGTAGTAAGCCCTTTCCTCCTCATTTTACTGAGGCTTTTGGGCTTAAAGCATTTATTAACAGCAAAAACTATTAGTTTATCAACTGTTAAATATTTTTTTTACTGTGTTTTTATTATATTTTGTTAGATACCCAGCAGCAACACTTACCAGACTGTAAATGTTTGTTTGTTAAGGTGAAGTGACTTTTTCTCTCTGGCAAAGTGAATTCTTTTCCCAATAAAATATGCATTTACCAAAACTTTCCTCTTTGGATGCGACACAAGGCCAATTTTTAAAAGGAGTAAACTGGTTGGAATACCGAGTTTTTCTTCACCTAGATTAATTGCCTAACCAACAACAGCTTCTGAGCTTAGGGAATAAGCAAAAGTCACAGGGAGCAAGGTCTGGACTATAGGGAGGGTGAGGAACTGCCTTGATGTCCATCTTGGTCAGATAGTCTGTGACAAGGATGGAGTTGTGGACTGGTGCATTGTCCTGGTAGAAATGCCACTGACCCGATTTGAAGAGTGCTGGCATCTTCCGACGGAATCTCTTCCTGAACTTCCTTAGAACCTCAACATACTAACCCTAACCCTAACAATCCTTTGGCCAATCAACTCAGGTGTATTGACTTCCTTACTCCTCCCACACCTCTCATCATTCCTCACAGACTCCATGCCTTCCTTGAATCTCTTATGCCCCTCAAAAACTGATGCTCGATTCATGCAAGATGGTCGAAAAGCAGTATGAAGCATTCTATATGTTTCTGTGGCATTTTTTCCAAGTTTAAAACACAATTTTATTGCATATCGTTCTTCTAAAGTGTCCTCACGTCCAGATTGCATTTTTGAAATTCACCAGCTGTGACAATCAGGGTTTTGTATGGTGTATTCTAATCCCTGCTGTAGCTGTTAATTTAAACCTGAAATCATAAAAATAGGTCAGTCATCTCATCAGATGTATAGCAATAACATACTGAATTTTCAAGAGTCTATGACAATTCTAAATGCAGTACTTTCTCTTTTTTTCCCACAAAAGGGTGAAGCTTAAATGTGACGTCAATAATTTAATTTTACACTCGTTATCGTTCCAGTCATTAAACAGATATGAATAAACTGATATAGACATTTATATTTTATGAGTTTCTGAATTTGTACAAATATTGATGATAAAAGTCATCATAAGATTGTGTTGCGTCAATATTCTTTCGGGGAAAGTACGCTTGAATAGAAAATGAATGCGGTAAAACTAAACTTATATATATATATATATATATATATATATATATATATATATATATATATATATATATATTGAACAAGTCCTGGAGGCAACACCCCACAAAGCAGTAGCTTTACGCCCACCTACCACTCTTCACGAAAACTATCAAAGTTAGACGAACTAGACATGCAGGACACTGCTGGAGAAGCAGAGACGAGCTCATAAGTGATGTTCTCCATTGGACACACCCCTCACATGGACGCGCAAAAGCAGGGCGACCAGCTCGGACCTACATACAGCAGCTCTGTGAGGATACGGGATGTAGCCCTGAGGACCCGGTAGAAGCGATGAACGATAGGGAGGAGTGGCGGTACGAACGAGTTTCTTTCTTTCTATCTTCAGCCGTTGGCGACAGGACGAAAGAGACACAAATCATTAAAGCCTAGGGTGGTTTTTTCTGCTAATTCGAATCCCTAATTTATTAGTATTGTTGGGTATCATCTCTGGCTTAGGGATGTGTGTAGTACTTTAAGGCGAGTTTTTTTTAGGTTTTTATTCGTGATTATTGAGTGTATTCTACGTGCTAGAGTGTAAGGGATGGATTTTATACAGTTTTTGGGGTGGTGGCTTTTGAAGTGGAGGTATTGTTGGGTGTCAGTTGGTTTTTAGTAGACATGTGGGATGATTTGGCCATTTACGTTTATTATAAGGTTCTTTTGAGCCGTGTTCCAAAGTAAATTTTATTTGGGGGTATAGATTTTGTAGTAGATTGTTTAATTTGTTAATGTCTCTCCATGGACATTTTCAGAATATGAAGCAATCATCTAAATATCTTTTCCATGACTTGGTAAATTCTTCTTTTATGTCTTTACCGTATTTTTTTACCTATTATTTCGAATAG
>OY757930.1:2051219-2198719 GCA_963585895.1 Sepioteuthis lessoniana
GGCATTCAACGTTAGAACCTTAAATAAAATAGGACAACTACGGGAGCTGACTGCATCGGCCGTAGAACATAACATAGACATGATATGCATTCAAGAACACAGATACACACATAGCGATCACGATACTGGCAATGGATGGACGCTAGCCACTGCATCGGTATGGAAAAACTCTGTCAATACCACAATAGGAGGAGTAGGTGTGCTAATACGCCCAAGAGCCCTAAAATCCCTAAATAGAATAGAGAAAACACAACCTAGGATGATGGTAGCTTCTTAAATGGCAACCCCAGTGCAACAATCATCTCCTGCTACAGCCCAAACAACGTTAGTGAAGAAACTGAACTTATCGTCTTCTACGATGAGCTATACTCTCTTGTGCGTAGCATCCCGAAACACAACGTTCTCATCATTGGTAGAGACATGAATGCCCAAATAGGGAAAAACGGAAACTACAAATACAGCCTACACAATTCGTCAAACAGAAATGGACAACATCTCACAGATTTCACGATAGAACATGTCTCAATAAAAATTTTCAAAAAAGGGAGGGAAAATCATGTACGTACACATATGCAAAAAATCCTAAAGCACAGATAGACTACGTTTTTATAAACAAGGAATGGAAAAATAGCGCAGTGAATTGCGCGGCTTACTCCTCATTCGAGGGTGTGTCTTCCGATCACCGAATTGTCACGGCAAAAATACGAAAGAATGCCCTCCAAACAACGACTAGCATGCACTGTGACTGGACCCTTCTTAATAATAAGGATATTAGAGATAAATATGTGATAGCATTAAGAAAAAAATTCGATGCACTACAGGAGAAGACAGAAACACATACTCCAAATGACTCCAAATACATAGCAACAAAACATAGAACTAAATCTAGAGTCCCATGGGAGACATTAGAGGTTAGAGAAAAACGTGCAGACGTGAAAACTGCCTTCAAATGCAATAGGATGAACTCAACTAACTCAAGTGCCCGGAAACGAAAAAAGGCACAAAATGATTTAGCAAAAATATACCCAAAAAATAGACAGAATACGTACAAAATCAGATAGATAAGATTAGAGACTCAGTGAAAAGTAGGCAATCTAAGATAGCATGACAAACAATAAACGAAGTGAGCAGAAGGAAGAGCACCATAAAAGCTAAACTGAAAGCTACCAACCAACAAGAACGAATAAAACTGTGGAAACAGCGTTTCGAGAATCTACTAGGAAACCTATCGAATGTTACACATGAACCAATCACAAGAATTATTAGTAAGCAATTAGACATCAAACTAGGACCGTTTACTCTAGAAGAACTCGACTCAATACTTAGAAAAATTAAAAATAGAAAAGCCACAGGGCTTGATGAAATGCCCCCAGAAGTATGGAAGACCAGGCAATTCGACGACATTCTGCTCCGACACAGTAATGCAGTTTATAATCAAAACCCGACAGACAGATGGATGAAGGGATGCATACTCCCTTTCCCTAAAAAGGGCGACCTCGGATTAGCCAAGAACTACCGAGGTATAACCCTTACATACATAGCAGCCAAAATATACAATGCCCTACTACGAAATCGCATAGAACCCAAAACTGACAACATTCTTACGAAGAACCAAAATAGCTTCCGGAGAAATAGATCCATGACCGCACAAATATTGACTATCCGTAAAATTCTTGAAAGTGTACGGGCAATAAACCTACAGGCTACAATATTATTTGTTGACTTTACCAAGGCCTTTGATTCCATCCACAGAGGGAAGATGTAGCAAATTCTACCGAAAGAAACCGTCGCAGCCGTAATGATTCTCTATAGAAACACCAAAGTGAAAGTACATTCTCCGGATGGAGACACAGACTACTTCGACATTGTAGCAGGAGTACTGCAAGGAGACACACTAGCCCCATACCTCTTTATCATGTCTAGATTACGTGCTTGAAACATCGATTGATAAAATCAAAGAAAACGGTTTCCAGCTGACAAAGAAAAGAAGCAGATACCCCACAAAAACAATTACCTACGCCGACTACGCCGATGACATAGCGCTTCTGGCAAATGCACCCGCCCAAGCCGAAACCCTAATGCATAGTCTGGAACGAGTTGCTGCGGGCATTGGCCTCTATGACAATGCACACAAATTGGAATATATGTGCTCTAATCAAACAGGCGACATCTCCACACTAAACGGTAGCTTTCTGAAACTAGTTAACAAGTTCACCTACTTAGGAAGCAGTGTCACATCACCCGTGAAAGCCATCAACACGCGACTAGCAAAGGCATAGACAGCTCTCAATAGGCTATTGGTCATATGGAAGTCAGACCTGACCGATGAAAAAAAACGCAGTTTCTTCCAAGCAGAGGTCGTGTCAATACTGCTGTATGGATGCACTAAATGGACGCTAACGAAACGGATGGAGAAAAAACTTGACGGTAATTACACAAGAATGCTGCGAGCAATATTGAACAAGTCCTAGAGGCAACACCCCACAAAGCAGCAGCTATACGGCCACCGACCACCCATCACGAAAACGATACGGGTTGAGGAACTGCCGGTAGCGGTGGGGAGAGAGGGTCAGGGATATCCATGCTGACGGTAAGACAAGATGATGATGATGATATATCCCAGGGTACGAACAGAATTTTGGAATAGCTTTACGTATAGCATGTATTGTGAGTTCTTTTGGCGATTGATTGTGGGATAAGCTGTCGCAAGGTGCAGTGATTTTTGGAGCTGGCAGCTTTTTGTCATACAAGCTCGTGACTCTGGTGAAATTGTTCTCTGCATAGGTAAAACAGGCAGTATCTAGCAAGCAGTAAATCAACACAATATAGTCAAATATGAATTCAAGTGGTGATATAATAAAACTTTTGGAAAACGTTTTATTTATGCACAGTACTAAAAAAGGAAAATGCCTTCAAATCAATTTTTAAAAAATATCTGGTTATACTAAGGTCAAAGTTACCGTGGATGACTTGTATTTTGTATAATAAATTAAAATATTGTGGTGCTTAACTTGTTTAATTAAAAATAAAACTTTTAGGAAGAGAAATCAAAATTTTTGCGGGTGACCAAATACTTATGAGTGGTAGTATATATATATATATATATATATATATATATATGTGTGTGTGTGTGTGTGTGTGTATGTGTGTGTGTGTGTGTGTGTGCGGGTGGGTGTTTGTTTACGCTCGGGCATGTGTATTAAATGAGTTCACATTTATCTACAGAAATATGTCGATATTAAAATGTATCTGCAAATGTGCACACACTGACACACACAGACACACAGAATAATAGACACACACATACTTTAACACACAGAAGCTCACAAATACACACTAATACACAGAAGGGGCAGACACACACACTAACACACAAAAGCGTAGACACACATAACTGTTTCCTGTGTATTACGATCTGAGTTTATATGGTCGACTGTATTTTTCAAGTCAGCCAAAAATTTTTTCTTTACGCCAAATTTTGTCATTGCTCATTCAGAATTTCTGCTTCATTTACCCAACAAAACTAAAAAATCTCCACATCGTCACAACAAAATCTTCAGTTTTGTTTATTTACACGAACCGTTTCTTAATCTCGGGAGAATTGTTCGCGTATTGCGAACCCTCGTTTTGACCAAGTAAGAAAAAAATGGTCAGATATTTCACTTGGACGAATAACTTCAATTTTCAGTTTTATATATATATATATATATATATATATATATATATATATATATATATATATATATATATATTACAAACGTAATATTTGGAAATTCCACAGTAATTGACAAAAAAAGTTCGATGTAGATATTTCGTTTAGGCTGACACGAGGACAGAATTATAAGATAATTAGTCTCTATCAGAGTTTGCTGAGTTAATTTGTTGACTGTTGTTGTTGTTATTGGCCAATATGTCCATTAAGTAATTTATATATTTCAATAATTATTGCAATTATTTTCAAATGATCCATTATTTGAGGAATTTATAATATATTAACATGCCCCCTACCCCCACCCCTCCCCGGCTCTTTTGATGCATTATAGTTTCATATTTTTCTTTTATTGGTTTAAATTTATGTACGAGCACTTAATTGTCGTAGGAAATGGAATGGGTGACCCGAGTTCAAATCCAGGTCGAGATTGTTTGCGTTTAGAAAAGGCATGAATCTTTCGCTTCTTCCCATCAGCTCTGAGTAAATGGTGGGGTAAATTGGGTTCTTTAGTCTTGGTGAATGGGAAACTGAATTCAAACCAACTGAACTCTGCAGGAAATTTGACCTTGTGTCATATCCTACTCATAGTAGAGGGGTTGGGTCAATACATAAGTGTGCATTTTATTTGCCAACGTAAACAAATACTTTGACCTCACAATGTATTTTCATTTTTAAATAGATAACATAATGACTTCAAGAAGCAAGTACGAAACTTGATTATGAGTTGGATTTTCTTTTTGCTTTTTTCATAACTTATTATTTCTTTAATCCATTTTTATCTACATAAAAGTTTTCATTTAAATTTCTCTTTCTAAACTTCATCCGTTTTTAATTGGATGATTATTTAGGAACAGCAGGTACTTTCTGCCGCCTGAGGTCTGCGTGCTGGACTAAGGTGAGCTTAGTAAATAACATACCAATCATCCTTTTTTTATTCATTGGTTTAATTAACTAGAAGCGAGAAGAAATCCGAAGTCATATTAAATTAAAGATTTGAATATTTTGTATTTTATAGATATTTGGTGGGATTCAAAATTTCTGAATATCCCAGACAACAAGGCACACACTTAACATCTGGCTGTTTTTCATCGTTTAAATACAAAATCATTATCTGATTATAAGGTTACTTGATGAAACATTGGCAAATTAATGAACGTTTAATTTATGGATGCAGAAATGAGGTGGACTGATAATGCTTTGGCCCCTGGGCAAAAACGCTTATTGTCGATTAACCCTTTCTATCATAGTAACCATTCTAAAAAGATAGGTGTAATCTTAATCGGACACTTGCTTCTCCCGTTTTTTGATGTTTTATTTTTCAAACGATTATCGTCGTAAGAAATGGAATTGGTAGCCTAAGTTCAAGTCTTGGAGGAGACTGTTCATTTCGGTCCAATTCCTTAGAGAAAGGCGTAAATCCATTTTATCTCCGCCTCCCAGGTATGGATAAATAGTCGGAAAGACAGGTGGAGGGGTTGGGTAAATTCAGTGCATCCCATAACAAAAATGGTGGACTATTATTAATCAAACAGTAGGTGATAATTTTAGCAATGGCACACAGACAAATTTTTCCCCGTGGTATCGTGGCTAAAGTACTGAACTTCGACCTCGAAGTAAGCGAGTTCAAATTCCAGTCACACAATATATATTCCTTTTCGGACTAAAAACCCGTGACAAGGATATCAACCCGCAGTAGGTTAAATATTACCACTATTGTTCTTCGACAAGGAGGACTTTGGCATTAGATATCCCACGAACGTTGATGCGCCATTACACAAAGAAACCAAACTAAATTAATTCCTATAAGGGCGCTTTAAAAATGAGACTTTTGCGACTTGCATCGCTTCCTTCTTTTGGCCAACTGTCACTTATAAAAGAGTTGGGATGCATATAAACATATTTTGGATGCTTTGAGTTCTTTAATGGCGCGAACTTGATTAACGGGAAAAAGTTGATCCTACTAGAATTAAATAAAAGGAAAATGGTTTGAAAATTAAGAAACGAGAATTGATGCAAAAATCAATGTTTTTGAGAATTCAACCTGGAATTGATCACGTCTAGCGAAATTCAGTCAAAATGAGTTTTAACCACCTCCACTTACTTTGGTTGTTCGGAGAACATGACGGAAACTACGATAGATCTTGTAAGAGTTAGATTGAAGATGGCAGCAAAATTGTTTGCTAACATCTTCCACCAGATCATTCAAATTGGGACCGTCATGGCAATCCAGAGATTGTCCAATCCGTTCCGAATCCCTTTCTTCTACGCTGATGCTATCTTATTTTTATCAAGTACTTCATAAGTACGAACTTTCTTCTGTATGGCCGTTATTCGTGATTTCACCTTTACAGCTTTTCTAGAAAATATGGGTATCTTTGTTCCAAATATGCTAAGCTTTGCCATTAAACTCTGAGGGGTTTCAGCCATTTTTTACAATTACGAAACCAGTAAGGTACATAATCGACAGCAATACACTGATATCAAGAAAAAAAATTGAACAAAAGAAATTTCCTCTTACCTTAATCTTCCTGGTTTGTTTTACTATCGGCTGCTCTGGTTTGTTAGTAGATTTAGCTGCGAAATAAAGATACTAAGAGTCTCTGTAGCTTTTAATATTGATCGTTCATTAGATCTTCTTACGGTTAGCTGTCTTTTATGGTTGGAGTCTTCGTATTTACTGTTTCAACTCACCGGATCTTCCTCTTGGCCGATTCCTCAAGTTTTCCTTTTCGCTTGGCCAGACCTTCTTGGTCAATTGATTACCTCAGGGTCAACCCTGTGGTCACGAGCACCAATAATAACAACATCGGGATTGCTTCTGATACTCAGTATCGATGAGAATCTTAACCGATCACCACCTAACTTCCTCTTTCCCCTCTTACATGTTTGCTTACTATTGCCTAGTGTTGTTTATTAGTATTGCGTTGTGTCTATAGTTTTTTTTTAAATCCTGACTGGGTGATAGTCGATCGTATGGTACCGATCAGTTGAAAGAGTAACGCTGGATTAAAATGCAGGGCATAGAATCGAATGATGAACAAACTGCATTCAAACTTTGCAATGGTTTATTTAGTTGAAGTCCAGCATGCACAATGTTCGAGCCCTTCCACAATAAGTAGTAGAGGCAGCGATATGCTGATGCAATACTTTTTTATAGGGTCATTGCAGAAGCTGCTCGCAGAGTCTGCCAAAAGTTGACGAAGACTGTCGAAGACTGCCAAGACGACCCGCAAAGACTGAATGACAGGAGGTGGTTGTCTGACGAGCTCAGCTGATCTAGCTGCATAATACAAATTAAGAGAAATTACTTTTTTCCTTTTACAAAACTCATCCTTGTTCAATGTCATACGGTGATACTCCGATTTGCAACTGTCAATGAGGACCATTTAGCTGACGGCAAAAAATTTTCAATGACTTAATAATTTCATAAAGGAATCTACGTGTATAATAAAAAGAGATAAATGCTATGGTCAATATTTGATCAAAGACTCATTCTTTGTGATGTCGGTTGTAAGTGGAGGTGATAAAAATGATCCCGGTTTGAATCCCCAATACGATTGATTATATCAATTCTCGTTTCTTAGTTTCCGAACTATTTTTCTTTTATTTAATTCTAGTAAGATTAACCTTTGTCCGGTAATGCTAATCAAGTTCGAGCCGTTAAAGGACTCAAGGCAACCAAATATGTTCACATGCACCAACTCTTTTATAAGTAAATCGTTGGCCAAAAGCAGGAAGTTGCAAAAGTCTCATTTTTAAAGTGGCCTAAAAGGAATCAATTTTGTTTGATTTAGTTTCTTTGTTTAATGGCATTTCATCATTCATGATATATCTAATACCAAAGCCCTTTATGTAGAAGGACAGCGGTGGTACTATTAAGCCCACTGTTGGTGGGAGAATCAGGGGGTCCATACCTTTCTCAAGGGTATTAGTCCGAAAGGGAATGTATTCGTGCGACTGGAGTTTGAACTCACTTACTTCGACGCCACCGTCCATTACTTTAGTATTTACCACAGGGATTTCCTCCTTGTTGAAATTGAGAGGATGTGTGATCGATGCATTGATCGACATTGCCTCGGCTGGATCCATATTAAATACGGAAGGACTTAAGCGCATTTAGGTGACTAGAAACCAATTACTACCTTCATTACCGATTTCCGAGAAAGATAGTCACAGTTATTGGCAGTGAAAATATCAATGAAGTAATTTATTAAGCACAAGAAAGTTTACATGTGAAACATATTGTTACTTCCTCTTGACATTCACAGAGTAATGTGAAGGCGGAACATACTTATTAGATATTTTGGCTAAATTTTCGGAAAGAGAGAATAAAAATGAGGACTTGTTATTAAATCAAGCCTTGTTGACAGTAACGTTTTTATTTGCCGTAAATTACGGTGTACAAGTCGATTTGGGTTACAAGTTAAACTCAAGATTTTTAGCTTGAAATTCTGAATTAAACCTCCACCTGCTGTATAGATCAACCCTCAAACAAAAGTGTTCACAGTCAGTACATCATCATTTGGAAACAACGTGTGATATATCTTTAATACAATATCTATTGTAATATATATATATATATATATATATATATATATATATATATAGTGTTGATACAATACTTATCGTAAGTTGCGGGGTAGAAGTCGACATTTTAAGCTTGAAAAATCTTTACAAAACTAGGTGTCGAGTTATACAGCTGGATGTGGGGTTTGCATATTGGTTGGGAGCGTTTACTCTGCTGAGCAAGTTTCGAGCTTAATGGTTGGTACTCTTGAGAGTTCTTTTGGCTCCAAGAACAATCTAATAACAGTTGCTAATAACGCAACCGTTGTTTTAACAGGTTTTCTGGCTTAAACGATCATAATGCTTTTTTTATGTTAAGAGTTACTAAGGCACTGATCTATGCGATAAATATGACTTTAAGAAAACCAGTGAAGTGACCTTAACAAAATCTAGATGGATAATAAATTGATTTGAGACCCTACGAACTGTTATTTATTTAAGGTTGAAAAATGATATAGCTCAAGCGAAAAATGCAGGTGATCAGGTAACAGTAATACAAATTATGATGAAACAATATACCTAAAACTATCATTTTTAATTAGTCAGAACAATATAAAGAAATGCAAAATTATTTTTGAGACAAAGTTATTAAAGAAACGAGAAAGACGTACATTAATACCCATAATTAGGGAAAAGTTTAAATGTCCTTTGTGGAATAATAAAAGAAGGCGTTTTCAGGCGCCTCGGGTGGTATTATGGTTAACAAGCTTGATAAGTAAATATTCACGAGTGAGTTCGAGTCTCATTGAGTGCCCTACTTATATGGCCTTGTGCTACATCTAAGCAAAAGGTTTAGTAAATTACAAAAAAAAGGTAATTTGAAAACAATAAGCAAAAAGTTGGACACTGGAAAAGGAACTGAAGTTTGGCCAGATGTCACGATAAAATATGTCTGTTTTAAGTGTAACTCGAATTGATCAAGCGAAAAATAGACATGATATCAACTGGTTAATCAATACAGTCTAAGAACTCGGTTGGGAACTGAGAAATGTGACTGCAGGTGGGAAAGCTCAAATAGGTCAACTAAAGGCATTTGTAAAGAATATTAACTGCTGTCAATGACAAATTGTTGCTGGCGTTTATCCCTGTTGCATGTTCGGGTTCAGTTGAACATGTCTTTTGAATATCTATTACCAAATATAGTCACCCTTGAACAACCTAAGAGCCTGTAACTCAAAATCCAATCAGAACAACCTAATGGACTAAGGTTACCCGATGGCCCAGTCGGCTGATGCTGTTGAATACACTGACTGCATCCCTCCAGAGGAGTAAGACTTCCTCAACGAGTGTCCTGATTATGATACAAAACAATCTGGTGGTGAGGCTCTAGTAATTTTGGAGCACTGGGGAATGCGGAGTACCCCTTTATTGTCATTACTCCCAGGTCCACTCTAGTTGTAGCACCTGATAGGGTCTTATCTATGGGTCAAATAAAACTATTTGACATTAAAACTGTGTACTTTGACTTTTAAACTGAGTGCAAACAAATGACTTATGCTAAATCGAATTTTTTAAAATAGAACGGTTTGATCATTTAACTGTGTATCAACAAATGAATGATGTTTAATTGAATTGTTAGTGATACAAAGCAATACTTGGAACCCTTTAACTTTCTTGACGCGCTAGACTGAATTGTTTGAAATGGAACTTGAATTTACGAAGCTCTTTGCTTCGATGTGGCACAAGGCCGATTGAATGGGGCACCCAAAGAGACTCGAACTCACTCTTGCAGGTTTGCTAGTCAAGCTTGCTAACCATTACACTACCCGAGGTGCCCAAATTGTTTGAAATGGAACTGATTGATCATTTAACTGTGTAAAAACAAATGACTGATGTTTAGATAGATTATTAATGTTAAATAGCAATACTTGAAAACATTTAACTATGTGCAAACAAATGATTAATAGTAAATAGAATTATTCGTATTAGATAGAAACGAGAGAAACCATTTAACCGTGTGCAAAAATATGAGCTCAGACTCGTTTAAAAATGTCATCTACAATATGTGTTTAGAAATAATATATCTTATATATATGTATAAAAAAGTCTTATCATTAAATAACCTACAATGGTCGAGATGCCATAAAACCAAAACAAACCAAACCTTCGGGCAAATACCCTTGGGAAAGGCATGAACCTCCTTATCCTCCCAGCTATAGGTTAAATAGTACAACTTCTGTTCTTCTTGAAAGAGGGCTTTGGCATTGAATAACCTACAAAGGTTGATATGTCATTAAACAAAGAAACCAAACCAAACCAAACCAAACCAAACCATAAGGTTACCCGCTGATTAAACAGATAAATCATAATTCACTGGGTTTGGTTCGGTTTAGTTTTATGGCATCTCGACCATTTTTGATTGTTTAATCCCAAATCCCAAATCCTATTTTGACACACATATTAAATATATGATTTGTAAACACACTTTCTAGATACACACAGTTAAATGATCAAACAGTTCTATTTCAAACAATTCAATTTAGCATAAGTCAATAAATCTAAATGGTTCCAAGTAGTACTCCGTATCACTAGCAACTCAATTAAATATCAGTCATTTGTTGATACACAGTTAAAGGATCAAACATTTCTATTTCTAACAAATCAATTTAGCATACGTCATTTGTTTGCACTCAGTTCAAATGTCATTTCTATTTGACCCATAGATAAGACCCTACCAAGTGCTATCACAACGAGAAAGAGTGGACCCGGGAGTAATGGCAATGAAGGGGTACTCCGCATTCTCCAAAGCTGCAGCATTACTGGAGCCTCACCATCAAATTGCTTAGTGTCATATCCAGGACACTCGTTGGGAAGGAGTCTGATCCCTCTACAGAGATGCAGGCAGTGTATTCTAAAGCCCACCCACCCCCGCCGACTGGGCTAAATTCACTGGGTTGTGTGACATTAATAAAACGGAACAAATTATCTGTGTTATTATCTTTACCATCACTAGACAAACAGACAGAGTATTTTTAATTATTACAGGTGATAAATTTTCCTGCCCTTTATCCCGAAGCAAAGAAAAGGGTTTTGGGGGCGCGATAATATGCAAAGTAAAAATGAGGTAGAAAACATGGCCTTCAATAGAGTTAGGATGAGTTTTTATGTTGCTAATATCTGATGAAGTCATAGAGTACAAACTAAATGCACTGGGAGCTTGATCATCAATAAGTCCAACTTAGATAATTAGTGGTCATCGATTATGTGTATTTAATCTAAAGGAGATATGAATGCTATCAACGAAGATTGCCAAACAGAAAGGATGATCAGGCAAGTGTTACACATAGTGAGTTGATCACATCGGATACGACTTTTCGCTAAAGTATGTGACAGTGAACAAACTATAACAATAACAGTAAACTGTCCTTAACAATTGTAAGTTCAAACCAAGGATGTTCGGCTTTTAGTCCTATTAGTCCTATTTACCAACCCCTCCGCTCGGGCAGGATATGACACAAGGTCAATTTTTAAGCGGAGTTTAACAGGTTTGAATTCAGAGTTTTCCTTCTCCTAGACTAGTCGCCTCACCAAGGCTGAAGAACCTAGTCTGTCCTGCTATTTACCCATAGCTGGAGGGAGAAAGATTGGATTCATACCTTTCCCAAGGGTATTAGTGCTATGTGAAATGCAATCAGTTTCGTCCAGGATCTGAACTCGTGTCGCCGTGTCCATATCCTGCGACGGTAACCATTACACCACGGGCACCTCCATGTTCGGCTTTTAGTTAAACAATTAATTTACCACCCTGCTATCCAAAAGAAGAAAAATTTGAAAAAAACAAAAACAAACACTTTCTTGTCTTTGGTGGAAATATCGTTTCGTATCTGTACGGACATATGGGATCCGCCGTTAAAGATTCCTCAGACATCTGAGTTGATAGGCCAAATGAAGAAAATGAACCCACTGCAATTAATGGATAAGCTAAGGTTAGTGACGGAAGAAAGACCTTATCGGAGTGGACTAATGACCAATCCAATGGCTTGCTCATCTCTGTCAGGAACGGTAACAGTAATAATGAAAACAGTATTGCTGTTATTGCTACTACTACTACTACTACTACTTCTACTTATTCTTAAGTTAATAAACTGGAAACAAAACCAGCTGAGACACGAGGTGGTGATGCATAATGGGGTGGGAGAGAACAAATATTATGTTTAAAATTTCAAATCAAAAAGGGTGGGTTTCAGACTGGTGATTGATTGATCTTAATGACACGTCAACCTGTCTCGGGTTATTTCAGGCAAAGCGGCGAGAAGATCACGTTCATTAGACCTTCATAATTATATTTTGGGGCAGTTGTTTCTTAAGAGTGTTTTTGTTTTTCTTTTGATTGTTTCACACGGTTATAGAATATCAAATATTCCTATATAATAGAAATAATTTGAACGCAGTTGAATGGTATCAAATATTCAAATCTAATTTAAATATTTATATGGTTTTAAGTAATTATTTCTATCAAATAATAATTCTTTTATTTAAAAACAGTTATATAGTGTCCATTAATTAATGATGATAATTCTCAGTAATCAATTATGGCTTCTAGTAATTATTATTCTTAATAAAAATAATTTACAATTATATGGTTTCACGTATTCTTAAGTAATAGTCATAATTTACAAGCAGATTCCATTTGACTCAAAGATGGGGAGTCCCAAACAGGTACGACCAATCAAGGTCAGAGTTGACCTGGGAGTAATGGCAATTAAGGGGTTCTCTAGACTCTCCAAGACTGGACCCTATCAGATGCAGTTTAATATCATATCCAGGATACCCCTATTGGTGGGGATCTTACCCTTCTGCAGAAGGATAGTGTTAGCTTATTATAAGTTTTGAAAACTGAGTATTATATACTTGTGTTCAACATATATGTTTTAAAAATAATGACGTAAGAGCTATTATTGTTTACGAATGATTATTATCAGTTACTTGAAACCATTTTGCTTGCAAGAAAGATTGACTTCGGCATTAAATGACCTAACGAGTGTTGATGTGTCATAAAATCATAACCAACTGTTGTACTTATATATATATATATATATATATATATATATATATATATATATATATATATATATATATATATATATGTGTGTGTGTGTGTGTGTGTGTGTGTGTGTGTTTGTGTTTGTGTGTTTGTATGTCACTGTAACGCATCGGAGACTGTACATCTTTGCAAAATTCTGTTTGAACAATGAATTAAAAATATTCTTAGAAAATAAAAGAATTTTCAGACCGATTTTCAAGTGAAAGTGGGGTC
The DNA here is from genome assembly GCA_963585895.1 of Sepioteuthis lessoniana. NCBI lineage: Eukaryota > Metazoa > Mollusca > Cephalopoda > Myopsida > Loliginidae > Sepioteuthis > Sepioteuthis lessoniana. The sequence goes on from OY757930.1 coordinate 2,064,755, forward strand.
TACGTTAGTGATGAAAGTTTTTTTTAATAATTCAAATCGTCACAAGAACAGAAACAATAGTAAAATGCAAGAATCGTTCATTGCTTTCTGAAGAGAAGACTATCACCATCCTTCGTCTTATACACAGAACATTCCCTTTTTGTTGGTGTAAGGTGCTACTCTTTTACAAGGAATAAAGTCGGTTTATTCTAAGCCATTCAGATTGTGTTGAAATTCACCGGCTCATCGGTTCAATTTCGACTAAAATAAAGAATTAATAAGAAAATATATGTCCATCCTGTCCAGTTTTGTCTGGAATTAAATTTCCAAAAGGAACGCCCAAGAATTGACCGTTGTTGGTGACTATGGCGAACATGACGTCATCCAAAATGACCTCTAAATTGACCTGTTATGATTGGTGCAAACTTCTGAAGTTATCGAAATGCCTCGGTCCATGGTTCAGAGTCAGGGTTGGTGAGGGGAACCGGCACAGAGGGAAAAATGGCTGCAGGAGGGGGAATTCACCCGGGGAATAAATGAAAACACGGAGTTGGGGTTGGAACATAACAAAGGAAAAATTAAGAAAGAAAGAAAGAAAGAAGCATATATATATATATATATATATATATATAGAGAGAGAGAGAGAGAGAAATGAATAACAAAACAAATGTGGGGGTGGGGGTGAAGTGGAGTTGGTTGTGAGTGTATAGAAGGAAAATAAAAACAAATAACGAAAAAACGAGGAGAAAAAAACAGGAAAACGAGGAGTAAAAAAAAAAATAAAATAAAATAAAAAAAGAATAAAATAATAGAATAAAAAACTGCAAAAACCCCAAAACAAAACAAAACAAAAAACCAACAAATGGGATAGAATGTTTTCCAGTTGTGTTCGTAGCTGTAACAAAATGTCTGGCTTTGTGGACAAAAAAGAAAGCAGTAATAATCCTATAAACATTGTTGTTTTCGTTGAAAAGGTCAAAGAAAGTCTCCGACCGACTCAAATTGAAGTGGAGTCGAAAATAGAGGCATAATATCTGGAGTGACATGAACAAACACCACACTATACCACACCATATCCATTCGATTAGATATTCTACATTCTTTACGCTTGTTGCATGTCAAAAGATGAAAACATTTTGTATCATTAAGAGACACTTCAGATAGATAAACATTTTACGCTATATGTCTTGACAAATATAAACCCAAAAACACAGACACAAGCACACACACACACACACACACACACATATATATATATATATATATATATATATTTGTATATAAAGAGAGAGAAATATGACCCTGCGTGATGTTGAGAGTATCGTCATACGGAAATATCTGATTTTATGATTGTAAGTGAACTAAGATATATTTGAATACAAGAAATAAGGGCTACAGATGAAGTAAAAAGGTTTAAGTTATTATTTTTGACAACAACTCAAGGATGTCAATTTCAACCAATTCTAATAAATCAATTCCGTATTTTCATGTCATTGCATAAAAATGGAATCGGTAAAATGGGAATTAGTATTGTTGTAACAGAGTCTTTTGGATTATTGTGATCAAAGATTAATGCAGAAACAAATTATGAAATTTAAAAAAAAAACAGAAAAAAATCCAACAAATAACAGGAGATTAAGTCGAACTGCTATCATTTTTCTGTATTTAAATGACCAAGTATATTTTTTGTGAACATTAGTATGTGTACCAAGTATGAAAATGTTTCTAGTATCCCCATTTTTTTCAGCTGCAAGTCAGTCTCAAATTCCTTTGGGGATAAAAGTCAGTTATCGTCTTCCAACTTGGGACCGATATTTTTAGTTCGTAGAGTGGGTAAGTAGGGGGGAAGATGGGTTGTCAGAGCCAGTAAATTTTGGTGGCAAAATAGGAAAAGGATATTTCCGGAAATTATGGCTCGTGTAGGTCTTTATTGGCTTAAGGAGTAGAATGTTCGTAAATGGTCTGGGAAGACCGGGGTTCAATCCCTGGTCGAGTCATACCAAAGACTCAAAAAATGGTACTTGATGCCGCCTTGCTTAAAACTCAGCAGTATAAGGTACGGATCAAGGGTAAAGTGGAGCAATCCAGGGAATGGAGTAACGCCCTCCCTTACACCTCGATATGGTAGCTATTAAAACGGGATCCTTCGGGTCACCCTCAACTAAGTTCGCCAACTTTACTTGGTCTTTGAGGGGGACTTTGCTTTGTGAACTAACATATCCAAAGCATAGACTAAACCGCCATGTTGAAATCGGTGCGAGGTGGTTATATCACAAGTAATACGATGCAATCATCCCAACGATTACCAACAAACTTAATCCCATGTTACTTTCGACAATTCCTTCTATACACGATTAGTCATTTGTTATAGTGATAGGAAATCTCCAAACCTATGCATGCATGCTCCTCACATTACAAATGGCTGCTTACACGAAATACGTGAAGCAGCGTTTTCTCTTTGTTTAAAGTAAGTCATTACTCAAAATTCCCCTGCAGACGGAAAATAAGGGCCAGTCTCGTAAGAATTTGAACGATAGTCGTGACTAAAAACAAAGGAAGAAAGCAAACATTCTTTCAAACGACCTTCCATATCGTCAAAAATATTCTGGTGATCAGAGTTCAAACCCTGGATAAGGCTGTTTGCATTTCACTGAACATACAAGAGAAATGTATGAATTCAAATATTCTCCCTTCAGTTTTGAGTAAATAGTCGGGCAGACTGACTCTTTTACCATGGTGTGATGACCGGGGTTGGAGAAGGAAAACTCTCAATTCAAAGCAGTTAAATTCCACGTAAAATTGGGTTGCATACTGATCATGCAGAAGGGTTGGGTATATATATATATATATATATATATATATATATATATATATATATATATATATATATATATATATAAGTGTGTGTGTGTGTGTGTGTTAGCTTTAATCAAAGAAATTACTTGGCATTGATATACCATTAAACAAAGAAACAGGCCCCAAAATTCCACGGAAAAGGTATGTCAACTCGTGTAGGTTTATTCTATATCTGGAGGTTATGGAATTGCGTTCATTTTACATTTATATTTAAGGCCTAGAGATTAGTGAGTTCGAAATCTACTGGAGCTATTACCTTCACTTTCGAACTTATGTCCTTTAGGAAAGATATGAACTCCACCCCGTTATCCTCCCTCCAGCTATAGGTTAAATAGTATCATTGCTCTTCTTCTCCCAAGATGGCTCTGGAATTAGATAACCCACGAAGGTTGATATGCTATAAACAAAGAAACCGAAACCTAATATTTAGATTTTTTGTGTCGTTCCAGGAGGCGACACAACGGCAATTATTCATCTGAGATTTCAATTCGGCTCTTCAAACTCATTTCTGCAAGCGATAACCATTACGCTACCCCACCATCACACATTACAGTCTTGTAAGGTAAACAGTTCACGTTTAAAGATAAACATAACTTTTTTTTAGAAAATTTTATTTAATTTTTTTGTTGGGTGGTTAAATTTACAATAAGGCTAACATTGTCGGTTCGCATGAAGATCAGACTTAATAGTAATAAAATTCTGATAAACCCGTTTTGTCTGACATTCAACAATGAATTCTAAACTCGTCTTTTTTTGGATTTGGTTGATAGCAAAAATCATTTTAATCTCACAAAATTATTTTTTAGGGATGTCCCAAGCTTGAACAGAGGTCTGTCATTAAATTTTTGCTGGTTGAAAAATGCAAATCATGTGAAATTTACTGAAGAACGAGTGATATGTACGAAGAAGCATGTTTTAGTTTAAAAGATGTTTACAAATGAGCAGTTCAAAGTTGCATTCAAGATGAAGGCCGGTAAGTCAGGCCCACAATAGCGAGCTCTCCTGAAATGGTGAATTCATTTCGGCTGACAGAAGAGTTAAAATAGAGGACATTTCTGAACTACAGGGAATTTCTGTGGATACAGCATACAAAATTGTGCATGAGGATCTAGTATTTTCTTAGGTCAATTGTCGGGTTTTACTAGAACAAGTTATGACCTCATACAACAAAAATTTTTAAAAAACAGTGGAAACTATTTGTCATTTTGGTTGGGAATAGCAGCTACATCCTTTATTAGTTTCCACTTGTTTGGCTCCTTTAAAGAATTTTTTGTGCGGAGCAATTTTCAAGTGAAGATGAAGTGAAGAGGACCGTAAAGAGATAGCAGAAAACTCATCCCCAAAATTTCTTTGCCGAAGGAATAAAAAAAAGTTTGTTTTTCCAATGGAAAAATGTTTTTTTTTAAATAGAGATTATATTGAAAAATAAAGTAAACATCTTTTTACTGTGTTAAATGTCAGTCGTTTGTTTGCAAAAATGTCTTATTTATTGAATATCTCTCGTACTGTATACGTATAATAGACATATTCTGACAGTAGTGCCTTGTATGATAGGGACGAATGGAGAGAGAGAGAGAGAGAGAGAGAGAGAGAGAGAGTCAGGGAAATATGTACTGTTAGCGTTAATTGATAGTGATAATAATGATAATCAACAGTACTGGTATTAATTCCTTTTTTCCTTACTTTTAAAATATTTCGATAGCAAAATAATTAGCTATATATTTGATAACACATAAACATAAAACTTGACCTGAAAGCTTATCTTAATTCCTGACCAAAGACAATCCCTTTTTATTTTCAATGGACTGTTTACAAATTGATTTTTTTTTTTACCTGTCGTTACCCCCCCCCAACTCAACCTTAGGAAAGTGGTATTATTTTTCCCTTCACGATAATCACATGATTAAACGCCCACATCTCTCATTTCTTCGTATTTTTTCCTTCCAATTATCCAGAAAGAGCTGGTGACGTCACACAGTGAAAAGCTGATTGAAACATTAGTGGAATTTGGAATATCTCTTAACTGCTGCCAAAAAAGCAGGTATTTTGCTGGGAATTTTTTTCAATCATTTTTGTAAACCTCTTGTTATTTTTACAGAAGTGTTCGTTATGATCAAAAAACAACACCTGCACAGCGAACAATCTCGGTCAAATAGGGGGTCAGTGTTTGAATGTCGTGTGTTTAGAAGTAAAAAAAAAGAAGAAAAAACGAGCAGACAATGATGACGATGATGATTTAAAAGAGGAGATCGAGGAAGAGAAAAAGCAAAATTTGAATTTGGATAGAAAAAAATAAAATATTTGCAGGAATGAACGATATGAATAGAAAAGAAAAAAAAAGCTGAAAAGAAATAATCGGGCAAGAAGAAGTAAAGAGAAAGGTGTAGAGAATGACAAAAAAAAAAAAAAAGACAAAAAAAGCCGGAAAGCTTGAAAAAAGAGGAGGAAAGGGGAAAATGAAAAAGAAGAAAAAGAAGGAAGTAAAAAAGAAGGACATATTTTGTCAGGATAAGAGGAAGAAAAAGAAGACGAAAAAAAAAGAAAGAAGATGAAAAGAATAAAGAGGAAATTGAGTTGGAGAAAGAATGATAAGTGGGACAGTATCGATGAAACATTATTCTCCTTCGAATGAAAAATAAAAGGCAATTTGAAAAAAAAAGAAAAGAAAGAAGGAAGGAATAAAAGAAGGAAGGAATGAAAGAAGGAAAAGAACGAAAAAGTGGAGGAGAAAAAGTTAAACAAATTATTGAGAAAAAGGATTAGAAAAAAAGAACGAAAAAGAAGGAAATCCGTCGACGAAGGTGAAGGAAAAAGATGATAAAAATCGATTTCAAAAAGGGGGAAGGGGAAAGGGTGTAGTTTTTCCGGTCTGTTTGTTGCTCTAAGAATGTCTAACTGCTAATCGGTTTTGATTTCAACCATTTTGGAAATGGATCGATATTACAGCATTGTTGTCATAGCAACAGTGATGCTAGACAACGACGAAATTATTTGATTTATAATGTATTATCTTCAATATGATTATATATATATATATATATATATATATATATATATATATATACATGAATTTGAAAACTATTTGACTCCTGGCTTCGCACAGGACAATGAATTCTAAGGGTTCATTCTCGTAAAAAAATGGAGAAACCTCTTCCTCATTTCAATGACCATTGGTCTTTTTTTTTTAAGAGTAAAATTAGGATATTATTGCTTTCAGATTCAGACAAACATTTACGTATTTACTTTTTTATAATATTTTTTTATATTGAAAATTATATTTTATATTAGTTTATATGTTAAGAATTCTGATTATTTACTCCACAAAATAAATATTATAAACAAAAAAAATCTTCATCAAGTCAAAACATAAAATATATTATGTACTTATATTCCTGTTGGCCAATGAATTAAACGTTAAGAAAATCATCTCAAAAAAATTAACATGACTTTACCTTTAACCAATAAATAGAATCATCAATATTTACACATTAAATACTAAATATTACTTTTTTCAACATAATGGTATTTTTAAGGAACTAAAATAGATTGATAAAAATTTTCGAACACTACGTCACATTCATTTTGAAATAGAACGCTATAAACGATAGCAGAACGTTAAGAAGTTTTTCATTTTTTTCATTTCATTTGAAAATAATTTTTCAGGTGAGACATAACATAAAATGCTTACATTGCCCTGAAGATAGTTTAAAAAAAAACGTAAACGATTCATTCATATATAAACAAATGCATCCTCTAAATTTCTTGTTTTTTCATATTTTATACTCTCTCTCTCCCTCTCTTTCTTTCTCTCTCTCTCTCTCTCTCTCTCTCACACACACACACACACACACACACACATATATATATATATATATGTGTGTGTGTTCAAAAAGTAAGGAAACTGAAGCTATATTTTACACGACGGAATTAAACAAGGAATTAAACGTTCATTTTCTTCAAAATATCCCTCTTGTCATCCAATATTCACCCCCCCCCCCACACACAAGCAAAACAGCTTTAGTCTAATTCTTTTTAACACGCTTCGTACAAACACGTGCGCGCATCCATAAACGCGCATGCGCGCGCACGTGCGTATGTGTGTGTGTGTGTGTTTGAATGAGGCGTGTTCAAAAAGTATTGAGACCAAAGCTGTATTTCCCAAGACAGAAATGAACCATTAGTGAAAACTTAATTTTCTTCAAAATTGTCAAATAGCTTATTCTAGAGTAATTTCCAATGAGTAAAGCAAAAACCTGAAACTTCTGTGTTGATATGGCGTGAAGTTACGTCGTCGTATTTCTTTTACTGTAATTTCTCGTTCTCAAATGTTTTTGTCATTGAATGAATTTTCAGTTTAAGGAATAAGAAAAATTCGCACAGAGCTAAATCTAATTAATATAGCTACACTTGCCCAATTTTGTGTTCCGCCAGATAAATAGCAAGACAAGGTTTCTTTTTGACTCAATATTTTTAAAGAAGATTACCAACTTCAAACTTTTAAACGATTTCCGTTGTTTGAAACCGAAAGAAGGATCTTCCAAAATCTTCTGTCAATTGATTGTTCATATTCTTCGAGGGTTTTTGCTTGGGAAAAATGAATCAAGTTCGTGATGCGTTTAACTTTCAATCATTTTCTCACGCGATTTCAGTTTTGTTTGAAGTTCTGAGATAAAGATAAGAATTATTCCCATTGTCCTAATGAGTAGAGTGTTTACCAATGGTCTGGGTGACCAGAATTCAATCTCAGGTCGAATCATACCAAAGACTCCAAAAATGGTACTTGATGCCGCCTTGCTTAACACTCAGCATTATAAGGTACAGATTAAGGGTAAAGTAGAGCAATCCAGGGAATGGAGTAGCGCCCTCCCTTACACCTCAGTGTGGTAGCTCTTGAAAATAGAGCCTTTGGGTCACCCTCGATTAAAGTCGCCAACTTTACTTATTACGTGTGCACAAAAGTTCGCTGCTTCAACCTTGTTTTTAAAAACTGAACACACGCTAGAAACTCTTGCTCATACCAAGGTTAGGTTACGTTCATTATCAATTTTTTATTTTTTTTCTTAGTATTCTCATTACAATTTATGATAAATTTTGTGGTCAAATACTTTCCAACCCTTAATAAAAAAAAACAACAAATAAATAAATCTGGTTAATTATAAATTGTGTTACCCCTTAAAAAAGGTCGTAGAGTGGTTTAAATGAAAACAAAGGATTGAAGCAACAAAAATAAAGATACAACCAAAATAATTAATGAAACAAACAGAATTACTTGACTCAGAATATAGGTTTGTTCAGTTTCTTTCTTTATTGGCATATCAAACTTCGTGGGTTAGTCAATGCCAAAGCGATCCTTATAGAAAAATAGTAGTTGTACAATTTAACCGATAGTAGGATGGATAAGGGAGGGGGTCATGCCTTTCCCAAAGGTATTTTTCCTAAAGTGAACATAATAATGCTTGTGGATTTTAAACTCACTTCGGTGTCACAGTCCAGAACATTAACCAATACATTTTAAGGACTCCCTCCAGAATTTAGAACAATACTAGCAAGGTGAATCAATTCAAAGACCAAAAAGTAATTAGAATAATAAGAAAAAATACAATAAATAATTTGTGAAAAAAAACCCCAAACTTTTTGTCATGACCTGTGAAATGGAATACGTGCTCGAATATCGTCAAAAGTGGGTTTTTTTTTCGTTTAACTGCCCATTTTAATTTTAGATGATATATTGTTCTCTTGCAGGGACGTCACATGAGATCGCAGAAAAAGAGAGATTGAAGCTGATATTCTTCACGGCTTTTTTTGCTATATATTTAAAAATATCAACATCTTCTCCCTAAAACATTGGAAAAAAAAAAAAAAAAAAAAAGAAATTCAAATTTCTGGTAACCTTTAATTTTTCGCTTTTAAGTTTTTTCAACTTTTCCACTTTTTCCCCTTTTCTTTTTTTTCTTTTTCTTTTCCTCTTTTTCTCTTTTTCTTTTTCTCTTTTTCGTGCTCTTTCCTTATTATTTTTCTTTCTTCCACCATTCTTCTTTCTTTCTTTCCCTTTATTGTTTTTTTTGGCTTATATAGTCTTCTTTTTCGTCTCCCTTACATCAACTGCTTTCTCTTCTTCATGCCACTTCCTTCTCCTCTTCCTCCATCTACTCCTCCTCATACTACACCTCTTCTCAGTTTACTTTCTTTTCCCCTCTCATTACGTTATTTATTTTCTTTTTTCTCTGAGATCCACGATTTTTTTCTCCCTGCACACATTCTCCTCTTTTCTTCTTTTCTTTCTTTATCTTTCTTCTCTTCCTATTACTTATGTTGTCTTCTTCGTCGTCCAACTGTACAACTTTCTTCTCCCTCTTCACATCTTTTCATCCTTTCTTTCTCTCTCCTCTTCCCAATCTTCATTTCGCCTTCTCGTTTGTCTCCTTTTTCACTCAGTATCATCTCTCTGTGCTACCATTCTATCTTTCCACTGAATTTTATCTTTTGGCACATGAACAAATAAATCAGTAACGCCCACTTTTGACCGGAACTCATTACTTCGACCCTCTTCCCGTAAAGCTGCTTATCGTCAGCCATCATTGTTCCGAATGATGACGTCAGCAGCAAAGGTGCCAACACTAATGGCCGACTAAAAGAAGTGGTGAGAAAATGATGGAAAAAGAAACTCGACATTTACAAACGGACGGACAATGTTGCAATTCTCCTTTGAAGCAGACGAACACTCAACCTTTTACGACAAACATTCTCCATTGGACGATTCAAATTTCTCATTTGGGCAACTTCTACCGGAAAAGTGTTAAGATGACTGACATAAAATGTCGAGCAACTACGTGCCACGTATTGCGCATGCTCAGTTAATTTTCTTTGAAAAGCGCTGTCTTATTTTTACGGTTGTATTTTTCTTTTTCTTTTCCTCTTGTAATCAAACTCCTTTGTACGCGAACCTTTTTTCGTTGTTTGTACTTATTTAAGTTATTACTAACTCATTAGATTAAACAAAAATGTTAGCTTTTTATCATAAAGAGGAAATAGTCTCTATATGGACTCAGATAAAACAGAGTTGATGTATTTTAATCAATATGAAGATATCTTCTCATTAAATAGAAAGCCCCTGAAATTAGTAAATCAGTTCAAATACATCGGTAGCAATATCTCATCTACTAAAAGAGATAACAATATTCGTACAAGTAACGCATTGACTGCTACTGACAATATTGACTGATATTGACCATATGGAAATCTGACCTCTCGGATAAAATAAAACGGGAATTCTTTCAAACTGTAGTTGAGTTAGTACTACTCTATGTTTGCACCACTTGAACTTTAATAAAACGCCGAGAGAAAAAGCTAAACAAGGACGCTACATGCTGTTTTAAATAAAACCTACAAGCAGAAGCTTACAAAACAGCAGTTATATGGCCACTTACCTCCCATCTCACTAAGCATTCAAGTAATACGAAAGAATATTGTTGGTGCTGCTGAAAAACTCATAAGCGACGTTCCCCAATGAATTCCAACACAGACACACAGTGTTAGCTGATTGTCTTTCACGGGAGTGTGAGTAACAGCAAGTCTCCTCAAGTCTCCAGGACTTTTCTCAGTATTCTTGCCAATCTCAATGTAGTCTGGATGGTTTAAATTCATCCTCCGATTTTTAACTCCCCCAGTCCCCTTTCCAAATTTTTTCGGGTCCTTCCAAGTGCCTCCACTACGATTCGTATCACTGCCACGCTCAGGTTCCGCACCTTTTTTTTAGTTCTCTGGTAAGTTCCAAGTATTCATCTATCTTTCCACTATCTTTTATTTTTTCATTCTATGGTCCGCTGAAACAACAAAATCTACTTGATAGCGAGTTCTCTCTTTTATTTCTGTTTAACAGGTCTGCTCTTCTGGCCGGGATTAGATGATCTATTATTATTATTATTATTATTTACCCATTTGGGAGTTTTTCATACCAGCGTGAACTGGTGGTTTCTCTCTGGAGTTTGAATGACTGTAAGTCTCCTCAAGTCTCCAGGACTCTTCTCAGTATTCCGGCCGATTCTTATGCTGTAGTCTGGATGGTCTCTACTTGTCGTCTAATTTCCAAGTCTTCCAGTCCCTTTTACCAATCTTTTGGGGAATGTCCGATATGCACTAATCACAGTTGGTATCACCATCATCTTCATGTTCCAGAGTTTTTTTTAGTTCTCTTACTAGGTCTAGGTACTTATCCATCTTCTTCGCTTTCTTTAATTTTCACACTGTCGTCTGCTGGGAAGGCAAAATCCACTATTCGGCAGGTTTTCTTTCTTTCTTTTTTTTCCTTTTTTATTCTGTTGACTATCACTAAGTCTGGTCGTCTTGCTAAAATCCCAGAGAATTTTGTGCATTTCATTCTTCAAGACTGATTCTGGGTTGTGCATATACCACTTGTTCGTATGGTCAAATTAAACATTTTTGCACGGCTCCCAATAGTTTACCTTTCCTACCCAGTCGTGTGTCAAGTCTTGTACTCCCTTTGCGCTAATTTACTGCATTCGCTTATTATATGATTGATTGTTTCGTCTCTGTCACCAAATAATCTACATTTACTATTTTGTTGAGTCTTGTCTATTTTTGCTTTGATATAGTTAGTCCTTATGGCGTTGTTTTGAATGCTATAAGATGATATTCAGTTCCTCGTAAGGTTTCCCTTTCTTAGCCATATCCAAATCTTCTGTTTTGTTTGTCGCTTGAAGTATCCATACAGTTGTTTCTCATCCCATTTTTGTTTACTAGTTATTGATGTTCAGGTAGTCCTTGTGCTTTTGTATTGTTTCTGGTTGCTGTAATCAGTCTTTCTTTGCTGGATCAGGATAATTTTTCCTTTTAACATCCATTCGAATATCCTTGACTCTCATACTTAGCGGCTGAGTTAATCTGTCGCGAGTGAATTGGAATTCTTTGAATTAGTATTTTTCTCCATCTTCTTAATTCTGCTTGTTTAATTATGTTAAATTTTTGTTCAAAAAGGTAAATAAAAATTCATTAAAAATGCAGTTAATACCGTAAGTGTTCAGAAAGAATAATAACAAACCAGGAAAATGAGGGACGCGAGAAATGGGCAGAATTACAGGTGTTATTTGATTGGCAGCAAGTTGCTGTCGTAGCAAAGTGTTTAAAAAAGCCGCTATGGAAAACTAGGCTTTCACGAGGCAAAATGGGTCGTGAGTTCCAGTCACACTAGGAGCTTTAATTTTAATTCTGATACGAACGGTTTTCTTGTTGCCAACGAGATATTAACCAGAGCGAGTTACGATGAAAAAAAAATTAAGATAAAAATACTAGTTAAAATTATTAATAATAATAGTTAAAATTATTGATAATAATGATTCCAAAATTTTAACTAAAAAACAAATAAATAATACAAATTCTGTTCAATTGAAAACAACAGAATTAAAATAAAGAAATGGAATTAAATAATTAGAAATTTATTAGCAGCAAAACCAATAATGTTGATATTAATTCTAAAATCATCTTTCAATCCGTTGTATCTCCAAGAAGTTCCATACATTCAAACATCATTGCTTGTGCCCATCACGTGATAGCTTTTCAAAAAATAAAGCTAATTGAATGATTTAACGGTTGTATGAACTTTCTTTGTATATATCTTCTTCTTTTCACCTGCTATTGTATTTTATTAAAACATCCATCGTTGTTCTATCAACACTTGTTTCACCATCTTAATGTCCTGACGAAGATTTACAAAAACCGAAACGTTTTAACGTTGCCTCTCCTTTACAATAAATCCACTACTTTTGAATTACTTTGTTTTTCGATTTTCTTCAGAGCGTTCAGTGAATATCAAACACATTGTTCGGTAATTATCTGAAATCTTAGTTTGACAGACATTGCAACCCAACATATATATATATATATATATGCACATATATATATATATATATATATATATATATATATATATATGATGTAGTTAGTTATATTGGTGAATAAAGAGTATTTAAAATCGCGTGTGCATGCAGTGCTCTTCATCAGTGTATGATTTAGAAAAAATCTTTTAATTTTAGGAAAAAATATTGAGGAATACTAAAATGTCTATGAGGTTGTCTTTGCCACATAATTAAGAAAGCCAATCTTAAATAGGAAAAAAGTTTGAAATTGTGATTTGTGACAATTATTCTAAGTGAAAGGGTTTGAAAATATTACTTTTGTGCGAGGTAAAAATATTGTTTTTTATAAATCATAAATTATAATATCACATCATGATGCAATGTAAATCAAGTGAAAATTTGTTTTTGTTTTAATGATATTTTTTTTTATTTTAAAGTAACAAGAATATTTTGTTATGAAAGTGAGTTTGAACCGAGAGAGAGAAGTAGCACAGCGAGAGTAGAGAGAATGAGAGTTAAAGTAAAAAGAGAGAGTAAAAATAGAGAGAGAGAGAGAGAGAGAGAGAGAGAGAGAGAGAGAGAGAGAGAGAGTTTTGTTCTCGAGATAAATAACCACGAGAATCATTATCCAATGAATGCGACTTGTTATGTCGCAATTTAGTGGTATTATTCGCTGTTTAACTGAGGGAATTTGAACAGAACGTTTAACGACACATCAAGCTCATCTTTCAGTGTACATCCTATTACTGTAGGTTTTTGAAATGACATTTAGCCATTGTTTTCAGCTCAGATTTCGAGTGTTTTAAAATGTGCGTCTCATGTCAAACGTGAGGTCTAAATAGAATCACCAAAGTGGATGTCTGTCGTCAAGCCAGAACTATAGACTCGCAGCCCATTGCTTGTATCATGAATTCTATCCTCTTTCCGTATCTCATTACAAGGATCTTTCATCATGTAAAGTAAATTTTAATAAATACAATTTGTAGTCCATGATGACATTGATGCTTCTATTCAGAAAGGAATGAAGGATTCTAGCATTTCCCTTTGTGTCTCCGTTATGTCGACAATTTGAATAATAAAAAATGAGATTCATCGCAAACAGACATTTTAAAATCATCATTCCCTTGGAAATAGGACTGAAAATTGCTTTATTCTGCAAGAGCTTTTTAAGTGTACTACTCTAAGAAAATCACACTGTGACAGGCCGTTTTTGTTGTGTTATGGGCGCACACGCACACGCACACTTAGTTACACACACTTATATATATATATATATATATATATATATATATATTATAAACACTATAATTGGTTGCTCGGTTTAGGTTTTATAAAATGTCAACCCTTGCAAGATCATTTACTGCCAAATCAATTTTTGGGGGAAGTTTCAATTAACTAATCATAACCATATACAAACAATTCTTTGTTCTAAGAATTCTTAATAGCAATAAATTGTGATGGGGTAAACTAGTGGCGTAATGGATAAAGTGCTGGACTGTGGCTTCGAAGATAGTGAGTTTCAACTTCAGTCGCGCTATTACTTTCCCTTTCGGACTAATGCCAATTTGGGATAAGTTTGAATCCTCTTATTTCTTCAGATATGAGTTTAATAGTATCACTGTTGTTCTTCTACCTGGTTGGCTTTGGTACTAAATAACCCAAGAAAGTTGATAGGCCATTAAAAAAACAACGATATAAGTAGTAGACAGTTATATAATACCTAATTTTCAGGCATTTATTTGGTTCATCGATGGGACCCTAACAATTGCTTCTTGTCCAGATCAAATAGAACCTGGAAGTAATAGCAATGAAAGCATGACTCAACATTTCCGGGAGCTCCAGGATTGAAACCCCTTCTTTGTGGAGAGGTTGTACCCATTTAAAAATTCTATAAAAAAAACAAAAAAAAAACTGGGTGGACCAGTTTTGGTTTTAAATAAAAATCATGTTACATTTTTTTTTGTCGGGCGGGGGGGGGAAGTATTTATTCATTTTTTATCCTTTTTCTTCTTAGTCCCTCGAAAACGTTGTTTCTTTGCAATTTTTTTTTTACTTTTCTTCTTCAAAAGTTACAATACAAAAAGGGAAGAAGAAAATACAAAAAAGCTCGAAAACACTGTTAAGAATTCTTGTTTTAGCATATTTATAATTTTGAATAAAAAGATGTTCAAGATGATACATTTAAAAACCTGAAAATTAATGAAACTATGCAAATAGCATCTTTCAGGTATTGAACTCGTATTGCCCGTTTCCTACGATCATAACTGTTTCGCCACGAGCGAAACGTCTTGTATATAAGTTTGTCACGAGGCTAGAATTATATTGAACTTAACTATAGTCTGCTAGCTTTGTTTGGTAAATATTACATAACCGTGAAGTGCTATAAAAATAGCGCAGTTTATATTTGGTGCAGGGCCACAATTATGGACACCTAGTGATCATTACTTACAGACGTAATAATTCTGAATTATTCGAATTCCTGATATTTATTCTTAGTATTCTGGTTATAGTTATTTTATTTTGTTTTTTTTCTTGCTTTATATTTACATATTGACCCACTTTTGTATTCATCCACTTTACTACACAACCACTATACTGCATCCTGTGGTTTCCAGTGCAATATGTTTGTGGGGTTCTTATAATACTCTTCTACATCAAAATCTGTTATCCAATGACAAGCCGTATGCTTGATTATCGTGGAGGTTTGATCTGTCCGAATTGATCATAGTTTTACTGTCACGGTGGACAAATCCTGGAAGCAACACCCAACAAAACAGCAGCTGTACGACCACTTACCTCCCTAATCACAAACCCTCTAAGTGAAATGAATAAGAAATGCTGGGTACTGCTGATGATGTACGGACCCACTCATAAGTAACGTTCATTTATGGACTTTTCCATATGGACGCGCAATTGTTGGCCAGTCAGCAAGAACTTAAATTCATTAACGCTGTGCAAACACTTGATGCAGTCTAGAGGATCCCCCCAGAAACGATGGGCGATTGCGTCGGATGTCAAGAGAGAATCAGGAAACTCCGTGCTATAAGCACAACTTGATAATATATGTATATGTGTACATATATATATATATATATGATTTAAATTTTATGTATATATATATATGTGCGTGTGTGTTCATCATTATATTGGCACACGTAGTGTAATGGTTATCGTCATTGGAAATGGATACGGTGACCCGAGTTCAATTCCTGAACGAAGTTGTTTGTATTTGATCATGCTCTACAAAGACTCGAAGGCAATAGTTCGTTCACCTGATGGTGACACTAACTTCTTTGAATCTTGCAAGGAAATTTATTGGCACTATTTCTATCCATAATTTGTCTTGCTTACGTACAAAAAATATCAACAAATCTCATAAAAGAAAATAGTTTCATACTAAAAAAAAAAAGGCAAAGCGCAGACTATATAGTTTTATGCTAGTCACAGTACTTGATTTTGGTCTTAGTTCCGTGGCTATCACATGAATTTCCGGCTAGTTGGTTTATCAACTCCCTATGTACTCACGATATCTTTGAAAGCTATCCAGATGGGGGATGATATAATCTATCCGGAACTTCTGACGGTTGGTTAGATCGTTGGAACAAAATGCCTGGGTGTTGGCAACTTAAAGATCAGAAAAACTCTCCGTTGACAATCAACAACTCATCTCATCTTGTCACGCCATCAACACGGATATCCCTGACCGTCTATCACCACCCTTCCCTATCGTTCATCGCTTCCGATAGGTCCCCAGGGCTACACCCCGTATCCTCATAGAGCTGCTGTATGTAGGTGCGAGCTGGCTGCCCTGTTTTTGCATGGCCATGTGAAGCGGTCCATAGGAGTACATCACTTATGAACTCGTCTCTACTTCTCCAGCAGTGTCCTGCATGTCTGGTTCGTCTAAATAGGGTAGTTTTCATGATGAGTGGTAGGTGGCCGTATAGCTGCTGCTTTTTGGGGTGTTGCCTCCAGGATTTCTTTAATATTGCTCGCAGCATTCTTGTGTAGTTGCCGTCAAATTTTTGCTCCAGCCATTTAGTTAGCGTTCATGTAATGCATCCATATAGCAGTATCGAGACGACCGCTGCTTAGAAGAAACCGCGTTTTATTTTATCGGTCAGGTCTGACATCCATATGACCGATAGCCTATTGATAGCTGTCCATGCCTTTTTTAGTCACGTGTCGATGTCTGTCTCGGTCGATGAGACACTGCTTCCTAGGTAGGTGAACTTGTCTACTAGTTTCAGAGAACTACCGTTTCGTGTGGAAATGTCTCCTGTTTGATTGAAGCACATATATTCTGTTTTTGTGTGCTCGTTCCAGACTATGCAGTAGGGTTTTGGCTTAGGCGGATGCATTTGCCAGAAGCGCTATGTCATCGGCGTAGTCGGTAATTGTTTTTGCGGGGTACCGTCTGCTTCTTTTCTTTGTCAGCTGGAAACCGTTTTCTTTATTGTATCGATCGATGTTCAAAGCACGTAGTCTAGACAGATGATAAAGAGGTATGGGGCAAGTGTGTCTCCCTGCAGTACTCCAGCTACAATGTCGAAGTATTCTGTGTCTTCATCCGGAGAACGTACATTCACTTTGGTGTTTCTATAGAGAATCATTATGGCTGCCACGGTTTGAAACACAATGGTGTAACAATATATATATATATATATATAATTGTATCGGTTTTTGTTATATTTGAGAGACGGGCATATGAGATATCTGGCTGATGCAGTTTTTGATGTTACTCAATTTTTCGGAAAGTGAAGATTTTACTGGTTAGATTGTAGTTCTTGGAGAGATTTATTTTCTTATTCTCTTGTCTTCTGTACGGACATCGGATATCTTCTCACTAAATCATCTATTTTTCTATAGGATTCCCATTGGAATAAACATTCCTAATTGGCTGACTAATCACTGATCATTTCATATTCTTCAACTACTTTTTGATTGGTTAGCCAATCAAATGCGCTGATCTACGTCTGTGGGAAGAGTGTCACTTCCGCGTATCAGATTTTAATTGGTCATCCAATCAAACTACAATATAGGGGCAGGTTTAATTAAGGGTTCCAGCCCACGCTTTGTATCTCTTTTCACATTAACCAAAACAAAAATCAAAGATCTGACTAATCTATCCAAAGATTTGACCTTTTAACCCCAATAGGTAGGCAAAACATGTTATGATTAAAAATGGATCAATGCATTAACAAAACTCCAAGACAGTTTACTTTTTACTTTATAATTTGAAAGTTCAAGTAGAACTAGTCCCAAACTGGCTTTTTAAATTCCCTTTTCATTTTTTTCAAGGTCGATAAGTCAGTTTTATATTTTTATAAAAGGAAAAATGTAATATCCACTCCCAAAGCATCATATTCTCCATTAGTTTTTAGCACAAGTGAATACCTCGTATTGTCATAATATCTCACAGAAATGATTGCAGATGTAGACTACACAGATAATTTTGCATTCCTTGTAAATATATCTGCACAACCTGAATCTCTGCTGCAAAGTCTGGAGCCAGCAGCAAGGGGCATTGATCTCGACGTGAACTCAGTTAAAATAGAGTTCATATGTTTTAATCAAGATGGTGCCATCTCCTCATAAAATGACAAGCCTTTGAAATTAGTAGACCAGTTCATATACCTCGGTAGCAACATCTCATCTCCTGAAAGCGATGTCAGTGCATGCAGAGGTAAAGCATGAACTTCTATCAATAAGTTGACGACTGTAACGAAATCTGATCTTTCTAATGAAATCTATCAGATTTTTTCCAAGCAGTAGCTGTGCCAGCACTACTGTATAGTTGCACAGGTTAGACTTTGACGAAATCCCTGTAGAAAAAGTTAGATATGAACTATCAAACGAGGCTTTGAGTAGTTTTGAACAAATCCTTAAAGCAGCAAACTAAAAAACAATAGCTGCACGACCACTTTCCTCCCATCTCACAAACCATCAAGACAAAGAAGACAAGCTTGGCCCTGCTGGTAACGTAAGGACGAATTCCTAAACAACGTTCTGTATGGACTCTGACACATGTACACCACCAGTTTTGGCCGATCATTAACAATTTACATTCAACAGTTCTGTACAAATACTGGATACTGTCTATAGGATTTACCAAAAGCGTTGGCCATAAGGGACAGATGGTGAGAGCAAATCAAGGGAATCCGTGCTGCCAGTACTCCTTGATGATGATGGTGATGATTGTTTGGAAAAACGTAATCTAATTCTGCTTACTTAAGTTTATATGAAAAATTAAAATATTTATTTGCGATGCTTAGCTTAGTTGTGCCATAAGTCTAGAAATCTGCGGCACCCAGTGAGAATTGAACTCACTTGCAATGGTCAGCAAATCTAGCTTTTGAACCATTACAGTAAATAAAAGGATATTAAAAGGAAGGTATTGTTGACTGTTACTTTCTGGGGTCGTTCATATAATGTTCATGCTGAATAAAATCTTTGAGAAAACAAATTTCAATATCATTTTTTAATGATTTTTCAGCACCAAAATAATCTTTAAAAAAAAAAAAAAGAAAAAAAAAGTGTGAGAAAATTTATTTTAAACGAAATTCGTTCCGGCAAAAAACTTCACCACAACTAGAAAAAAAATGTTGTAAAAATGCAAATCAAATGTTTGAAAATATTTTCCTAGTTTTTATGACACGAGACACAGCGAAAAAGAAGAAAAAAATGGTTCGTTAAAGGAAACATCAGCAATTTGTTTTATTTCAAAAATAGAAATAAAATAGTACGAAAAGATTTTGCTCATCTTAAAAGAAAATGTGAAGGAAAAAAGAAATTAACGAAAAAAGAAAAAAATACGTTTAAAGGAAGTGAGAAAGTTTTTTTTTAAACTTTTAGAATTGAAGAAATTATTATCAAAGGTGGAACCCATTTCCTCACCAAATCTGTAAGAAGTCATTTATTTTAGATCGGTAATTGTAAAAGTTTCTTTTTTCTTTTTTTCTCAAAGTTTAGTGTGTGGTAAAAAGATTGAATGAAGTTATTTGTTCGTGATGTAATAAAAGAAAGAAAAGAAAAGAAAAAAAAAACTTTTAGAGAAAAATAATTTTAAATATAGAGAAAAAGATAAAGAAAGAATTTAATAAAAGAAAGAAAGAAAGAAAATTAATAAAGTGAAATAAATAAAGTGAGAATTTATAGAAAGAAAGAAAGAAAGGAAGAAAGAAAGAAAGAATAGTGCGATGATTGGATGAGTCAAAGAAAAAGAAAGAAGAGCTGAAAAGTTGAATAGGGTCAGAAGAATGTGTGAAAATGTCAAATCTAAACGAAGAAAATCTGAAGAAGCTAATGGACATTGTAGCATCGATAGAGTAAAAGCTGGTCGGTCATTTGACCAAACTCGATATTCAGTCCGGCTATTTATTGATGTGATATTCAGCATTTATCGCCTGTTGACAAAATGATGACGTTTTCTTTAATGCCAAGTTTAAATGGTGGCCATCTTGACACGGACGTAAATTGCGAATAATCTAAGATTGTCCTTTAAGGGGAGGCTTCTTGACTCTCAGTTTTGGCTTTGAGCTATCAACAATTGGCCGCTGAAGAAAATGTCAACTTGTTTCAATCACAAATAACATTCAATACAGTGAATCTATCTATCTATCTATCTATCTATCTATCTATCTATCTATCTCATTCTTTTCATGTATATTTTTTTATTTTCGCGACAGTCTCCCTATGCCAACACCCTTGGCCACTTTGCAAAAGGCTTGCTGCTCTCACAACCTCATTATACAGCATTTGAAATATATAATCTCATAGGAAAGGAATACCCGGTGTTATCATTAGTCTAAAAGAATTTTTTTCTCAATATTTTCATAATCAATGTATATAAAATAATTGCTTAACTACTCACATCTCTAGTCATCTCTAATGGGTTTCGATCTTTGACTACTTTCTTGACTTTCCAACGTTTGATTTACCAAGACTTGTTCATTTTGTTTGTTTCAGCCAGATTTTACCTGTGACCATTTCTTTATCTATAATCTATGATCATTTAAATCTTACATCTTGCGTATAACTTTCTGCTAAATCTATATTAACAATTATGTTTTTATAGGTTAGCATTATATATTGCATGATACACATTATAACCCTCACTTGTTATCCTATACATTTTACCTGGTATCTTTTACTTTTTACTCATCACTCATTACCCTTTACTCATCACTCATTACATTTTACTCATCACTCCTTACCCTTTACTCATCACTCATTGCCTTTTACTCATCACTCCTTACCCTTTACTCATCACTCATTACCCATAACTCATCACTCATTACATGTTACTCATCACTCATTACCCTTTAATCATCACTCATTACCCTTTACTCATCACTCATTGCCTTTTACTCATCACTCATTACCCTTTATTCGTCACTCATTACCTTTTACTCATCACTCATTACCCTTTAATCATCACTCATTACCCTTTACTCATCACTCATTGCCTTTTACTCATCACTCATTACCCTTTATTCGTCACTCATTACCTTTTACTCATCACTCATTACCCTTTACTCATCACTCATTACCCATAACTCATCACTCATTGCCTTTTACTCATCACTCATTACCCTTTATTCGTCACTCATTACCTTTTACTCATCACTCATTACCCTTTAATCATCACTCATTACCCTTTACTCATCACTCATTGCCTTTTACTCATCACTCATTACCCTTTATTCGTCACTCATTACCTTTTACTCATCACTCATTACCCTTTACTCATCACTCATTGCCCTTACTCATCACTCATTACCTTTTACTCATCTCTCATTACCTTTTCGCTTTTGCCCGTGGTGTAGTCGTCATCGTCGTAGGAAATGGACACGGCGACACGAGTTCAAATCCTGGACGTGACTGATTGCATTTCATATAGCACTAATACCCTTGGGGAAGGTATGAATCCAATTATTCTCCCTCCAGCTATGAGTAAATAGTAGGACAGACTATGCTCCTCAGCCTTGGTTAGGCAACTAGTCTAGGAAAAGAAAAACTCTGAATTAAAAACTGGTAAACTCCGCTTAAAAATTGACCTAGTGTCATATCCTGCCCGAGCGGAGGGGTTGGTAAATATCACCTTTTTGCTTTCGACTCATCCATTCACAGTAGATGATTTGTTACCAAGAGAAAAAAGTTACAAAATTTCCCCGGACAAAAATAAGCTAATTTGTATCCAATTCATACCTTAAATGAAGAACAAAACAAAGCACCGTTTAGGATATTCAATACATACAACGTATTATTTATTGTAGAATATTTTTTGTCGATTCTTTAATTTGAACCCTTTATTACAGCACCTGCCCTTAGAAAAAGAAATATTGATGTCTCTTCGGCAGATTTTTTGTCACTTAATTTTTTTCATCACAAAAGAAATATTAATTGATCAATGGGTTCTCTGATCTCAATCAAATAGCGTAGTCAGTCTGTGCTCAAGTGTCTAGACACAGAAACAAGAGATTTGCTCTTGAGATTGAAGATCATACAAAAAAGTTGATCAAAATAATGAAATGTGTCAAAGATTAGACAAACTTGGAGACTTTAAAGAATTTAGGATTAAATACTTGGCAAAAAAGAAGAACAACAAGTGATTTAATTGAATCTTTCAAAATAATTAATGGAATTTCTAATTATGGTGAACATTTTTTCAATATTTTTCCTCAAACTGGACAATCTATTGTCAAGAAAGATTTCAAAAACTAAGTCTATAAACCAACTGGATTTTTTAGCTAACAGAGTATTATATTTTTGGAACAAATTACCTAATCAGATGAAAAACGTTAATAGGGTGAAAAATTAAGATTAAATCAGATGATTCCAGATGGTAAGAAAAGAATTTCAGAGGGAATTTTAAGGAACTTTTGAATAATTTACAAACATAATTTAATCTGTATAAAAATATAGTATTAATAATGTATATGTCAGGTGCAAAGATTCTTTTTTAAGGTTAATATGAGAAGATAGAAAGAAAGGAAGATGGCTAAAATAATGTATTTGTGAATAGTACAAGAAATATGACACTGTTTACACAGCAATTTATATAAATAAAAAGGTTTGATTATCTGTGATCGTTAAGAGCAGTCGATTCACCATCAAAAGTGTTTTGATATTATTAACTTTTACAAAACATATTGATTTTGCTTTGTTGAGATTTGAACCATTGACTTTCTTGTCCAGTAAAACGCTCCGAACTGTTGGACATTTCACTTATTCTATTTCATTCTTTTTATTTAAAATAAAACAAAGAAATAGATTAGCATAAAATGATTTTGTCTAATTTGAAGATGAAAATATTAGTTAAGGCGGGAAAAAGTAGAGAGAGAGAGAGAGAGAGAGAGGGGGGGTGAAGATAAAATGATTTTACTAAGTGTTGGTGATGGTGGTGTTAGTGGTAGTGGTGGTGTGGAGTGACTTCGTTTGGCCTAAGGCGCCCAAAATATTTACGACATTTATTGGCTTTCGAGGCGATAATTTCCAAATTTAATGGAATTTTGTCGCAAACAAAAAACCTCGCCTTCTCCAATGTCTCCCTACCCACTCCACTACCACAGCAAACTGGTCTCTCTCTCTCTTTCTCTCTCTCTCTTGTTCTTTATATATATATATATATATGTTTCTTTAATAACTCTTGCTTTTTATTTACACCGTATCAGTTGAAGGTCTTCTTCTTCTTCTTCTTCTTCTTCTTCTTCTTCTTCTTCTTCTTCTTCTTCTTCTTCTTCTTCTTCTCTCTTTCATTTACTCTTTTTTTCTTGTCCATTTCATTGTTGCATTTTATTTTTTACTCTTTTTGTTTCTCTCTTACCCATTTATTCTGTCTTTCTCCCTCTATCCCCCCCTCTCTCTCATTATTTCTTTTTCGTTTCGTTCATTTTCTCTTTTTTAGTTTTCTGTTGTTTTTTTTCGTTATCTCTTTCCCTTTTTACCCTTTACTGTGTCTCTTTCTCTTTAGAATTCTTTGTCTTTTCTTTACATATCACTTAGATACGAGAGAGAGAGAGAGAGAGAGAGAGAGAGAGAGAGAGAGAAAGAGAGAGAGAGAGAGTGAGAGAGAGAGTGTCATAACTTTATCCCCCTTTCTCTTTCACTCTCTTTGGAATTTTTTGTTCTCGCTTCCTTGTTTTCCCTCAAGCGGCGTTTTTAAAACGACGAAAGACAGAGTCAAATAGTGACGAACTCTTCAATCGAGAAGATTGAAAATGTAATTGGTAATCAGAATTTGTAAAAGCAAAATTTATGCATTCGCAAATTGTACAGTATTGATTATATAGATGCAACTCCATTTATATTCGACCCAAGCATGCACATTACAAGGTTTTTAATGGAAGGAAAATTGGGTTGTATGAGTTTTCTAATTCGAATAGGCGCGCTTTAAATTTAAATGGAAATATACACAACTATCTCATCCACACAACTTACATTCACCTTTTAATAAGTTTCAAACCGCTTCACACTAAAATTATCAATGAGTGTATCAATACTTGGGTGATTCAAATGTTTTGCAATATTTTCGTAGTTACTAACTTTGTGGTACGTTAACTACGTAACTGAAACAGTTCTAGTCGAGGTAGTTACCCGCTATGCTTAGTAGTACCGTGGTAGTTGGTGTGCTGACACGTTGTACATTGCTTTGAACCATGTGGAATTTGAAAGTCGCGTAGATGAACGCGAAACGTTGTCTAATTCAGTAACTTATGCTTTACGAATGCAGACAGAGCCATAACGCCTCCAAAGCAACCATAAATATTTGTTGTGTGAAGAAAGAAGGCACAGTTGATCATAGGGCAGTAAAAACTGATAGTTGGTGAAATTTCGCTCGGGTTGCAAGAACTTTAACGATCATGCAAGATAACAATCTTGTTTAGCAATCCTTTTGATACTGATATACACACACATTCATATACATAGATACTTACATAAACGCTATGCTCACAAACGTCTGTAAAGAAACGCTCGTACACACATGCATATACGAGGATCATTAAATAAGTTTCCAGACTTTTATTCGTATTGGCACTTTTATTGAGAGTACACACATGAAACTCTACTCCCCTTCGAACTAATCTCCTCCGGCTGCAATGCACTTCTTGTATCGTTCCAACAACTTCTAGAAGGTCCCATGGAAGTCCTCTTGTGTGAGCGTGTCATTGACCTTCGTCACAGCCTCTTTCATCTCCTCAATTGTCTCATAACGACAACCTCTGAGCTTAGGGAATAACCAAAAGTCACAGGGAGCAAGGTCTGGACTATAGGGAGGGTGAGTAACTGCCTTGATGTCCATCTTGGTCAGATAGTCTGTGACAAGGATGGAGTTGTGGACTGGTGCATTGTCCTGCTGGAAATGCCACTGAGCCGATTTGAAGTTTGCTGGCCTCTTCCGACGGAATCTCTTCCTAAACTCCCTTAAAACCTCAACACAGTAACCCTAACCCTAACCGTTTGGCCAATCAACTCTGGTGTATTGATTTCCTTACTCCTCCCACATCTCTCATCATCCCTCACAGACTCCGTGCCTTCCTTGAATCTCTTATGCCACTGAAAAACTGATGCTCGATTCATGCAACATGGTCCAAAAGCAGTCTGAAGCATTCTATACGTTTCTGTGGCATTTATTCCAAGTTTAAAACACAATTTTATTGCATATCGTTCTTCTAAAGTGTCCTGACGTCCAGATTGCATTTTTGAAATTCACCAGCTGTAACAATCAGGTTTTAGTAGGGTGTATTTCAATTGCTGCTGTAGGTGTTCATTTGAAGCTGAAATCATAAAAATTGGTCAGTCATTTCATAAGATGTATAGCAATAAGCATTTAAAATTGTCTACGACAACTTTAAATGCTTGTACAAAAAAAAGTCTGGAAACTTATTGAATGTACAATGTACATTACCTGTTCGCTACGCTTCAACGCATACATGCTCATAGAAACATGCTCGCACCTGCACACATATGCATTATTGCACGAAGATATATGCACCGCGGGACAGAAGAGATAATAGTACTATACTGCAGACAAGTTGGTTTGTGTAGTGAATTCATTATTTATTAAATGTTCCTTTTGCCATATGACCGTCTTTATTGATAACAATTTCTTTCTTGGTTTGTCCTGGTCGAGGAAAAGTTGCCTATTTCACAGTAGCACACCATGATCGAAATTTGACACTGGTAAAAACCAGAATTTTATATGTAGATTTCCAAAATTTGTAAATGCTCTCTATGTAAAGATTTGGTTCATTTACCAAGTGTTTAACTTTCCGCGGTAGCAGGTGTCAAATGACTTGACATGCAGGCTGAAAACCATACTCTACGTCCTTTGCATTTCAGAAACTAAGTAACAATAGGAAACTTCAAATTTTGAATAATACACGAGAGGATTCATTGAAGACAGCTACGTCCGCCGACATCTTTGCCGCGATTTTTTTTACCGATGTGTGAAAGTGAATATACCCTGTATTATTTGGTTAAGTTTGGTAAATATAACTCTCAACTAATAAATCATGAAAAATAAATATCTATCATCATCATCATCATCATCATTAAGGCATACCGACAAAGCACAGATTCTTTTGATTCCTTCTCGCTATCTATCCCTATCGGCGATCGCTCTTGGTAAGTCCTCTAGTCGGTACTCAGAGTCCGTATATAGATGATGAATATAAAGTCAACACTAGTGTGTCATTGTCTAAGAGCCCATAAGAAAACATCGCTTATGAGTCGTCCTTACTTTCTCGGCAGTGCTCAGCCTGTTTAATCAATCTTCGATAGTTTGAGAGATGGGAAGCTAGTAACCGTACAATTGCTGTTTTATAGAGTGCTACTTCTAGGATTTTTTCAAAACAGAACTTTTGGGTTGTTCCCATCTAGCTTTTTCTTAATGTGTTTCATCACAGTCTAAGTAGTGTAACCATACAATAGTACTGTCACTATTACAGCTAGAAAGAGTTCCCGTTTTATTTCATTTAGACCAGGATTCTATAAAACGCAAAAATATCAATAATCAATTGGGGACAATTAGCCCTTATATTAATGAAAATCTTTCCGTTTTTTGTGGGTGTCTTTTCAAATAAATAATCTGTGATGAACAATCAATAATTATTGAAAGCAACTATTTGTCTATAATCCATACCGAATTAAAGACAAACAATTGCTCACAAATTCGGTATTTTCTTTCTTTTCGAGGGAAGCAAAATGGTTTTTTACAAATCTTCGCACATTCAGTGGGACATATTAAAAATCTGCATTTTTTTCTTTGTGTTTTTTTTTTTTCTGGTATGGGAAGGAACAGCTGCAATATTTCGACTAGCCATATCAACATTCTAATCTTCGATCGTTTGCCAAAAAAAAAAGAAAAGAAAGAAAAAAGAAAAAATATAAAAGAAAAAGAAAAAAGAAAAGTAAAGAAAAAAAAGAAAAGAAACTTTCCGCTTATCATCACGAAACGTCTGAAATAAGTTGCGAGCTAAACAAACCTCGGCAGCGACAAAAAAAAAAAAAAAATGAAAATGACCTTCGCATTACTCAAATGATTTTATTTCCTCATTATGAAGACGGTTCTGATGAAGAGACTTAGAATACTCGAATTGTATCCCCTGTAAAAGTGTAATAGCACTCCACCAAAGTGTGTGTGTGTGTGTGGGGGGTTGTAATGTTTGAAACTAGACTGCATCTAGTGGTAAGACTCTAGTTCTAGAGATCTGGTGAGTGTGGAGTACCCTTTATTGCCATTACTCCCAAGTCCATTCTAACCCGGAGTGGTAGCACCTGTTAGGGTCCACCTATTGGTCAAATACACCTGTTTGAAAATTATAGGACAGTGTGCAGAATAAATCTTAAGAACCAATACACAAAACATGTAAATATAGCTGTATGAACGCGACTCCCTAACCTCTCATTATAAAATTGGTTGGTTGACATGCCTTTAAAATCAATCAATCAATCATTTTAAAGAAAGATCCAGCCTCTCTTTTCCTCGTGCCCCCCCCTCCCCGCATGCTCACAAGTTTCAGGGCGTTCCGGCCTGAGTAATACACTTGGCATTAGTCTTTTCACCCCCCATCTGGACCTCCCAGCCAAAATAATGCACTTGGCATTAGTCTTTTCACTCCGCCCCCCCCCCCCATCAGGATCTCCCGGTCTAAGTAATTCATTTGTCTTTTCACCCCACGTCAACTTTGTGTTGCATTGCACACGGCAGGATTTCTTCAACATGTGTTTTCACACCAATTCTTTTAATTCTCTTATACGTACACTAAAGAACTTTCAACGACCTCAGAGTATTCGTTCATTCAATCTTTTATAAGGTATTGTATCTCATGTCTTTCTTGTATTCGTTCTATTAAGTTTGCCCGGCACTAAACTATGTTGTTGTTAATTAGTCGAGAATTGTTCTCGTATTCATAACACATGAAGAAAATCTATCAAGACTACACACACCCGCTACAAAGGGAACTTTTAAAAAATGATGGATTGCTTAGATATTTCCTTTTATTTCTCAGTTTTCTAGAAACGTCAGAAATAATTTTTTATCAATAGCCCAAAGAAATAAAACACGGGGTCAGAAAATTATGGTTATTGTTTATAAGTTATTAAATTTAAAAGTTGAAGTTGATTCTACTCCGAAATATTAAGGAACTTCATCTTGGTGTGATGGTTAACAAGCTATTCTCATTGATGCACTTCTTATAACGGTGAACAGAGTTCTAAACGTGGACGAGGCTGTCTACATTTTACTTCGAGCTAATGCTATTGAGAAAGGCATGAATCCATGTGATCCCCACCTTCAGCTATGGGTAAATAGGACAGATTGGGTTCTTTAGCTTTGATTAGACAACCAGTCCAGGAAAAAGAAAACCCTGAATTCCACTAAAAAAATGGCTTTGTGTCTCAACCTATCCGTGGCAGAGAGTCTAGGTAAATACAAACTCTTACAGACGAATTACTATATGAATATGTTCGAACTTCATTTAGTGACCCATACTTGTTGCCTTGTGCCAAATTCAACGGGATTGAATTCAGAGTTTTCCTTTTCCTAGACTGGTTGCCATACCAAGGTTAACGAACTCAGTTTGCCCGACAATTACACCGAAACGGAAAGGAGAAGAGTTGGATTCTCACCTTTCCCAAGTGTATTAGCGTTTGAAGGCCCGAAACTGATTGATTAATTTTAACGGCATATCAACCTATCTTGGGTAATTTTATGCCTAGAAGTTTGGGAATCGTGTTCATTGTATATTCATATTTACAGTTTTTGTGCAATTGTTTCTAGAGAGTCTTTTGTTGTTATTGTTGTTGTTTTTTACACTACTTTATCGTATACTGATAGGGACCAGACCTAACGAAAAATATCCGAGTTATTCCCCCCGAGGAATAGAAAGTGAGTTGCCTTTCGGGGACAGTGCATTGTGGGATTTGTGGGGACCGAAAGAACGGTTGCACGGAAGACATGGAGAGAAAGCTTTGGTTCGCTATGACAGATATTGGACAGACATTTGTGTCCACAAAGTTAAAACAGAACTGTTCCTGATTATTAGACGCATGTCTCTGTCTGTGATGAATAAACCTAATCGTTTTACTTTTCACCCACGAGTCCGTCTCCTTTCAATTTGGTTTACATATTCTCTTTGTACGTAAAAACGTAACATATACAAATAACTTTTAGAAATATATATTTGACCAAGAGATGGTACGCAAACAGTTACTACCTTCCTGGGTCTGAGTGGATCCGGGAGTAATGCCAATGAAGAAATACCTCACACTTACCAGATTTCCAGAACTGGAGCCGATGTTGAATTGAAAATAAAAAATTACTGCAGCAAAAATGAAAACTTTCTTACGAAGTGCCGACTGGATATTTCAATTGATAAAGTTTAAAATCTCCAACAAATTCCGTCGGTTATCAAAATGTTTATATGTTATTTATCTTATAAGTGGTCTACGCAGCCAGTTTTATGATGTAGAGATGGTTGATATGCAGTATGGCTAATTCTTTCTTTGGTAGTCGTTCAGAACACACAGGACCCTTCATTTCATAATAAAAGTGTGTGTGTGTGTGTGTGTGTGTGTGTGTGTGAGAGAGAGAGAGAGAGAGAGAGAGAGAGAGAGAGAGAGAGAGAGAGACTACCATATACAAACGTATAGTTACACATAAACCCCCAGGTTATATAGATTCTGATATAAGCATTAATGTAAGTAGACGTATCCTAATCAATATCGACAAATGGTGTCTACACATGATTGTGTCGCCCTTGGCAACAGCCGGCGAGGTGTGGGGAACTATTCAGCCTTATGATACCAATGGCCCCCACCGGGCTCAGCGTGTGGCAAACTTGCAAGTGCCCGTTTCGCATACATTTTTACCGCCTACACATTCGGGCAATTCAACCGAAAGGTAAACGTCTATCAAGTGATTAACTCACTTCTACCCAATGTCACGTTAGATGCAAGTTGTACGTAAAGTTTATACTTTCTCTAAATTGACTTTATATGAAGAGAGGTGTGACTTTACGTCAGCAAATTCTGTGTGCCTTTAATTAAAACATTTAAACAGAATAATTCATGAGATATATTATTTTAGGTTAATTATATTCATCAAGTAGGTATTTGCAGTTCTTTTTTAAGAAGCTCTGCATTACTTACATTATTTACATTTTTGGGCTATTGTCCTTATCGTTGTCGCCATGTTTATCTCAACGTTTCGGCCGTTGTACGCTCCGGCCTTCTTCAGGTGGTTGGAATGTCGAACTTAAACCTTTATTTCTCTTACCAGGGTAGACTGTTCTAGTTTCACGAGCCAAGGACACATGGTAAAGTGGATAAAGGCGTTGGTTAGATCAAGTGACTTACCCAAAGAGTGTGAGTTCAATACCCGGTGAAGCCAGTGGAGAACTTTCAGAGGGGAAATTAACAGGAGATAACTGATAATTGACATCCATTAAACATGGCTCGTAGAACTAGAACAGTCTACCCCGCTAAGCGAAATAAAGGGTTAAGTTCGACATTCCAACCACCTGAAGAAGGCCGGAGCGTACAACGGCCAAAACGTTGCGATAAACATGGCGACAAAGATGAGGATAATAGTCCGAAAAATGTAAATAATATACATTATACCTCATCTCATAAATATAGACACACTCGGAATTACTACAGAAAATACTATAGAAAATATGAATTTCTCGAGAAATTCTGGATTGTAATAGAAAATCCGAATTGTTATAGAAAATATGAATTGCTGTAGAAAATCAGAATAGTTAGAAAGACAAGTTATGATATGAATTAATATGTAAGGGTGACTTTACGAACAAATTTCTTTTTGTAATTATTGTAATGGAAATGTCCAGTGTCCTCAACGGTCGACCAGATTCTTTCTTCGGCTTAATTGGTTCAAAGATTGCAGGCTGAAGGAATGAGTCTAGACAGATTGAAGGTTTGTTTCAAAGAGTTCTTACATAAGAATAGATACTTCAATTAAAAATAATTGTCAATCATTCGTATGAATAAGAAAAAAAAAGTTTACCTTTTGCTTCTCTTCTTGATTTTGCTCTGAATGGATAATTAGAATTTGAAATTATTTTTATAATTAAAAAAATTGTAATTGTTACGGTTTTTTCTCCTTTGAATCATCGGCCCGAAAGTTCAATTCAATTTGATGCCTCACAATTATGGCTCTGAACTCAGCTAATCATTAACAAGGGAGATCAATTCTTTTTGAGGACCATGTTATTGTGATTCTGTGCCAGATTAAACTTGAAACTGGTGACACATTGTTTATTCTTTGATTCATTTGATTATTCAAATTATTTAGTCCAAAAGTTTCAACCATTTTTGCATAGAATATATCATAATTTTTCATGCATAATACGCACTTTTTTCAGACGTTTTCGCCTTAAAGCTTGAAGTACGTATTATACTAGGTAAATAAATATTAGCTTTTTTTTTTACCATGTGCGTAGCCATATTAGGGACACCATGACCGAAAATTCTATCTATTGTCTAAACTAACAAATACTTCTGTATAATACCGTTACAGAGAAATAGTTTGTGAAATATGGGTTTGTTTATAATTTTTTTTTCTTCGATTGTGAATATGTTTCCGCTGAAAGTTACGTTTATGTGTAAACATGTCAATGCTCTAAATCCTGTGTAAATTTGGTGTTTCGAAACATTATATAAATTAATAGATTCTTGTTTTTCGTCGATACAAACTGCATAAAAAGTTGAAAAAATGTAGAAGTTATTAAGAAGTTAACTGTCACAAATTCCAAAAAGTCAAAGCGTATTATACACGAGAAATTTTTTTCCAGAATATCGTAACCGAAAGTTAGGTGTGTGTATTACAATCGAATGCGTGTTATACACGATTAATTACGGTAATTTTTAATGTATGTGTGTGTGTGCGTGTGCGTGCGTGTTTTAACCATATGAACATAATGAATTCTGACTTGAAGTTAATTCACACTGAACTGCACCAGTTCCTACTTGATTAAAGAAATTAAGTAATAATCATCCCATTCAGCATTAACATGAATGATTTCTTAATAACAGAAGGTTCTGTGAACAGTTATTTATACCACACTCAGCAAAGCTTTATTTCCAAAAAAATAGAAATTACAACTTCATAAGATTTCGGGAGCATAAAGCCCCAAACCCACACTCAGCAAAGCATTATTTCCAAAAAAATAGAAATTACAACTTCATAAGATTTCGGGAGCATAAAGCCCCCAAACCCACACTCAGCAAAGCTTTATTTCCAAAAAAATAGAAATTACAACTTCATAAGATTTCGGAAGCATAAAGCCCGAAACCCACACTCAGCAAAGCTTTATTTCCAAAAAAATAGAAATTACATCTTTCTAAGATTTCGGGAGCATAAAGCCCGAAACCCACACTCAGCAAAGCTTTATTTCCAAAAAAATAGAAATTACAACTTTATAAGATTTCGGGAGCATAAAGCCCCCAAACCCACACTCAGCAAAGCTTTATTTCCAAAAAAATAGAAATTACAACTTTATAAGATTTCGGGAGCATAAAGCCCGAAACCCACACTCAGTAAAGCTTTATTTCCAAAAAAATAAAAATTACAACTTCATAAGATTTCGGGAGCATAAAGCCCTAAACCCACACTCAGCAAAGCTTTATTTCCAAAAAAATAGAAATTACAACTTTATAAGATTTCGGGAGCATAAAGCCCCCAAACCCACACTCAGTAAAGCTTTATTTCCAAAAAATAGAAATTACAACTTCATAAGATTTCGGGAGCATAAAGCCCCCAAACCCACACTCAGCAAAGCTTTATTTCCAAAAAAATAGAAATTACAACTTCATAAGATTTCGGGAGCATAAAGCCCCCAAACCCACACGCAGCAAAGCTTTATTTCCAAAAAAATAGAAATTACAACTTCATAAGATTTCGGGAGCATAAAGCCCTAAACCCACACTCAGCAAAGCTTTATTTCCAAAAAAATAGAAATTACAACTTCATAAGATTTCGGGAGCATAAAGCCCGAAACCCACACTCAGCAAAGCTTTATTTCCAAAAAAATAGAAATTACAACTTCATAAGATTTCGGGAGCATAAAGCCCTAAACCCACACTCAGCAAAGCTTTATTTCCAAAAAAATAGAAATTACAACTTCATAAGATTTCGGGAGCATAAAGCCCTAAACCCACACTCAGCAAAGCTTTATTTCCAAAAAAATAGAAATTACAACTTTATAAGATTTCGGGAGCATAAAGCCCCAAACCCACACTCAGCAAAGCTTTATTTCCAAAAAAATAGAAATTACAACTTCATAAGATTTCGGGAGCATAAAGCCCTAAACCCACACTCAGCAAAGCTTTATTTCCAAAAAAATAGAAATTACAACTTCATAAGATTTCGGGAGCATAAAGCCCCAAACCCACACTCAGCAAATCTTAGTAAATTCTGATGAAGTGTTGAAAGCAGTGTAGATGAGTCTTTTTCAAAATTAATAATAAAAAACCAAACAAAAAAAAAAAACAAAACAAAAACAATCCCCTTTCTCGAAAAGTCGACGGGAGTAGAGAATTTAACGACTAACAAGAATGATACAAACCTATCATCTTTGTAGCATTTTATGAAAAATTTCTCTTTCGCTTTTTGTTTTTTTTTTGTTTCGTAATTTCTTCCAATGTTTAAAAATATAAATCTTTTGTAAAAAGAACAAAAAACAAAACAATATTTCGAAATAAACATGGAAGCGATTTGACAGATTTTGGGGGATCTGATTGGCAAGTGCTTCTTTAGAGGATACATCTGACTGAGGTAAAAATTTCCTTCTCTCCCCATACTCTCTGTCTTTGTATATATATATGTATATATAAGTATACCCCTAGCATTTTTTATTGTTCTTTCTTGAAATAAAAAGACAATGATTGAACTATTTCGAGTAGAATATCATACAAAAAATGGATATCATTAGATATCATTCATTGCCACACTCTACAGTGTTAAAACTCTGTAGACGAAAATGTAAATCAGTAACAGTCCAAAAATAAATATACCATTTCCGTATGTTTATGTAATTTTATTTTAGCAACAGAGTTGTTGAGATTATAAAAACAGAACTGTATTTGATTATATAAATAATAATTTATCGACGTGCCATTTTCGGATTTTTAAATCATTTTAATTTTTCAAGCATCCAATGAGATCTACCATCTGCTTTGAATAAGATTTTTTATTTAGAATAACGACCTTACTATGATCGACATTTAATTTCTACTTGCATCTGCCATTCTTAAATTAATATTATTATTTTTATTGACATTTTCTTTTAAATTTTGATTTGTATCTTTAAGTTTAATGTAAAGTGTGTGTTGTTTTTGTCGAAATAACCAAGAATGAATACTTGGAGAAATCTCACCAGCAAAATAGACACATGTACTTTTCTGAATTGATTATATCATGTACCAAAATGACCAGTGATTCAAATTGCTTCTGACATCCATCCATTGTTAACGGTCTACAGTATGCATTTTAAACAACATTCTTGACAAGACAGTTTTCCCATCAATACTTATCAACTATCCAAAATTTGAGGAAATGAGGACTGATATAAAAAATGACGTTTCCATGAAAAAAAATTCTGCTTCTTTCGATTTTTAATTGGAGTAAACATATATTATTTAAAAAGCTTTCGAATTGTCTTTCGGTTGAAAAAATTCCAGTCTTCTAATACTGAATTCTGCACAGTTCATAGTTGAAACTAGAATTTCCAATTTCTATACAACTTTGTCTCAGTTTCATTTCAATTGTGGACGGACCAACAGCTTGGTTCTTTTCGGAATCTAACAACTTCCATGCTTCTGGAATACGAGGCATTGGGAAATATTTGTATATCTACTTCTTTTAAATTTTTATCATAAACGCAGAAATGAATATATCATCATTAAGTAGGCCATCTCATATATATAATCTAGGATTGCAAGAAATTGGCAGTCACCAAACGCCGTTGACTCTGTGTGTACACTAGCATAACTTCGATATATATGCTCTACCACTGATATTGAGCGTTGGCAAATATAGTAAACTACATTATATATATATATATATATATATATATATATATATATATATATATATATATATTATTACAACTACTACAATTATTGCTGTTTACAAACAACAACATTAGATATATTGCCGAACAAAATAAAGAAAATATTATTATAGTTTGTTCTCCTGCTGCAGTTGTATTGTTGAAAAGTTAGAGTAGCTACTATTTATATGCTGACTTACCACAGTAAAATATGTTTTTTTCTCAACTCACTTTTTAAATCCAGACGACAGGTGGTGTGAGAAACGTTCTAAACTTTTAATATGTTAATTTTACTGTATTATACTTTGTCTCCTTCGTAAATAGAATATTTGGAAAATAATCTGATCAAGAAAGGATTTATATCAAATGTAAAACCAAGGATTTTTGTATTTGAATAATGTAAAACAAAATAAAAAAAAACGTAGAAATTGAAAATAAGAAACTTAATAGATGAATTACACGGCTTGATTTTTTTTTAAATCTCCCGAAAATCTCTGTTTGTTGTTTATGTTGTTGTTGTTGTTGTTAGATTTCAGTAAAATCGTATTTGTTTACCTATTAAGGAAATTGGTGAAAATTATTTTTAGGCTCATCAACACTCGCCCCCGCCCCGTCCGATATCAATTCATTGAATTTTAGGTCGATAAAATATTGAGTACAAAATTATTTACATTGTTAGAAGGATAAGTCATTCAAAAAATAATTGATGGATATTTTACTATAAAATTGAACATTTTTTAAAGTGACAGAAAAACAAATCCTATTATTATTATTATTATTGTTGTTGTTGTTGTTATTTACTTATTAGAGTTTTTCCCATCATTTTAGCTGATGGTTTTTCACTGAAGTTTGAGTGACCGCAAGTCTCCTCAAGTATCCAGGACTCTTCTCAATATTCTGCCCGTTCTTAATAGTGCCGTAGTTTGGATGATCTCAACTCGTCTTCGTTCCACAGTTTTTTCGATTCCTTAGCAAGGTCCAGGTACTTATCCTTCCTTTCACATTCTTTCAGTTTTATTCTGTTGTCAGCCGGGACAGCAAAGTCCACAATTTTGCAAATTCTCTTCTTTTTTTTTTTTTTTGATTATTATAAGGTCTGGTCTTCTGAGCCAGATTAGGTGATTCGTGGGTATGTCAAAGTCATTAGAATTTTTCATATCAGTTTTAGCAGATGGTCTTTCACTTGAGTTTGAGTGACAGAAGACTCTTTAAGTCTCCAGGACTCTTCTCAGTATTCTGGCCGTTTTCAATAATGTCGTAGTTTGGATGGTCTCCACTCGTCCTCCAACCTCCAAGTCCTCCAGTACCTCCAATAATCCTTTGGTGACTGTACCAAAAGCACCAATCACGATTGGTAAAATCGTCATCTTCATGTTCCATGGTTTTTTCAATTCTTTGGATCTTTGTTTCAGCTAAGCTTCTTCCTCCTGCTGTCAGCTCCACTCTCCAGGTTTGCATGGTCTTTTCGAGGAAGTTTATGACTTCATGTGATATTTTGTACATTTTGAGATAGTGTATTATCCAGCTTTGTGGAACTATATCATATGCCTTTTTTGTAGTTAATCCAGGCCATAGCTAGATTTTTCCGTCTTGTCTTACTCTCATTTAGGATATGTTGATCTATGTAGAGTAATTCTGCTGTGCGTCTGGATCCTTTGCGGCATCCTTTCTGTTCGTCAGGGAACAATCTGCGGCTTGTTAGCGAGTTGTAAATCTGTTCCCTTATTTGTGCTGTTAGTATTTTCCACATCATTCGTAGGCAGGTTATGGGTCTGTAATTGTTTGGAGCAGTTCCTTTGCTTGAGTCCTTTTGGATTAATGTAGTCTTTCCGTTGGTCATCCAGTTAGGTACTTGTGCGCCTTGTAGGCATCTGTTCATTTCTAGTGCTAGTCTGCCGTGAATGGAGGTGAATTTCTTGAACCAGAAGCCATGTATTCCATCATGGCCTGGCGTTTTCCAGTTTGATATTATTTTTAGTGTCGTTTTGAGTAAATCGATGTGTATATCCGTTTTAGGGCCTTCTCTCTAGCTCTCTTGTAATATTGTTTATCCATTCAGCATTTTCGTTATGTTTTTTGGTTGCCCTATTTTCGTCCAAAATCGTTCGGTTTCTTTGGCATCCGGTTGTTGGTATGTTTTCGTGTCACTCCCTTCCAATTGTTGATAGAATTTTTTTCGTTGTTTTGGAAAGTCCTGTTTTGTTTGTATTGATTTATCCTTTGTCGATATCTCTTTAATCTTCCTTTCGCCAGCACTTTCTGGTTATTTCCTTAAGTTGTACTCATATCTTTTCTTGTGTTGCCTGTTCCTTTTTGTTCTCGCTTATTTCAGTGCCCCTCCTTTTTTTTTATCATTCTGGCTTGTTTTCGTATTTTTTAAATTTGCATTTCCAGTCGAATTTCCCATCTCGATTTTGACTGTTTCTTCGTGCTTTTTGAGGGGATCCCAATTTTCATACAAACTAATTTTGCACCTGCATAGATTAGTTCATTTAACTCGGTTATATAATTCGTCGGTATATAAGGTAGTATGTGATTTATTTTATTCGTTTCTATCTTAAGTGTTTTCCATTCTATGTTTCTTAATGAAGGTAGAATAGTCTTTTCACTACTCATGATTCTCTTTATATTTTCAAGATTTATCTTTTGTTCTTGTGATAGTGGGAATTTACTAAGCTTTTTTTGCTTAGATGTGGCATAAGGCCATATGAATGGGGCACCCAATGAGACTCGAACTCACTCGTGTAGGTTTGCTTGTCTAGCTTGCTAACCATTACGCTACCCGAGGCGCCCTGTTCTTGTGATAGTGTTTCTTCCTGGTTGCTTGGTAGTATATTGTTTGGAAGTGTGGTGTTTTCATTTTCCGAAGTTGGCAGTTCTTTTTCGTTGGATTGTTTTTGATTGACACCACTTGATGTGTCTGGTACTGTATTACAGTTTTGTTTGTGTGTTTTTTATGGATTTCTAGTGTTTCAAGGTCAGAAAACCAATCCTTCTTAATTATTGCTCTAACTTGATCGCCAAGCCTTTGACTAGTTGTCTGAAATTTCGCATTTTCTTGTCAGATCTCTATCATTTTTTCCCTATATCCTCTTTGTGAAGGGTTGCTCCTAAAATAGCATTGTAGTGCAAGTTGATTATCTTCCCTTGTCCATGTTTTGCGTTTAGGTCTCTGATCGTTGTGTTTTCTTACGTCGTCATTTATGTACCTGAAAAAAAGAGCAACCGACATTCGTAGGATAACGATCGGGTCTCCCATGTTGGCTATCAGGAGAGCACCTGCCGATCATGACACGCAGGCCTGTTGCTTGGGTCCCAGGTTGTGTAATATTGTGAGTGGACATTTTGATCATGGGTAGTATATTGTGGCTATACCAGACCCAGGGGTTGTTTATGATCTGCGCGCCTGACACAGATGTGACCAAGAACATCGATGATGGCTGTACATAAACAGCGCGGGTCACCAGAAAAAAAATGGGGTTTATGAAACCCTAAGTTTTAACTTGTTAAATTCCGTTATTCGCGAATTTTTATTTTGCTTCCGGGCCTGAAGCCCGGGGCTACGTTCGCCTTCTCCTGTATCGCGTTCATAGATTATATCTATTGACTTATTTTTGGATTATATCTATTGAGGCTGATCATTTTTAAAGATAAAAGTTCTGATGACTCTGCAGTGAAATTAAGGGCGGCAACTGTTTATAGAGTAAGTAGATCGGTGAGTATCATTGATTTTAGCGCGTTAAATTTAAACAAATCTTACATATTTCAGAATAGTTGACCTGGAAATAATTTAGCCGATTAGAAAGATTCTTCATTTAAAAAGGTTTCAAATTGTATATTAAAAGATTCAATGTTGTATTCTTTAAAAAAAAACAAAAAAAAAACTCACCAATCTTCCTCTGAAATAAGAGATCTTATCTTCTAGTCCCTTTATTATTATTATTATTATTATTATTATTATTATTATTATTATTATTATTATTATTATTATTTCTTTCGAGTTTTTCACTCTAGCGTTAGCTGATATATTTTCACTGGAGGCTGAGTGACACCTCCTCAGGTCTCCTGGAATCTTCTCAGTATTCTGGCCGATCTTAACAATGCTGTAGTCTGGAAGGTCTCCAATCGTACTCCGATTTCTAAATCTTCCAATTCCCTTACCATACTTTTAGCGCGCACCAATTAAAATATCTCCGTCCCCTTCATGTTCCATAGCTATTTTTACTTCTCTGGCAAGATCTAGGCACTTATATCTCTTTCTATTTTCTTTGATTTTCTCCCTGTGATCCGTTGGGACGGCAATATTATTATTATTATTGTTGCTGTTGTTTTCATCATCATAATCAAATTGTTCGATAGAATTTTGTGAAAAAACATTCACTGGAAAATCATTCTCACCATTTTTATTTTCATTTATTTACTTAGATTAATAAATGATGCAAATGCTTTCAGTTTTTTTCTTTATTATTATTATTATTATTATTATTGGACACTTTTAAGCTGTTATTATTAAATATTTATAGTGTTTTAGTAATCGATAAATGCAAAGTTTACTGATGACCGTAGAGAGTGACGGCCAGAGGAGTTGAATGTAAAAGCAAGTAAAATTACGATGCAAGAAATCCTATTAAGAACCCATTAATTATAATTCTTCTAATAAAAAGAAAAAAAAAGAAAGAAAGAAACGTAATGATTTTTACAATGAGGCTTAAATTGACGTCATGAATGACGTCAGATAAGTCGTCAAGCACACTTCATTTAATGTCTCGTGAATGTTAATATCGACATTTCACTGTATCTTAAAGAATTCTTAAATAAGCTTTCTCCAGAGGCGGTTGTCGTCGGGGTGGTGGGTTTTATGTTAGGGCTATGTAGTGTGTGTGTTGGTGGGGTGGGGGGATTACAACAACTAATGATTTGACGCCTGAACAAACACTTTCCGAATGTTATTATCGACTCATTCAATTGGAAGAGGCAAGAAACATCTTCAATGTTCAATGTTTTATGGGCTAAAAAAATACCAAAGAAGTTAGCTTAACAAAGACAGGACAGAGAGACAGAGAGACAGGTGGGGTGAGCCAGGCTGGAGGTGGGTGAATTTTTTCCGATTAGTTATAAATTTTTGGATATTACTCGAGCAGAAAGTAATGCTGCTCTCTTTGCAATAAAAAACATTATTTCTGACTGGAAAACCATTTCGCATCCATATGAACGAATACAAAAGTGATTCTGAATAATAATAATAATAATAATAATAATAATAATAATAATAATAATAATAATAATAATAATAATAGAAAGTCAAGTAAAATCAGAAACGAAATATTATCATAAAACGAATCAAAATCTAAGAATTGCCTCCCTTCTGCCAATGGGGCTCAGGCTGTATTTCCTATAGAGAGCTTAGACCCTATTCCGTATAAAGGGGTGTCCTGGGTTTGATAGTGGAATGCATTTGATAGTGAGGCTCTTGTTTTGGAGATCTGGAAAGAGTAGAATACCCATTCATTACTTTTAGGTCTGCACTGCTCCATATTAGTAGATTAGGTTTCTATGAGACAAATAGATCTGTTTGAAAAATATTTTTATTCGATAGGAATACTTGCTCAATTCCCAGTGGTTTACTTTTCCCAACCATTCATGCCTACTCTTTATATCCATATGCTAGTCTGCTGAATTCACTATGTGATTAACTGTTTAATCTCTATCACCACATCGTCGACACTTCTTATTCTCCAGTTTATTATCTATTTTTGCTTTAACTCAGTTCTTATGGCATTCTGTTTTACTATGAATATTCAATTTCCTTCTTAAGGTTTTTCCTTTGTAACCAGGACCAGATGATCCTCATACGCAATTCCTTAGTAAGTCGCTTTGTTATGTTTTGACCTTCGGCCCGGCCCCCAAAAAATGCTATTCCAAGGTGATGCACCGGAAGGAAGTGACACATTCAATGGCCAGTAATCGAAAGAGATCGCGTGGGCGGATTAAGGCTTATAATATGGGACAAGGTGAAGGTCCCACTGTGCCAATACAGACTGATGCACCGGAAGAGAGTGACCTCTGAACTGCATGACAGTAATTTCCGCTTGATGACGATTAAACATTCGATTTCAAAGATCCAGTGGGCGATCGTGTGGGCGTTGAATTATTATTTAACTCAGTTGAGTTCGAGTTCAAGAAGCAGTTGCCAGTAGAATTCCAGACTGTTCACCCGACCGAGGGGGCCCTCGGATACCCCGATGGAGTGAACCCCAGCATCAGGAGAACAAGAAAGACACAACGGGACGGTCATAACAGTGGGGTCAAGATATTACAGTTTATGTTCGGTCTCCAGCTCCCTCTCACATGCAACCCTTGAACAACCCTTTCGAACCCTTGCAATAAAGTGAGAGGTAAAATATTGTTAAAGAAGTCTTCCTGCGTCTGTCTTTGTCACTGCGTCGTAATTATTGCGTCGTTGTGATGCTGTAGATGAGCATATAACAGCTTAAAGTATCTGTCATGGTTCATTGATAGTAGACACGCACACACACACACACACACACACACACACACACACACACACATATATATATATATATATATATATATATATATATATATATTAATCATTGACGGATTTAACCAACGCTAACTCCCAATTTAAAAACCTTTTAGCGTCAACATGTGGAGAAATCAAAGATCGTGAACACCTAATAAACCACGTGACACATAAGCCAGCTAGCTAAGAACAATATACACCAATTCATCCACCCTATCTGGTGAGGGACGAGAATGTATATAACTCTTCTTACCAACCGACTATCTCTCTTTGTCTTGAGATTTTGAAAGAAGCGCTGGTGATAACGATCAAGAGAGGAAGTTCTTAGGTAGTAGCAGAGAAAGAGGCAACTGGAGCACATGCTTGAAAGGTATTCTGTCTTAACAAGCTTATTATATTTTTATTGCCTGTATAAATTGTTCAATAATAATAATATACCTGAAAGATAATTTTTGTTGCACTTAAACTTCTTGTTTATTGTTTTTGCTGTTTCGTTTATTGTTGTTGACTTTTCGCTTTACTTAAAAATTATTGATCACAACCTCCCAATACGGATTCGGAAGCATACGCACTGACAAACACAAGACAACCTCTAAATGGCTAAGTTCTAACCCTACAACAATTTTTTCCATATTGCAAGGCTAAGTTAAACCCAACCATACCACAATGGTGACCTCAACGAACGAACTAAACGCAAACTCAACATACACAAAATAAAAACACAGAAAATCATCTCTATAATGGTAACTGTTATGGGACCGTTACCTACCAATTGATGGTCCCTTCCAAATCCTATATTAATCGAGAGCCAAGTGCCTTCGTCGGTCGGTCGGTCGGTGTGAGATTGGATAGAGACTGGATATTCGCCACCACTTTTCTCTGTATCTTGTTACTTCTATATATCCTTAAACTTATACCGTGTTCCGAGTTAACTTTTCGTGGTCCCAAACTGGGTCCACATCAAAAACCAAAACGCGTGTTGAACACACAGGAAAAAAAAAACATCCCAATATGAAATAAACAACTTTCTGAGTGGTTCAAAATATACCAATTTGAAAATAAACAACTAAGACGTTGAACACGCAGGATGAAAAAAAAAAAAAAAAAAAACAAAAAACAAACATCCTAAACTTGAAATAGACAACTTTCACGTGACACACACACACACACACACACACAAAGAAAAAATGCTAACATGGAAATAAACAACATACCCAAAATGAAATGAAGTACTTTCATGTGGTATAACAAAAAACATCTTGCAACTAATCGCGACTAAAAGTGGAGAAAGAAGATATCAACCCTGTTAATGTTACCCTTTCTTCCACCACCTTCAAAAGGCGTTTACTAATAAAAGGAGCAAACAATGGAAGAAAGGACTTAACAAGTCAACCTGAAAACATCCGAGTTTCATGGAAACTGCGGTGAACGTATGGTTTATCCTATCAGAGGCTCGGTTTCACCTGGGAAATGTGACGGCACCCAAGACCAAATTTTATAAGGTAGTATCATCTACACCGGCCGAGGAGGTAACTAAACTACTAAATGCAACTCTAACATCACAGGATTATGAGGAACTAAAACGAACCCTAATAGAATCACATAAAAGGACGAAACCAGAACACCTTGAAAAATTAATGTCGTCCACAATTTCAGGACGACCATCGGCATATTTGCACAAAATGCTATTTGAAGCCAAACATATTGGAATTAGCGAGGATATAGTGAGGCACAAGTTTCTTCAGGTCCTGGCATCCATAATATCTCCAGTAATTGCCTCGCAAAAGACTCGAACCTTATCCAACTTGATTGATTGGCGGACGAACTAATGCCGTTAATGGATAAGTGTCAGGCCATATCGAAGGAACCAATGAACAAGCTTATTATATTTTTATCTGTTGAGCAAACATTTATTTTGCCCACATGGCGAGAACGTGTTAGCCGTAATGTAAATGGCCGAAAAAGCACGGTCTAAAAATATTACCCTGCTCCCGACCACCAACCCCTACTGGAAGTGATTTGGAAAACTAATTGGGTGAAATTGTCTTTAATTGGAATCATTTTGAGATGAGGCTTCTTAATCTAAGAATTAATTATTTATTGCGGACCTTTTGTCCTCATCTTGGTAGTTTTTTGTGTTGTTTCTTCTTTCACTACGTTTCGGCCAAATTTCACCTCTGGCCTTCTTCAGGTGATTTTACCGCGACCTCGGATAGGAATAATGAGTCTTGTAACTGTATCCCCAGTAATTACTGCCTTCCATAGTTTTTGAAAGAAGAAACAATACAAAAGAAACTACCAAGATGAGGACGAAAAGTCCGCAATAAATAAAAATTAATTCTCTGATTAAGAAGTCTCATCTCAAAATGATTCCAATTAAAGACAATTACAAAAATTCGGTACGGACCCGACTATGGAAGACCAGATAAGGATTTATAAGACCAAAAAATCCATTGATGATGGCCCTTCGGGGCCCGTGGCGCAGCGGATAGAGGCGTTGAGTCTCTGCAGTTTCAGATGAGCATTGTCAGAAGATAGCGGTTTCAAATCCTACCCAAGCCGGCCAGAGGTTTACTCGGTCAAAAACGTGGTACAATAAAAAAAAAGATCTGCAATAAATAAAAATTAATTCACTAATTGGGTGAACGAGTTCAGTCCCACGAAGTTCGCCGCTTTTTTAAACTAATACAAAATTAGAGCCACCAAATTAGAATTTATTGTCGATACTGGCGCAAGTATCTCAATAATACCATCTGATGCAGTAAATGGGATTACTTTAAAACCGACTCCCGTATCTCTGTCCACTGTGAGATAATAAAATGCTTCAAACTTGCGAATTTGGAAATTGGGATTCCTAGTTTAAGGAGATCATTTATCTGGACATTCGTGATCTCTGATATCACTAATCTACTCCTTGAAGTGGATTTTCTCAACAAGTTTGGCGTGATAATAGACTGCAAGAGCAAAACAATTTACGCAGCTCAAAAAAAGGCCTTGAAATAGTCTACATCGTTGGTGAATTTCGTTGTTAATGAAATGGTGGTTCTTTCATTCACACGGAACACAATAAAAGATACCCGGACCTAATTACATCGCACAAAAACACGATCAAAAACTACTGCGGCGTCTATCATAGAATTGACACTGGAAGCCACA
Organism: Sepioteuthis lessoniana; assembly: GCA_963585895.1. Classification (NCBI taxonomy): domain Eukaryota; kingdom Metazoa; phylum Mollusca; class Cephalopoda; order Myopsida; family Loliginidae; genus Sepioteuthis; species Sepioteuthis lessoniana. The sequence continues at coordinate 2,109,739 of OY757930.1, forward strand.
CGCTGGTTTATGCGAAAGCTTGGCAACTTTCCGTCGAAAAATATGATGCAGCATACGCCGAATTTAAAACGCTTTAAAATGACGGAGTGATCTCCCCTTCCAAAAACGAATGATCAAGTCCACTGCATATGGTAGCGAAACAAAACAGAAAATATCGTCGTTGTGAAGACTATTGCTAACTCAATTGTATAAAAAAACAACCGATACCCTATACCAAATATTAACTCATTTTCCGCAAAACTTGCGAATAAACAACGTTTCTTTAAAATCGATCTGATTTCAGCATACCACCATATTAGGAAGCATCCGAATGCTATTGCAAAACTGCCATAACGACCACATTTTAGCCTGTACGGATTTAATTACATGCCATTTGGATTGAAAAATTCATCCCATTCCAACGCTACAGGGACATTTTTAGACACATTATGTTTTTGTTGATATAGATGATATCTTAATTTTCAGCGATGATGAAATTCCTCACCAGAAAGACATTGAAATTGTCTGTAACATTTTGCATGAACCCAATTTTAAAATTTCAGCCTCAAAATCTCTCTTTAATTTAACCTCACTAACTCTCTTTGGATTTCAGATGAGTGTACATGGCAGTAAACCCTCAAGTAGTAACATAGAAGAATTAAAATCCTTCCCCTACTCTAGTGACTTAAAAGGGTTCCTTGGGATGGTAAGATTTTATAGAAAATTAATTCCAAAATTTTCAGAGATACTTTTGCCTCTAACTGAGAAAATGAGACTGTCCTCAAAAGTTTCGTTTATATTAAAAGAATTTGAACGACAAGCTTTCAATTCTGTAATTAAGGACCTCAATGATGCATCCACATTAGCTCACCCTCAACCTAATTGGCTTAAATTATCAATTAGTCACTGTCAGAAGTAACTGTGCTGTTGTTGCTACATTACACCCAATTGCGGAGGGAAATCCAATACCACTCGGATTTTTCTCGAAAAATTTAACAGAAACACAAACCAGGTATTCCACCTTTCACTGGGAACTTTTAGCAGCTTATTTGCTTGTGCTACTCTTTTGTCACATAGAAGGTCACAAAGTGTTGGTCTTAACTGGCCATAAGCCGTTATGTGGTGCATTTCACAGTATAAACCCCGATGAATCGGACAGTGACGACTAGCTATCCTGACGGAATTCATTTCAGATATGGAACATGTAAAGGGTAGTCAGTATATAGTTGCTGATTGTCTATCCCAACCAACTCTTGCTGTACAATTAGATGCCTGCAATTTACCCACACTTGGAGAAGCACAGGTATCCGACATGGAAATTCAATCCTTTCAGGACTTTTAAAGACTCATCATACCTGGGGATTTCCAGTTTGTTTTGTGATATATCTAAATCTTACCGAAGACTTTTTGTTCCATCTAAGTTGCGCGAGTCCATTTTTAATAGCATCCATTCCATATCATGCCCAATAGCTCAGAAATTTCTCCCTTTTATGCTGTTACTGGCACTCAAATATTACTATCACAGCTATTAATAGACAGTATAAGCGAGGAGACGGTAATTCAGTTTCACTAGAGAGCTACATAAAACTAAGTCACGGCTTGATTTGAGAGACTTTGAGATGGTTGTTATTTATGATAGCTAGTCTTTACTTCCTAACATATCTTCTCTTTCTCATCGAAACTACAAAATGATAATTAGTGGTTATAGTTAGTTTAAGTTACTATTTAACATTGTTGAAAAAGTTCTAAGGAAATTATTTATTTATTAATGAAATATAATAAGTTATATTCCAATTGATTTAATCAATCGTAAAAAAAATTGGAAAGGGAAATAAAATATTACTGAAATAAATGTTATCAAAATCATCATTTATTATAATGGTACATGAAATTTAGCTAATTTTTGAAGTGTTTTTTTTTTTACATTAAGGGGAATTATTCTAAAAGAATAAAACAATTTGTCTTCGCACAAAAATCTTCACCGAGAAAATGCAAGAATAATAAAGTTACAGTTTATTTTGTTCATATGCGTATTCACCCAACCCCTCTATACGAGCAAGATGTGACACAAGGTCAATTTTTTCAAGTGAAATGGAGTTTAATATGCTTAAACTCAGAGCTTTCCTTTTCCAAGACCGGTTACTAAACTAAGGTTTATAAGCCCAGACTGCCCTGATAACACTGGTTTACAAAGAAATTGAGGCAAGCACAAAAATACCCGTTTTTACCTTAATTCAAATTTGAAATCCGTTTTTACTTATCACCTCTAGTTTTTTAGATATGCATAGTGTGCATTTTGTGCATATACGGTACATAAAGGCGTATATGAATTCAGGGTTAATTCTAATATTGTGAGACTTATGGCTTATTGTTTAGTTATTATGCACTAAATGTAAGTGATAGCATTACATTATGTATATATATATATATAGTTATATATCAAGACAGATTTTGACAGTTAAGGCTGCAAGTCTCAATCCACACTCTGGCAGTCATTGGAAGAGGTTGTCTCACAGGCGGCGCAGGAGGTTGGTGTCCCTCAACTATCGTGTTACACATCTTTTGGATTACTAAAAATTAGTATTACATTTTAAGATGCACATTTAGTTTTACTTTCTTATATTTTCAGATTCTCCCATGGCTTCAAGCATGTCAAAATGTCGAGGATGCCTCAACAAGGCCAATTCTTTCTGCTACGTGTGTGGGGACTTCACAACAGTTGCACTGCGTCAAAGCATCACTTCTCTCCTCAGAACCACCTACTTTCACAATTTTGACTGTAAAATTGGTGATCAGGACAAGTCTTGGGCTCCACACATCTGTTGTAAACCCTGCTACAATGGACTAACTGCATGGTTTAATGGCAAGAAAGCAGCTTTCAACTTCGCTGTCCCGATGGTTTGGAGAGAGCCGCGAAACCATGCAGATGATTGTTATTTTTGTTTAACTAATATAACTGGTTTCAATGCATCTTCTAGGAAAAAGATCCAATATCCCAACATTCGATCTGCTATGAGACCCGTTCCCCATTCAGATGATCTTCCTGTACCCACACCTCCAGTAAATAAGGATCTTCTTTCTTCATCAGATGAAGAAATGCCTTCAAGGGAGGATTCTGCCGAGTCAATATCTTTGGAAGATATTGAGTCTACATATTCAGGAACAAGTGGCAATGAGCCACACTGGATCACGCAAGAAGACCTGAATGATCTTGCTCGTGATTTGTATCTGTCAAAACAGCAGTCAGAGCTCTTGGCTTCTCGGCTTAAACAGTTGAACATAGTCCAGGAAGATGTAAGGATCACCAGTTTCAGGAATCGGAACAAATAAGGTCATTGGTCTTCTTATGGGTATGCAAGCGGGCTTCACAAAGTACTGTTGTTTTCTCTGTCTCTGGGATAGTCGAGCTATATCCCAGCATTACAAGTAGAAAGACTGGGGGTCTAGAAGCACTTTTGTTCCTGGCGAACACAACCTCAAGGAGAATCCTCTGGTGGACATGAATAAGGTGCTTCTTCCTCCTCTTCACATCAAGCTTGGTTTGATGAAGAATTTCGTGAAAGCGTTTCACAAAAATGGTGCTGCCTTCCAACACTTGTCTACTGTGTTCCCAGGTCTTAGGGCTGATAAGCTCAAAGAGGGCATCTTTGTCGGATCCGAGAAGCGCTGAAGGATACTGATATTGAGGAGCTTCTTAAGTTAAAGGAACTGAGAGCATGGGAAGCATTCAAGTCAGTCTGTAGTGGCTTCCTTGGTAACACACGCGTACCAGATTACCAAGCCTGTATTGAGAAGTTGCTGAAGTCTTACGAGGATATGGGGTGCCGAATATCACTCAAGATTCATTTTCTCCATTCCCACCTCAACTTCTTCCCGCCAAACCTTGGAGCAGTGAGTGATGAGCATGGAGAAAGATTCCACCAAGACATTACGAAGATGGAGAGCCACTATCAAGGCAAATGGAATCCTGGCATGATGGGAGACTTCTGCTGGATGCTCTTGCGTGACATTCCGGAGGAAAAATACACCAGATCTTCTAAGAAAACACTTTTGACTGTCTGTGATTCTATGAATTGTATGATTGTGTCATCCAAGTATATTGATTCAATCAGTGTTCTTTATCTATCCTGTTTTATCGGTTATAAGCTGCTGCAACTCTTGAAATATGCACATATATTCTCTGTTTATACTAAAATAAGACTATTTAAAAGCCAAAAAACTAGAGGTGATAGAGCAAAACTATTTATAAATTTGAATTCAGCACACCAAAATTAACAAAAAACACCTATCCCTATTCTTGCCTCAGACCAAAAATTTATTTTTGTAAACCAGTGTTATTTACCCATAGCTGGATGGAGAATCGTTGGATGCTAACTTTTCCGAACGATATTAAAATTATTTGAAATGCAAACAGTCTTGTCTTGGAATTGAACTCGGGTCACCGTGTCCATTTCCTTTGGCAATAACAATAATAATAATAAATAAAAGTGTCTTTTTAGTTTCACTGGACTGGATTGAATATATCATGATTATGAAAAATAAATTCATTTAAGTGAACATTTTCTGTTATGAAGTTGAAATAAAGCTGTATTCATTGAGAAACAGTTTATTAAAACATTCTACTCGGAATGTTTTTATTCTTTGTAATTCAGACCGATATTTGTGAGTCTGAGTCACAAATTGAGAGAAATCAAGGACGAACAAACGTTCTGTTCTGAGACATTGTTGGTATGAAATAGACTTGACAATTGGGTGACTCGAACACTCAATTAAAGTGGCTCTAGTGTTAAAGTTTCTACTGGTTGGGCGGGTTTCGAGCCCAGCTTCAAGCGTCCTACGTGTCTAGCCACACTGAAGGGTTGTGATACAGCGAAACAGCTTGTCTGTGGATAACAGTATATATATATATATATATATATATATATATATATATATATATATATATATATATTTGTGTGTGTGTGTGTGTTGATTGATTAGCTGGCTGTGTTTTAGGGCATATCAACCCTTGCAGGTTATTTAATGAAAAATTTTGTTTATACATATATGTCAAATATATATATGATTTGTTACAAACAATAGGTAGCAATTTGAAAACGAGGCAGAACTTATTTATTTGCACACAGCAAAAATGGTTTCAATTATTTCTATTTAGGATTTCCCTTCTATAATTCTATCACATATTTTACATCGTTTATTATTGCATTTGATAACTCCTTGTGTTGTGTTTACTCTGAAGATAAGCACCCAGACACGTTACACAGAAGATTTAACAAAAAATTTATCATGGAGGGTATAGAAATAATCCTTAATAATAACTCCTTCCAATTCAATAACATAAACTCTATCCAGACCCTAGGAACAGTTATGGGAACTAAAATGGCGCCAATATACGCTATCCTAACCCTAGCATATTTATGCCCGATCGCCTGGGGCTGTAGAATAGACCAATTGCTTTTCTGCAGAGGAGTAAGAGCTCCCCCTACGAGTGTCATGATATGACACTAAACAATCCGATGGTAAGGTTCCAGGAATGCTGGAGCTTTGGGGAATGCGGAGTACCCCTTCATTGCCATCATTCCCTGGTCCACTCTGACCCGGAGTGGTAATACCTGATAAGGGTCCTCTCTATGGGTTAAATAGAATTAAACCGTGGTTTGAGTTTACTGGTTTTGACATTTAAACTGCCTATTTATGCTAAATTGGGCTGTTTAAAATAGAACTGTTTTAACATTTAAACTGCGTACATATGCTGAACTGAATTGCTCGAAATAGAACTGTTTTAACGTCTAAACTGTGTACCAATGCTAAACTGAATTATCTGAAATAGAACTGTTCAGACATTAACTCTGTGTACTGACCAATCGGCTGGGGCTGTAGAATACACTGACTTCATCTCTGCAATGGGGTAAGACCCCCCCAACGAGTGTCCTGGATATGGAATTAAACAATCTGATGGCGAGTTTCCAGTGATGCTGGGGCTTTGGGGAATGCTGGAGCTTTGGGGAATGCGGATCACCCCTTCACTGCTATTGCTCCCAGGTCCACTCTGGCCCAGAATGGTAGCACCTGATAGGGTTAAATAGAATTAAACTGCATACTTATGCTAAACGGAATTGTTTGAATAAGAACTTTTTGACGAAACTGAATAGCTTGAAATAGAAATGTTTTTGACAATTAAACTGCGTACTTATGCTAAATTGAACTGCTTGAAATAGAACTGTTTTTAACATTGAAACTGTACTTATGCTAAACTGAATTGTTTAATATAGAACTGTTTTGACATTTAACTGTCTATGGATAAAATCTATACATATACTAAATGAATTGTTTGAATTAGAATTGTTTGACGAAACTGAATATCTTGAAATAGAAGTGTTTTTGGCAATTAAACTGTGTATTCATGCTAAACAGAATTATTTGAAATAGAACAGATTATTTGCATATAAATGGATTTGGCGTTAAATAACCTACAAAGGCTGATATGCCATAAAACCCAACCAACCAACCTAGCATATTTAGAAGAAAGCCTATACGAAATAATAGGTAAAAAATACGACAAAGACATAAAAGAAGAATTTACCAAATCATGGAAAAGATATTTAGATGATTGCTTTATATTCTAAAAATGTCCATGGAGAGACATTAACAAACTAAACAACGTACTACAAAATCTATACCCCCAAATAAAATTTACTATGGAACACAGCTAAAAAAAAAAAAAATAACGTCTTTAGACTTCCTTATAAAAAAATGTAAATAGCCAGCTCATCACATATATCTACCACAAACCAACAGACACCCAACAATATCTCTACTTCAAAAGCTAACATCCCCAAAACTGTATAAAATCCATCCCTTATCCTCTAGTACGTAGAATACACACAATAATTTCGGATAAAAACTTCAAAAAACTCAAAATAAAGAACTACAAACAACCTTAAACCAGAGAGGCTACCTAACAACACTAATAAATTAGGGATTCGAATTAGCAGAAAAAAAAAAACAAAGAGAATTACGGAACCCGAAAAACACAACCCCAAGAAACCCCTAGCATACATCGCAACCTACAACAAAAACAACCCAGAACTATTTACAGAAATGATGAAACATCTAGAAGAACTTAAAATCAATGACAAAATCAAAGAAAGACAAGACACAACAAAAACCATTAAAAGCAGGAGACAACCTAAAAATCTTAAAAGAATACTCACCTCTTCTACATTCGGAGAAAACACAACACAACACAATAATAAACGATATATAATATGTGATATAATTATAGAAGGGAAATCCTATACATTCAAAAACCCGGAAACAAAATTCAAAATAAAGAAAGACTTAAGCTGCAACTCAAAAAACGTAATCTACACGTAATTGAATGTAACAAGTGCAAAGAAATATACATAGGGTCAACACAAGCTCTTAATACAAGGGCATCGCTTCATAGGAGCAATATCAAAGCAACAGAAAACAGAAAATTGAATGTATCGAAACACCTATACGAATGTAGTCAAGGTGAATCTAGAATAATGCTCATATATTAAACTAACGACTACACACTACTTAAGGGTAAAGAAATTGATAGATAAATTTAAACAAAAGTTGAACAAAACATGAATCATACACACATACACAAATGGAAACAAACATACATAGATATGTATATATATATACACACAAAAAATTATTTGTAAAAAAATAATTGCGTGCATATTTCAAACTACTCCACCACACACACACGGAGGAAAAAATCTCAAGACACACATTCACACATATACAGAAAAAAAAATAACTGTAAGTGAAATTCGAAACCACTCCAACACACACACACACACACACACACAATGAATGAAATATCAAAAGCAAATCAGGGGTAAAGCAGACTAAGGTAAACACATTCTAAGAAAAAAAGAGGAGTGACCTCCATAAAAACCCATAACCAACTGAAAACCATTCAAACTGCAAGCACGAATGAGTTCAAGTCTCATTGACTACCCATTAACAAGGCTTTGTGGCATACATGTTCTCTGACAAAAGCATCAAGCTAGAAACATACACGTATGTAAGAACAAAATAAATAAATCCTAAAAATATAAATCTCTCCGTGGACATCTTCATTTTAAAATATTTCTCTCTTTGGACCTACAACAATATATATATATATATATATATATATATATATATATATATATATGTGTGTGTGTGTGTGTGTGTGTGTTTGTAAACAGTAATTAATTATTACTCAGAATGTTTAAACAATAATTTTTGTAGTGAAGACTATCTACTGTCAAGATGTAGCAGTGATTTTATCAATATATATATATATATATATATATATATATTGATAAATAGATTTAATAAATATGTGTGTGCGTGCCTGCTATATTGAAATTGAGAGAAATGAAAAGTCAAAAGATATTATTGCACTAATCTTTCAAGAGAGAGAGAGAGAGAGAGAGAGAGAGAGAGAGAGCCTTTCTGTCATAAAAAACAGTGTTCTAAAATCCTACCAAGGATCCAACTTCAACAACTAATGCCCCTTGTAATGACAAAAGCATCTTAACTATGAACACCAAAATCTTTCTGGTGTTTGGACAAAAGAAATTCTTGTTCTTTTTTTTCGTTCATCTGGAGAAAAGTTGGGTCAGTTATTTTGTCTTTGTTGAATACCGAAGTTGTTTCCTCTCTTGGCGCCATTTTTATTCGTTGTGACCGAATGTAAACAACATTTGGGGAAGGGGAAAGGTCACCTTTAAAAGGTGATTTTCTGATTGAAAAGAAGGTTATCAATGTCTGACCCACAACATCGACAGACTTTGTGAATAATTTTACACTTTCAGAAAGACAGAAAGACATCTAAAAAAAAAGAGATGGGGTCGAAGCTAACGGAGAAATAAGAGTAAGTGCTATGGAGAGATAGTTTAATGAAGCAAAGAGAGAGAGAGGTTGAGTGTGTGTGTGTGTGTGTGTGTGTGTTTACTGAAAGAAAATCAGAAGACTGTATTTATCCGACTCATCTACCTTTGAATTGGATGTAAAACAAGATTAATTTTAAGCGGAATACAATTAATCTAAATTGAGAATTTTTCCTCACATAGATCGGTTGCCATACTAAGGTTAGCGAGCCCAGTCTGCACTACCATAGATGAGGAGGGAATAGTTGGATTCATACCTTTTCTAAGAGTGTCGGTTTATTTGTTAGCTCATTTAACATTATTTGACAATTCGGCTTGAGGATTATGATATTAATCTAACGCCTTTTGTAATTGAGAAAGTATGTATTTATCTCACCCTTGCACTATAAATCCAGGATACTGACCAGAAACCAACAATTAATAAATTCCTTCACACAAAATGGCAACAACAATGGAGCAATAACATCCACAATAAACTCTTCCAAATTCAGCCCACCTTAGGAGAGTGGAGGCCAGCATTGAGAAAATCAAGAAGAGAACAAGTTGTTATATCCCGATTGCGAATTGGTCATACAAGGTTTACTCACTCTTTCATTTTGAAACAGGAACCACAACCACAGTGTTTAACGTGCCAGACAACTTGCACGGTTAAACACATTCTTATAGAATGCAGAACTTTCGCTGTTATCAGAAAGCGATTTTTCAAAGTAAATAACTTAACCGATCTTTTCGAGATCATCAAAATAGATGACATCCTGTCCTTCTAGAGAGAGACAGAATTGTATGAAAAAAATATGACAACTTAAAACTGGTTAATCTTGTGCAAACAAATGAAATCCTGCTAATAGAAAATTCTACCTACCTTAATATTCGTTTTGAAATCTTTGGTTGAATATGTATGTATATAGAGACAGAATTTGGCGTTGAATGACCTACAAAGGTTGATGTGCCATAAAACCCAAACAACCAACCAACCAACCCTCCACTATTTCAGACGAAACGTTTTAATCAGTTGGAAGTCGGCAAGTCACACTTGTTTGGGCAAATCTCATTCTCATTTTTCTAATGTGATTTGTTCCAGGAAATTTCAATTCTTTGTACACAGATTTTATTTGAACTCAAAAGTTTTTTTTTTCAACTGTTAGTTTTTAACGTTTCAATTGGGAGGCCATATGTAAATCTGATACAGAACATTTCAATACAATTTTAGTTGACATTCCGTGAAGAAATAAATTTACTGAGGGTTGTATACTTTCATTTATATGTTGAACATTTTTGAAAATTATAAGCCTTACACACACACACACACACACACACACACACACACACACACACACACATATATATATATATATATATATATATATATATATAAACAAGGTTTGGCATTGAATAACGATCAAAGGTTGATATGCCATTAAACGTAATAACCTAATCTAACCAAACACATGTACTTATGCAATACACGTATCCAACGTATCTTTTGTTGTTCATATCTATCTATCTATCTATCTATCTATCTATCTCATTCACTTTAACTTTTATCTATCCATCTATAAATCAATATCAATATCAGGTTTTAACAGACTAAGATAGATAGATAGATAGATAGATAGATAGATAGATATAAACCAATATTGCTGTAACGATTGATCTGGTTAAACAAAGTATTAGGCCTTCTTGATTGTCTAACTTCATTAAGTTTCTTTTTATTGCAAATAAGACACAAGTGGATATATAGCAATGCTTGTTGCTTTCTTTGTTGACAGCAACAGAATCATCATTATCATCAGCAGTAGTGCGACCGGATAGATAGTTAACTCTACCGATTAAAAATCGATGGCATTCGTTCGTTGTATACCATATTACGAAAGGGTAGGGGAAAATGATAAAGAGCCAAGCAAGTTGCCCTAAATACATTGGAGGTCGACGGAAACGGAAGCCAAAGACCGGAAACAAATGTTTCGTGTCGATCGATCGTTACTGTCATATTGATTTCGAATTAAGATGTCTTGCTTTTTTTGTTGATGGACATTGAATTTTGTCTGTTCAAATCCCTTGAACACAATCCATCAAGGCTTGGTCATTTCAATTCGGTGGTACACTTCATAGTCTCTTCGTTAAAGTATTTTGCTTGGATCGGGAATTCTTTGTTTGAACCCAGCAAGTGGCATCTAGGTCGAAAATACGAGGATCCTCATATAAATTAGGGGAATATTTTTAAAAAAAATTCTCTTTATATTTTTGTTCAATAAATGTAAAATCTACATTAATTAGAATTGATTTATAGCGAAAATCATTTTAATCTTCCCAAAAATAATGTTTTCAGTTTATTTAAAACGACAGTAAATCTAAAAAGCTTGAACAGAGGTCTGTCATCAAATTTTTGGTGGCTGAGATGTGCTAACCATGTGAAATTTATAGAAGAATGAGTGATGTATACGGAGAAGCATGGTATAATAAAAAAAAATGTTCAGATGGATTTTCCACCACGGGCTGAAATTGAAAAGACAGTTCATGGAATACAAACACACTGACTATCCAGTAAAGAAAAAGTTCCAGGCGCGGTGGTCATTAAAGAAGTTCATGCTGACATTCTTCTTGGACACAAAAGAACTTATCACTATTGGTTTCCTTGAAAAAGGTGTGTCTCTAATCAGTGATTACTATCGGCAACGCCACAGGCAAAATTCACTTTATTTAATGAACGAACTTCATATTTTGTTAACAGTCAACCAATGTAAAAGGAGGTGTTCTCGTGGTGTAATGGTTAACTCGCTGGACTGTGGAATCGTAGTAAGCAAGTTCTAAATACTTATCAATATGTCTATGAAGCTTTTTTTTTATCTCCAGTGAAAAACCTGGGAAATGAATTCCGCATAAAAGGGAATTCTCAAATGAAACTGAAGATCAAGTTGACTTGATTTTTTTTTTTTTTTGCTTCCTTTGAACAGAAATGTATGGACGTTTTAGCACGAATTAATTCACGATATTTTGTGGAATTAAGGGTGCATTAAAGGGAGTCGTTTGATGAGAGATCAAAAAAATATTACGATGCAACTGGAAATAAATATTCCCATAGATTTGTTTATATTTTTTCTAGATATTTCTACATTATAGTATGGTCGAGTAGGTTAAAGAATAACAACCTTTTTTACCCTGGGAACTAGCTCCCTGTCAGTTGACCCTTGTGTGGACGTACCTCTTTTCAACTAAAATGTGTCTGTTGTTTTGAAAATGCTTTAGTATTCCGATTTGTATAATTCCAGATTTTCAATCTAACACGACTAAAATTCTTTCAACGAGATAGTTTTGAACAATCTTCAGACTCCTATGAATATTTCACCCCATTGTTGTCACTGGATGTTTTTCTTTTTTTTTTTTTTTTTAGATTTCTTTTTTGTTTTTAACTTTAACGCTTCGGGTCCCTCGTTAGGTTTACTCCCTACTTCACCCTTGCGAAACTACCGACCGATTCACATATGGAAAGAATTGTTGCCTGTTGCTTCAAATGTAAATGGGTCGTTTATAAATATTAATCACATGACTCTATGATTATGATCTCATTAGAAAAACAGTTGAGAAGCATGAAATGGGAATTTGGAATCGAAAGAACGGAGTGGATATTTGAGTAATAATTGCAATGCAACAAATTGATTTTGTTGACTGAGACTATTAGACGGCGGCAAAATACGTAAGGGCTCAAAGAAACCTTCTGCTATTCATGCTGCGTCGTTTAAAGATTTCTCATTGTTGTGAGGATTTGAAGGCGCGCATTTAGTTTTCAAATTCTGGACGAGGATATTTATGTTTCACTTTGCGCTAATGGCCTTGGAACAGTAGTGAACCTCTTCACCACCCAGATATGGGTAAATGGTTGGGCAGATTAGTAAGGCAACCAGTTTAGGAGAAAGAAAGCTATGAATTAAAATCAACTTTACAACGTTTAAAAATTGACTTTGTGTAGCATCCTACCCGTAGCGGAGGGGTTGGAAAATACACTCTGCTATTTTTATTTCAGTAACCCCCCCACACACACACTCCCTTTCTCTCTCTCTATCTATCTTAAACACACACACACACACACACACACCTTTTATCCCATTTCCTTTTAGAGATCTGTTATTGGTACAGCATTTCTCAAAGTGTAAAATTATCCTCAAAGTTTGTCGATGGTTAAATCCATACAATTACGATTTATGTATTTACAAATGTGAAACTAGTGGCAAAAAAAGACACCCCCCAGAAAATCCATTCTTTCGAATTGGTCAGCTTAATGGAAACCTAGAAACTGAGGAATTTCCATTAGTTTTTGTCCATTCTGAGTAAAATCACAGACATCCTGAAAATGAATATTGATTCACTTTTAGCAGTTAGAATCTTACTCCTTATTGGATTAAATGAGGTATAATGTTTGTGATTCATTTTTGAATGCTATTGGTTATTTACATGGATTGCAATGATAAAAGACCCAGTGTTAATTATTGGTTTATGTGGAATAATCCGCTCCACTCAGCTGTGGTGGAATGTCAATTATTCAAGCCAATTTTCTTTGCATAATGGCTTTCAATTAGTCAAAGATAGAAAGAAGCAGAAGATTTTGTTGGTTTAATTACTCCGTGTATTCCCGTCGGTGCTACTGACCTATGCCAGTGCCAAGGTAAAATTCCAGGTTGTCAAATACTTATTTTCAAGGCAGGCAGGCTTACTTTATTTCAAAAGAGAATCTTCTTTCTTGCCTCCATTTTCCATCCATGTTTATGTTCACTTAAATTCATTTCATGCCTTTTTTAAGGGTATTAGTTTGAAAAGGATACAATAATCAAAGTCCACGAGTTATACCAGAGTTCGAACTTGCTTACTACAATGTTGCAGTCCAACACGTTAACCACAACGCCTCATAAAAGTGACATTAACAAATTCAAACGGATACGTATTTAGCCATATTGTTATGTGAATCAGTTTATGATATGCTTATTTTGAAGAAGAAGAAGAAGAAGAAGAAGAAGAAGAAGAAGAAGAAGAAAAGAAAAGAATTCTTCAAACATGTTTGTTCTCGTTTGTGTTGACAAACATGGAAAACTTTTCGAATGTTTATTTGTTTGGTGCAGTCAGCAACGGCAGATGTTTGTCAATTGCCATTAATTAACAAAGACGTTTCATTTAAAAGGCGTCAGGTGGGAAAGATTTTGATAACAACATTTTTTTTCAATGTTATACAGTTGTATGGAAAAAACGTCACTTCCATCTTGAGAAATGACTGAGACGCCATTTTTATTCTTTTCAACGTGAAAAAGTTTTGTCACGCTTTTCAAACGGTTGATTTTTTTTTTTAAATCAACAAGAAACAAACAAAAACAAAATAAAGGTGCGTTGAATGAAATGACTTATGTCAAACCTGATTAAACTCAATGCCGAAAAGAAAAGCTGATTTTTTACAAGTCATTTGAATAAAAGACGAGAATAAAATAAATGTTGCATGGAAATTTTCAAATAAGTTAAAATAAAACTCATCCATCTGTAGCAAAAGTTTCATTGATTGATTGATTTCAACGGCATGTCAACTCGTTCAGGGTTATTTTGTAAGTAGAGGTTGGGGAATCCCGTTCATTCTACATTCATATTTATATTTTTTGTGCAGTTTTTTCTTAAGGGTTTTTTTGCACCCGGCCCAATCGAGTATGAATAATTTTTTGCACCCGGCCCAATCGAATAAAATAATTTTTTGAACCCGGTTCAATCCAATATGAATAATTTTTAAACAGATCTATTTGTTCCTAAATCTAGGTCAAAGTGGACCTGGGAGTGATTACAACGAAGAGATCACTCTGCAAGTCTCGAAACTCCAGAACTCACCACCAGATGCAGATTAGTGTCATACCCAGAACATTCCTTTTAGCAGGCGGGCTGTCCTAATCCTTTGTAGGGAATGCAGTCGCGGTAAATGAGCCTTGTTGACAGAGCGAAGCATGAAGTTCATGCTAAAATATGAAACCAAAAATATCGAGCTAAAAATTGAGATTGGATTGAAGATATAAGAAATATCTTAATTTTGGAGAAAAAAGTAAGTGTAATAAAGAGAAGAAATGTTATCGGTGTCATTTAGACTAGAACAAGATCCGGTTTTGAATTTAGTTTGAGAGTAGATTGCATGAACAACTTTTAGAACAAGTAACACGTGGAGCTTCACTGTTCAGGTTTTGTGTCAAACCACGAGACCCAGAAATTTTGATCGGAACTCCGGGGCAATTTTGGATGGACCAATTAGATGTAAATTGCCATTACAAATCTTAACAATCGGATCAGGTTTGAGCGAGTTTGTCTTGCAGACCATTCGATTCTCAGGACAAGGTATGAAAAAAGTCTGTGCAAAGTAAAATAAAGAGAGAAAAGAAGCGAAAAAAACAAAAAAACAAAAACAGAACAAACGAAAGATGAATTTAAAAAGGATAAGAAAATGAAAGTGAAAATGAAAGAGAGAAAGAAGAATGACAAACAAGAAGAAAGGAGGGGAGAACAAAAGGAAAGGAAGAGGAAAGGATGGAGAAAGAGAAGGAGTAAAATAAGACTAAAGTAGATGGAGAAGGGGAGAAAGATGAATGATGAGAAGGAAAGAAAGCGAAAGTATTATAAGAAGAGGAAAGAAGAGAGAGAGGAGAGAGAGAGAGGGGAGAAAGAGAGAAGGGAGAGAGAGAGAGGGAGAGAGAGAGAAAGAGAAAAAATGAGAGTAGATAGGGAGAAGGAGAGAAAGATTAATGAAGTAAAAGGAAGAAAAAACTGAGAGAAAAAGACATGGAACATAAGAATTAGGGAAAGAAGAATAAGAAGCAGAATGAAAAAAAAATCTGTGTGTGTGTGTGTGTGTGTGTGTGAGAGAGAGAGAGAGAGAGAGAGAGAGAGAGAGAGAGAGAGAGAGAGAACTTAGTGAAACAAAAAAAAAAAAGAAAATATACATAAAAGTAGAGTGAAAGAATTACAGTGATGTTGGTGTTGTGCTGGTCGTAGTGATGATGAAAAGAAATAAAGAATTAAGAAAGAAAGAGAGAAAGAAAGAAAAAGTAATCAACATAAAAATAAGAATATATGTTGACCTTTAGATCTGTCCTTCCTCATTTATTATTCACCCGAGTATGCGTGTGTGTGTGTGTGTGTCTGCGCGCATTCACTTACATCAAATTTTCTGATATATATATATATATATATATATATATATATATATATATATATATATAAACATTTTCTCAACCTCTTATTGCTCTTACAATTAATTCCATTAGGTGAAAAAAGTCACAATCATCAGACAGAAGAATATTGTCTTTTTAGCTGTTATACTGCTCTGATTGCAAGCATCCAAGCACTTTGATATTATTGCGAATATTTACTTTTCGAATTGTTTCTTACGATTATGAGTATATATATATATATATATATATATATATATATATATATATATATATATATATATGGAAAAAGAGAGAGAGAGGGAGGGAAGAAGAGGAGGATCAAACGGACTGATAGAGATGTAGAGACAGAAGAAGAAAGAGACACAGAGAGAAAGACAAGGGAAAGTAGACGAAAGAAAGAATGTGTGTGTGTGCGCATGCAGGCGTGTGTGTGTATGAGAGAGAGAGAGAGAGAGAGAGAGAGAGAGCAAAAGATTGAAAGACAATTAGGAACGCAACGGTATAAAAATTTGGTTGCGATAAAATGCTTTATGGAGAAGTAAAACAAAACAAAGAGAATAGGGGAGATACAATGGAAAGATTTATGTATTTCTTTTTCCATGTTTTTATGACACTTCGATTTAAAAAAAAATAGATGGGCAACTAAGATTGAAGCGGATAAGGGAAAGTGGGAGAAGATACAGTGTCAAGGTGAAATAAGACAGAGGCATAAGATGATTTTTGTTATCTTTTTATAAATGTGTAAATATTTCTTTCTTTGTCAAATCTTTGTTTTAAGATCAATTTTTAGCAGCAAGTTTGTCAGATTGTTTAGGAAGTCATAACCTCTTTTAAGAATCGAATATTCTAACTGAATATTCTAACAATCAATTACTCTTAAACATAAAACAGAGTAGGGTTAGTAACATCCTGTAGGCTTCAGTTTGATATTTAAACTTTGAATCATCACAAAGTAACTGAAAAAATTTGAAGAATTTATTCGTTGTGTTTAAAGTGCTAGCTTTGTCATTAAAATGGCGGAAATAATCGAGGCGCAGGAAATTCCGTAATAGATTAGAAGCGCCAAACTGTTTAAGAGAGTCAGCTAGATTGTTTAAAGACGCCATTTTCTATTCTAACACACGTTGCATCTTTCACACTTCTCTCTCTCTCTCTCTCTCTCTCTCTCTCACTCTCTCTCTTGCAGCTTCGATCCAATCAAACCGACATTATATATATATATATATATATTGAAATGAGTTGGTCCACGAAGAGATTTGTACTTTTTTAGGATTTATTCATTTATTTTATTCTTACATACGTATATGTTTTCAGCTTGTTGCATTCGTCAGTGAACATGTATGGCACAAGGCCTTGTTAATGAAACTTGAATTCATTTATGTTTGAAGTTTGAATGGTTTTCAGTTGGTTATGGGTTTGTATGGAGGTCACTCCTTTCTTTTTCTCTGAGTGTGTTTACCTTAGTCTGCTTTACCCCGATTTGCTTTTGATATTTGATATGTTGTGTGTGTGTGTTTTGTGTTTGTGTGTGTGTGTGTGTTGGAGTGCTTTCGGATTTCATTTACAGTTATTTTTTCTCTGTGTATGTGTGAATGTGTGTCTTGAGATTTGTGTGTGTGTGTGTGTGTGTGGTAGTGTTGTTTGAAATATACTGGTTATTATTTTTTACTAATAATTTTTCTATGTGTATATACATACATATCTATGTATGTTTGTGTCCATTTGTGTGTGTGTGTGTGTGTGTGTGCGCGCGCGCGAGTGTGTGTGATTCATGTTTTAAACCTATAACCAACTGAAAACCATTCAGTAGAAGAGATACTACTGCTGAGGGATGTAAACTAATCAACTAATTTCAGAGACTTGCCACTTAAAGTGGTAATGAATCCTTCTTAATTAAAAATCTGTTTTTATTTGCGTACACGTAGAGGCGAATGACTCCAGCTGCTTGCTCTAGACTATTCTGCAGGGATTCGGCTTAAGCAGGTATATTTACGAGAAACGACATATATAATTTTTTTTTTGCTTGTTTACTTGTTACCTATAGACTTTCAGGCTACTGGATTAATCTTGATCAAACTTGGTATGTAAACCTTGACCTGAAGGGTTGTTTTAAAGGTAAATGGGATGGAGGTGAAGTGAATTCCAACCAGACAACAGTGATATAATTGAGGGCGCTGATGGAATCAAATGAAGCTCAAAGTTCGAAAGGACAGATGAAAAAGAAATAACAGGAATAAAAAACTTCTATAGAACCATAACATATTTTATACTTATCACAAACAATCATGTCTATTCAATCGTGTAAGTCAGAGTACTTGTGTTTGCATGTCTGTGTGTCGGCCGAACCCTTTCTGAACGTGTGTGTGTGTGTGTGTGTGTGGACCGAACGCTTGTGTGTTTATATGTGTATGTCTGTGTATGTGTGTATGGGAGTTGAACGTTTGTGTACGTATGTATGCGAAAATACTTTCTTGACACAAGAAATGTTTATTTTCGACAAATGCATCCTTGGCACTTGATTCAGAGAAGGATATTGAGCAAATAGATTGAACATTATACAATGTAATTTTCAGATCCAAATTTTCTTAATTACTTCGTGTTAATTCACAGACTTAGTGATCAACTTTTGTTTGTGATCACTACAAATACAGTGCTTTTGTAATTGTGTGCAAAGTTGGCTGGCTGGTTGATTGGTTGGCTGCTTGGTTGATTGGTTGGTTAGTTTGTTGATTGGCTGGTTGATTGGTTGGCTGGTTGTTTGGTTGGCTGTTAGGTTGATTGGTTGGTTAGTTGTTTGGTTGGCTGGTTGATTGGTTGGTTGTTTAGTTGGTTGGTAGGCTAATAGGTTGATTGGTTGTTTAGTTGTTTGGTTTACTTGTTGATTGGTTGGCTGGTTGTTCGGTTGGTTAGTTGGTTGGTTGGCTGTTTGATTGGTTGGCTGTTTGGTTGATTGGTTGTTTAGTTGGTGGGTTGGTTGGTTGGATATAAGGTTGGTTGGTTGGTTTTTAATGTTTTGTCGGTTTGTTGGTTGGTTGCCAAAGTTTATTTTTCGATCAAGTCAGTTTCTAATTATAGACGATATCTTCACAATCAATTGAAAGTTTTGCTGTATGCGCTTATAATGTGATTAAAAGTTTCATCTCCATTTAACCTACACTTGCCATTCTGTTGCGTATAATAGATTTTCGCTTTAATATAATTGGTTCTTTTGGTGTTGTTTTATACTGCTATTAACAGAGATTCAGTTTCTCTTTTGAGGTTTCCTTTTCCTAGCCATATCCACGTCATTTTGTGTGCAACCTCACTTGAAATATCCATACAATTATTTATTTTTTCTATTTCTGTTTTATAGTTTTGTGGTTTTTCTGTTTGTTATGTTGCTTTGTACTGGTTGCTGTAATAAGTCTTTCTTTGCACTTATTATGTACTCTTCAAGACCGTGTGTTGATGGATCTACACAATCCTCAATGCTGGTAAGTAACCTTCCTCCTTCTTTTCTTGACGTATAGAGTCTGTCTATGTCGTCTCTAGGATATAAGCCATTGTGCATAGACATCGATTTTCTTGTCATTTGGTCCGTTGGTCTATTTTAAGAATGTTATAGAGTATCTTACAAAAAGGTATACCCAGGTGTTTATTCTTTTGATGAGTTTTCTGCTGCCGAGTTTGGTTTCAGATATTTTCATATTCCTCTGGCGTACTTATTTCTATTGTCTTCATATCTGTTTGATTGTTTCTGCTTTCCATATTCCTGAGTTCTTGTATTTTTCTTTTCTCCAAGAGTTCTAATTCTTTCCTGATTTGGTAGATCTATTCCTTCTGTTGTTTCTCTTTACCCACTTTTAATTACCAGGATTGCGCATTTTTCAATCCCAAATTCCATTCGTATAGCCAGATTATATATTCTTATCATTTGCATAAGCGTTCGGTATTAACTGATTGATTTAATGAAGTTCTAGTGACAGCAGGTTTCCTCACTTTTCTTGGACTCTTCTTAGTATTGTAGCTGATGTTAGCAGTGTTGTTGTCTGGACAGCCTCCATTTAGCATTTAATTTCTAGTTCCCACAAGCTCTTGTTCAGGTTTTTCTGAATTATTCCGAGGACTCTAACTATGATTGGTATCACTGTCATAATCGTTTTCCCCAACTTTCCCCAACTCCATGTTCCGTAACTTCTTGGCAAGGTCCCGTTATTTATCAATTCTTTTTCTTTCCTTTATTTTAAGATTATCATTTGCTAGAACAGCAAAGTCAACTAGTTGACTAGTTGTTTTCTTTTTATTCAGTAAAACTAGATGCGACCTTCTGGTCAGGATTCGGTGAACTGTTTTTCATCCCAAAATCCCAAAGAATTTTGTGTCTCATTTTCAAAGAAAATTCTGATTCGTGCCAATACCATTTGTCTATATAGACAAAATTTATTGTCTTGAACAGTTCTCAATCGATCACCTTTGTAGGGAACAAATAAATAAATAAATAAGATTTAAAATTAAATTTAGAAAAGAAATAAAAAGGGAAACTTAAATATGCAGAAACTCCCGCAGGTCCCTGACAGGATTAGGGGATGACTCATACGTAAAGAAAAAGGCATCCTCTTGACAAAGGGGAACAGATTATCTTTTTCTTTCAGGCTGTGACCAGCGTTTTGACAACATCGTTGCTGATGTGTCTGGGCACCACGCATACGTCTTTGGACGTAGCGTTGGTTAGCCCCTTTCACCCAGTAGCAGCCCTCTCTCGGTCAGCATTATGCTGAAATATAAAAGACCCACAAATGAACTACAAGCAAACCCTTACCGGACTTTGACAAACTCCCTTATGGAATCCCGAAATACCAAATGAGGACAAACACATGCATGAAACGATTAACGTATTTTTGACACCTTAACCGGGGGATTCAACCATTTCAATGTATTTAGGAAAAACTCCCTCATCCCTGGAATGGTTGTTGAACCCAGTAAATAAAGGAAAGTATAAAAGAAACGTCTTCGTGTCTTATCTGTTGCTGTCTTTTCTGTTGCATAATTCTTTTGGGACTTTCTTGGGCAAGGCGTTGCACCGACTAACCAACGTGGGGGTAAAAAAAACTAACCAAATATGGAGTCAGATATACAAACGGCAACACAGCCTTTGCCCTAAGCCCCTGACTCCTCAGCCATACATACCCCACACCTTCTCCATCCATTCGTGTCTATTCTGTTTCTTCTTTGCCAGTAGCTGCATTGGATTATTATCTTCTTTACCGTTTTATTATGTTAATCTTCGCGAGTTTTCCGACCGGTATTAACTTCTGTCTTCATTGGGGTCCAAATAACTGTAAGTCTCTTTAGTTCTCCCGAACTCTTCTCAGCATTCAAGCCGATTTCAACAGTCTTGCCGTCTGAACTGTTGCAATCCTACCTTATATCTTCGATTCCTCCAATCTCTTTTCCAGGTTTCTTGGGATTATAACAGTGGTGCTGATTATCACTAGATCACTTAGAATGATCTGAAAGTTCACCAAATTTGAGACAAAAAAAAAGAATTGAGACGATACAGAAGCACTAAACAATTGAGGTTAGTAAGAATTCTGAAGAAAATTGCTGTTACTTATTCTTTAACCTTTTCCTTTTTACATCGTATCATTTTAATGTAGGGTGCCACACAAAAATCGACTCTCAAAAAATATGTTCTTCTCAGCATTACTCTTTAAGGGCGCCTCAGGCACCAAGCGATAAACTTTACCATGCTATGCAGGTCGTGCCTAAAGGAAGGCCTCCGAACGTTATTGATAATTTATGAATTTATCAACCCGCAGAGTGTGTAATGGTTCCAACTGTTACTTGAAATTTTGTAACTTCTTTCTGAACCAAAGGATCCATTTCGACTTCCTTCTTGATTATGTTGCTCGGAGGTACATTATTCTTTCAGACTGGCTTCTTTCTTTCTATGGAAGAAATTTCACCATCGAATCTATAAAATGTTTCACTTTTCTTTTTTATTTCATCCTAATTATTATTTTAGTAGGTTTGAAAATAGTCGTCCATTCAATGAAAATCAATAAAGTTCTAAACTGGTGTTGGGAATTTGTGGCCTCTTAAATTCTCAAGTGTGGCCTTCCACAGCCTTTGTAGAAAGAGCAATTAAAATCATACACCTTCACTTTCTCGGAAAATGTAATCAGTAAAAAGTTATTAAAAATTTAGTAAAGTTTTTCATTTCTTTAAAAATAGATATTAATTGAATTTGAACAAAATTATTTTGAACAAAATTATATTTTGGGTTTTGTTGTAAAAATGTATTGACTACGTACGGTATTATAAGAAGTCAATAACTGAATATGACTTTTAAACATGAAATGTTTCTTCAAGCCCACCTTTATCCAATAAATCGATTCGCATCAAAGCCAGAATCTCCCTAAAATCAACCCCCAAAATCCTGCACAAAATCGAAGGTTTATTGAGAATCTTTTTTTAAAACATTTTATTTAGAACCAGATATCCCAATGCTTTCTGGCAAAAAAGCAAATACCATTAAAAGTATTTTTGAAGTTTCTAATTTCTGTTAAGTTGAATATATTAACTTAACTTGGACGATATTATTAACTAAAAGTTTTAACACATTATTGAACCACTGACAATTTTATTCTGTGCTTTTCGCAAAAGTTAAAAATAAGAAATTAATAATCATATAAAATCTTTTTAATCATTAGATAACTGATGCTTTTGTTAAGTGAATAAAAACTTTGATTGGATTATTCTGTGAAATGGTTTTTGTTCTATTCAAATCTATTTTCTTTTCTGAATTTACAAAATTGAGACAAAATGACGACGACGACAGATCAAATAACTAAATGCGTTATATTCATAAATCTACCAAATTTTATATTTAATTTTATGGTAAGAAAGAAAGAAAGAAAGAAAGAAAGAAAGAAATTAGAAGAAAAAAAAAGAAAATGAATGAAAGAAATATCAGGATTGATAGAAAAAAAGAAAGAAAAACCAATAAGAAATAGAAAAAGAAAGAAAAGACAGAAATAGAAAGAAAAGAAATAGAAAAAGAAAGAAAAGAAGAATGATAAAAGAAAAATTAAAGTAGAAAGAAAATCAGTAAAAGAAAGAAAGAAAGAAAGAAAGAATATAAGAGATCACAAGAAGAAAGTTCAGAAAAAGAATGGTTGAAAGAAAGATAGAAAGAAAGGTGTTCACAGTATCTATTTACCCAACCACTGCGTCACAGTTAGGATGTGACACAAAGTCAATTTTTAAGAGGAGTTAAAGCTGGTCTGAATTCATAGTTTTCCTTATCGACTGCTGACCGAACCCAATCTGCCCCATTATTTAGCCATAGCTGAGGGTAGAACAGATGGATTCATGCCTTTTCACAAAGACACTAGCACGAGGAGAAACGCAAACAGCCTCATCCAAGATTTGAACACGGGTCATTTCCTACGACGATAACCGTTACGCTAAGGAGGCCTCTGTTGTGTTCGTTGTATGTGCGCGGTATTTTAATCACTTCAACCACCTCGACGCGAATGGAACAAACCAAATGGGCGAAATGAGTTAATGACAGTCACCCCGACTTCATCTACCTACTTAACATTGTCTTTCTGATTGGTCACAGTTTTTAATTGATTTGATCACGTGGATCATATCAATTATAATGATAATTTTGTGGGAAAAAGGTTGAATGACATTTGCTGAGGTAGGAGAGAGAAATTTTGTTGGTGAAGGGTTCAAAGATTATAAAGTAACAGGAATTGTTCCTCGTAGTTTTATTAAAGACGGAGATGGCGAACGGAAATTCTCAGGGCGGGGGGGGGGGATGCAATGATAATGATATTAATCACTCGGCTGATAAAACATTGAGAGATAATGTCAGTAAATCGTTGTAAGAGTTCAAAATGTAGAGGAGAACGATGCTTCACGGGCTCGGCCGGGGCGAGGAGCTGCTGGGTAAAGAAGAGTATGTGTAGGTAAAGAAATGGATGTTTATAAGTGGGTAGAGGTCAGAAAAATAAGCGCAAAAGATAACAAGAAAGAAAGAAAGAAAGAAAGAAAGAGGATGAAAAGTAAAAAAAAGAGAGAGTGACGTGATGATTAAGGAGCGAAAATAGAAAAAAAAGAAGCAAAAAAAAGAAAGAAAATTAGAAAAAGAAAGAGAATAAAAAAGAATATGATAACAAAAGAAAATTGAAGAAGAAAGAAAGAAAGAAAGTGATAGAAAGAAACAATTCATTGATTAATTGATTTCAACTGCATGTCAATCTGTCTGGAGTTATTTTACGCCAAGGGGTTCGAGAATTGCGTTCATATTAGATTTTTTGTGTAGTTGTTTTTTAAGGGTTTCTCTTTTCTTTTTGTACACGGTTCTATCGAATAGGAATAATTCTGAAACAGATCTATTTGGCCCTTCATAGATGATGGAACCCAAACAGGTACTACTACACCGGCTCAGAGTAGATCTGCAGGGGAGTAATAGCAATGAAGGGATACTTCACACTTCACAGATCTCCAAAACTGGAGTCTCACCTTCAGATGCAGTTTAGTGTCATACCCAGGACACCTCTTTGGTATGTGGGATAAGGGTGTCTAAACCCTATGCAGGGTGGATACAGTCAGCATTTTCTAAACCTCACCAACAGGCCAAAGAGAAAGAAAGAAAGAAAGTTTATCTGTAGGGATATTTGTCCTCAAGTTTTCATATACCCAATTCTTATCGTAAACAACTGAATTTCATTTTTTTTTCCGTTTCATTAACATTTTTAGCCAACAAATTTGAAGTCTTCTTTAAATTTATTTTTCCGACGCTACAAATTCAGTCACAATTATTTATCATTAACAGTAACTAGAATTTCATTGATGTATTAGTCAAAATTCAGCGTCTACTGAACTAGGACAGAGATCGATAATATTGATTGATATTAATTCAAATATTAATCACTGATTGTTTTTATCGCATCTTCGTGTGAAATGCGAAGAATTCTCAAGGTCGAAAGATAAATTGTTGCCCGAAGATTTATCGTTATCTGGACGATGAATAAAAAATAATTTATATTTTCCTCAG
Source organism: Sepioteuthis lessoniana (assembly GCA_963585895.1). Taxonomy (NCBI): domain Eukaryota; kingdom Metazoa; phylum Mollusca; class Cephalopoda; order Myopsida; family Loliginidae; genus Sepioteuthis; species Sepioteuthis lessoniana. The sequence continues at coordinate 2,134,869 of OY757930.1, forward strand.
GTTACTCTGGCGATTCAGACTTGATATAAAAGGTGAGTCAAAAGTTTTGCAATATTTTGCTAACGTGAGCCACAAATCGGTCCCCAGAGATTGTTTTACAGTGGTCATAAAGGTGACGAAACACGATGAAATGTAAGATTCCAATCTCGCCTGATACTCTTCGAGTGCTACTGACCAGATTTACTTCTATTGTTTGGAATACGACCTTGGAACTTAGACTTTTAGACTTACATAGCTTTGTCTGATCTTCAAGATTTTTACAACTTGAAAGAAATTTATTTACAAATGATTCCGGTTGGTTTGGTTGCATTATGGTTCAGTTCGAACTCTTAAAGTTCCCAAACCAGATTCTGTTCGGCTTTCAAATTTCACAGACGGACTGAAGCTCTACACCAACAACCACGGTATATTGAACTGCTTCGATCACATGATATAGGCAACACCAATTAGCACGCACCAAAATACTGCAAATCTTTAGACTCATCTTAGTATCAAGAGACTTTGAGAGTCTGGCATTAATACGAGGTTCTCGATTTAGAATCATAACTAAAACATTATCGATATCCTAAAACATATCGCACAGCAAGCGAAACATAGCGCAAAAGCAGGGTCGGAAAAAGAAAAAATGAGTGAGAAAGAGAAACTGTGGCACGATAGTGGGCGTTCGTTCAGTGGGTGTTGATTTGAATGAGCACCAGTCAGAGGATTCCTTTGTCTGTTTTGGCGCGAAACCCACACAAAGAGCTTGCGCGCGAGATTTTCTACGAGGCCGGAAGAAGACGAGGAAAGACAAGGTCCCAGTGCAGTAAATGGATAGGAATTGGCGATAGTAAGGGAAAGGCAACGGTCAGAGAGAGAGAGGCAGCTGCTAAGGGAGGGGTTGGAACTTGTGGACCAAGAAGCCAGGTCAGCAGTGCGAGAGGATGAGTCAGTGTTCTTGGTAGCTGTGTGTGGATTTCGTTCGGGTACACGCTCGCGATTGCCACGAGAGCAACATAATGCCAGAAAAGTGACAAAACCTCACCCTTTTTACGCTTACGGTTAACCCAAGTCCGTGTTTGTTCTTCTTTCTTCCACTCTCGGTTATATATGTTATATCTGTTGTATATTTGTAAAACATGTGAAATGCCCCTGGCCGGAGATGAGAGGATCCACTAGACGATCGAATGGCCATTATCTGATATAAGAAGATGAGATAGTGGGGACCGGCCGTGGCGGGCGTATTGTCACAGAAACAGTGAGTGAATGAGAGAGTAAAAAAGAGAAACAGTTAGTGAGTGAGTGAGTGAAAAAGAGAAACAGTGAGTGAGAAAGAAAGAAAAACGTGAGACAGAGAGAGAGAGAGAGAGAGAGAGAGAGTAGAACTATTTGAACAAGAACTTTTGTTAAGAGAAGCTAACATTGCCCATTACATTACAGTCACTACAGAACGTAAGGATTTGTGAATCTGCCTACAATAGCTGAAAAATGAGACTATGTCATCTGTCTTGAAAGTGACTTAACATCTTGACTATCTCGAAAACCGGTTGCGTCACTTTGATGTATCTTGTTAAATAACCAAAGACGCGATGTTACTGCACATGCGTAACTAGAAATTCTCCCATTACTCATTCGACGGCAAGATGCCAGTGAGTAGGCGGGAGAATTTCATTATCAAATGTAATTCTTGATAATTTTGACCTGGTGTGGTTGATTGCCGTTGTTTTAACCGAAGATCGGCACTGACGAACGGATGAAAAAGCATTGATCAGCAGTCGAACGTGGAGAGTATATGGTAGTGTCTTCTTGAGAGGAGAGTGAATTATCCAGTTGTCGACACTGACATATACAATTGGCTCTGGGTTTGGCACGTAGAACTCTGCAGTCCATTTAAAGTCTGATTAAAACCTTGAAGTCACCGAAATCTGCCCAACTGCCACGTCGATGGGGTTTAAGCTGACTGTATCCACTACAGAGAGGTCATACTGTCCTCCTCTAAAAAGAAATGTCCTGTGTATAACACAAAAACTATATCTGATGATGAGGCTCTGGTTCTTGAGATATGGAGAAAAGGAAGTACCCCTTCATTGTCATTACTCCCAGGTCCACTCTAATCAGGAGTGGTGGTATCTTTTAAAGTTCCTTCTAAGGATCGTCAAATAGATCTAATTAAAAATTATTCATATTCGATAGGAATACTTGATACCAAATAAATGAAATTATTTGCTTAAAATGCCATAATTTATATAGGAAGTAGAATCAGACGCTCCCACATCAGAATCAAGGAACACCCCAACACACATGCATCCTCATTCCATAAACATTTAATTAAATGCAAAAAATAATGATGATAATTTTTCCATTTAAATAGAAGCAATAGTACGTCATGTTGGTAATCACAGAATTAAGGAAGCTTTATTAATAGCTAAGTTACACCCTCAGATTAACAGTAGGTTAAAATAAAATACTGAACATATCATTAATTAACACGCACATTTTAAGTACATATTTAAGTTTTAAAAAATAAAATAAAATTGATTGGGACAATTGAAGTCACGTCTATTCCGCATGGTATTTAAACACACCACGTGGCACTATAACACCCCACGTGACACTGATTACAACGTCCCTAAAAGATTGAACATCCAACATCGTGTTTATTTTTTAAAAAAGTCTCTGACGATGAAGTTTTTACTTTGAAATTAATTAGACTCAAATAATTCTTATTTCGCATCATTATAATTATCATAAATTATTTTGTATTAAGACTGGAAGCTATACTCGTTTACTAAGGATTATTATTAGTTATTTGAAACCATTTAACTGTTTTCAAACACATGACGATTGTTAAATAGGAATAATTACTTGTAACCATACAATTATTAGTATTAGGAATAGGAATACTTGAAACCATTTAACTGTTGTAGCACTATGTGGGTAGGCTGCCAAAGCAGATGATTCCTTTGTCTGTTTTGGCGCGAAACCAGACAAAGGATTATTGGACCTGAAATCTCGCCGTATCCGGAAGTGGTAAGGGGACGCGAATAGAAGTTGACGACGCGACCCGGCAGAGGGCAGTTGGTGTTGGACAGCAGGCGGGCGTTGACGACGCGACCCAACAGAGGGCAGTTGGCGGCTGGACAGCAGAGAGGCGAGCAGCAGAGGGTTGGCGTGGAACCACGGACAGGGGCAGTCAACACCGGACTCCAGAGACAGTAGGAGACATGATAGGGTCCAGTGAAGAAGATCGACTCAAGATGTCTGCATTCGAGGTGCTTGTGGAATTTTCGCTAGTAACCCACGCTAGCGATAGTCCGCACATGCATATAATATTGCAATAACTCTTTTCTGCCCTTGGTTAACCCCAAGCTTTGTTCGTGTTTGTTCGTTTGTCCTTCTATTTTCCCCTTTCCCTCGATTGTATTCTTGTGTAGGTAAAGAAATGTGCGTTACCCCCTCGAACCACTAGTTGATCACCGGCCGGCGTAAGAAGTGACATGGTTAGAAGAAAGTTAACGTGTGTGGGGGTGAGGATGTAACGTTACAAATGGTGCCGTGACCAGGATTAAAAAAAACCTGATGAAAAAAAATTGGAATTGATCAGGGAGCGGGGAGTTTAGAGGCTGACAGACGAACGGAAAAAGAAAAAAAAAGAAAAAGGCCATAAAGACCCGCCACCAGCGAGACAGAGAGAAAAGAAAAAGAAAACGGAAGAGACAAAAAAAAAGTGGAAAAGAAAGAAATCTACAAAGGTAGGAATACACATTCCCCCTCCCCCACTGCACTCGAATATAAGAACAAAAAAAAAGATTTGTTAGATTAAGGAAATTTTAAGGTGCAAAAAAAAAAAAAACAAGTAATCTATTTCGTTTTTGTGTGTGTGTGTGTATGTTTAACCCCTTAACTGCTGATAATTTTTGTTGTATTTTTGTTAGAAGGTAAGGGAAGGTCTTCTTCTTCCCCTACCCGCTTTTCACACTTAACTTGACCGGTAGAATTCAAATGCTTTTTTTTTCTCCTTCTTCGTAGCAGTTTCACATAGTAATTTTTATACTTAAGTGTTAGGACCAGTGGCTTAAGAAAGAAAGTTAGTCCGTTCTGGGAAGTTTTATAGTAATTTTTTTTTATGCTGGAAAGGTGATAAGTCACCGATGAAAAAAAAAAAAAAAAAAAATTTTTTGCAGCAAGGTTCACTAAAAGAAAAAAAATTGTGGTATTTTAAAACCCCAGAGAAAGGGAAGATGAAACGAAAAATAAGAGAGAGAGTGAGATTTCTAAGCTAGGTTAAAATCGACTGGTCAAAGTCGGATCATCCGAGTGCAGAGGGTAGAAGGTGGAGGAAAGCTTCTACCACAAAAACAAAAAAACAAAAAAAAAATGGAAAATATAAAAAAATGAAAAAAAAAATGGCGGAAAAATTGAACAAAGAAAGAGAAGGAAGAGCAGATAAAGTTATGAAAAAGAAGAAAAAAAAAGAAAGAAAAAGAGAGAACGAAAAGTAGAAAGAAAGAAAGATTGCTAGGGAATTTTTGTCACTGCATCCATGCCTGTCTCAGTTAAAAAAAAAAAAAGAAAAAGAAAAAGAATAAGTAAACTTTGGATTTTAGGAAGAAAAGAAGGTTTTTGTTTTTTGTGGATTTAAAAAAACGGTTGGAAGCAAACGCTATCCCCTCCCACACCACCCCCGGTAGAGGGAAGAATTCAAGTGGACAGGAGAGAAGGAAAGAAAGACGCAAAGAGAAATGGTGGAAGTGGGCAGAGATCTCAAGGGAAGAGAGACAAGGGTTAGAAAGTGGATGCGTGACAGATTCCTTCAGAACAATTTTATTTTATATATTTGTCAATTGTAGTTATTTTATTTTTTTAATTTTTTGTCTGTGAATTGTTTATTATTAATTTTTTTTTTTTTGTTGTTGTTGTTTAATTTGTGTGGATTTTTTTTTTTTTGCTATCCTTTGTTTTTTTTGTTTGTTTGTTGGTTTTTTTTGTTATACTTTGCCTTGTTTTTTGTTGGTTTTGGGGGACTGGGCTTACCGTGTCATTTGTTTTGTTGTTTATTGTTATTTGTTTATTTTTTTTATTTTTATTTTTTATTTTTTTTTACCTTCATGGATTTTCTGGGTTTATTTTTTGTAAGTTTAACTGCTCTTGGCACTTCTTCACTTCGTCTGATCGTGTTCCCCCTGGGGGGTGCACGGGGGCCCCGTTTCGCGGACTGGTATCGAGGGGTAGTAAGTTATACAAATGATGATTTGGGAAAGCGAGTGGCCTGATTGACATAGAATTGATGAACATGGTACCGAGGAAACGGTTGACGATGGGTTGGGAAGACGATACCTGGGTGCGGGGCGGTGTCCGGTTGCTCCTCCCCCCTGGCTGGTCATGGCTGGACGATCTGGGAGATGGTGTCAATTGCTTTGTTTTTTTTCTTATCTTTTGAAAATCCATGGTTATTGATGGCTGGCTGAAAGTAAGTTACAGTGAACTTTCAGTAACTCTGAGAGACTTGTTTTGTTTGTTGCAGGGGGCAGTGAAGGCCCCCAGGTTGGGAGGTGAATTTCACAGTGCTTTCTGGAACATTATTCCTGTTACGACACCGATCGAACTGCGGAGATTACTGATGCTCCCACGTCGTAAGGAAAGGGGGGAGACAAGTCCAAAAATACTCCTGAATTGTTGGGTAGGGGTGGTTAAAATTCCCCTGTGTTCTGATGGGTTGGAGAATGGGGTGAAATGTTCGAAAATTGAATAACGTTGGAGGTGAATGGAAAAGTCCTCTTGAAATCGTTGGGTAGGGGTGGTTAAAATTCCCCTGTGTTTTGTTGGGTGGGGGCGGGGCGAATTGAAAGAAAATTGAATAATGTTGGAGGTGAATCGAAAATTCCTATTGGAATGAAGAATAGGGATGAGTCAGGAGACCCCAGAATTGTTCACAGGAAAGCAAGGTGGAAGAGCTGAATCCAGCAATATTTTTTTTATTTTTTTAAATTTTTTTTATGTGTAGGATGATATGGTGTTGTTATATCATTTATTATTTTTTGGTGGGGGACGACCGAACCCCTTTAAAATTTTGTAATTTCGGTTGTTACTTACTGTAAATGTTTGTGTTTTTTTACTTGTTGTTGAATTGTGTTGTAATTTATTGAGAATAAATGACAAGGGTAAGAGAGGGATGTATGTAGCACTATGTGGGTAGGCTGCCAAAGCAGATGATTCCTTTGTCTGTTTTGGCGCGAAACCAGACAAAGGATTCTTGGACCTGAAATCTCGCCGTATCCGGAAGTGGTAAGGGGACGCGAATAGAAGTTGACGACGCGACCCGGCAGAGGGCAGTTGGTGTTGGACAGCAGGCGGGCGTTGACGACGCGACCCAACAGAGGGCAGTTGGCGGCTGGACAGCAGAGAGGCGAGCAGCAGAGGGTTGGCGTGGAACCACGGACAGGGGCAGTCAACACCGGACTCCAGAGACAGTAGGAGACAAGATAGGGTCCAGTGAAGAAGATCGACTCAAGATGTCTGCATTCGAGGTGCTTGTGGAATTTTCGCTAGTAACCCACGCTAGCGATAGTCCGCACATGCATATAATATTGCAATAACTCTTTTCTGCCCTTGGTTAACCCCAAGCTTTGTTCGTGTTTGTTCGTTTGTCCTTCTATTTTCCCCGTTCCCTCGATCGTATTCTTGTGTAGGTAAAGAAATGTGCGTTACCCCCTCGAACCACTAGTTGATCACCGGCCGGCGTAAGAAGTGACATGGTTAGAAGAAAGTTAACGTGTGTGGGGGTGAGGGTGTAACGTTACACTGTGAAAATTATTTGCATTGGACAGGAATACTAGACACACAATATGAATGTGGGGGAAAAAACACATAAGAAACTATGCACAAAATATAAATGTACAATTTACAAAATTCTTTAACCTTTAGGCATAAAATAACCCTAGACAGGTTGATATAACATGAAAATCATACATTTTTTTCTATAGTCTTGAGTGCCGATTGAAAAATAATGGTTTGATTTGGTTTCTTTGTTTAATGTTCAATCTTCGTGTTTTTTTAAATGCCAAAACCATCCTTAAAGAACAGTAGATGATTAATAATCACTTAGAACCATATAATCATTAGTATTAGATCGGAATACTTTAATCGATATAACTGTGTGCAAAGTACTTGAATTACATAGGAATTTTTGATATCATATTTTTAAAAAGTGTAAAAAAAAAAACTCTTTAAGAAAAAAAAATGCAAATATAAATGGACGTGATTCCCTAATTTCTAAGCATAAAATCAGTCGAAACTCTTTTGGGAAGAGATATCTTTATAGCTTACCCGACCAATTGAGGGTGTTGTCTGTTCCTTTTAGGCTGCTTTCATCTAGGATTGAGGACCTTACTAATGGACCCCATTTTGATATTCAGCTTTCCTAGTTCAAGTACGGTTAGAACCGAACAATCTTCGTTCTCAAGATCAATGTGTTAGACGGCCTAACAGTTTTGACAGAAAGATATGCTAAAGTCTCTTGTTGACAAGTGACTCTAATCAAACAAATACGTTTATGTTTCTAAACTTAAAATAGAAATGTAGAGGCTGCGTGTAATCCTTTTAGTTGAGTGGCGTGACAGAAAAAGGCTGAGCTGTCTTATGGATTTGGCCAAGAAGTCGTAAACCAGGAAACAGAAAATTTAAACGGCGAGAACCCTTTTTATCGTTCGATGGTCTCTACAAAGATCCTTTGATATCTCTAAAGTAGACATTCCATCTCTCATTAAATTTATTATTTTCTGTTTTGCAGCAGTATTTAGATCCTTCCCTTTAACTATGTTTCAACATATCTTGTGGATAAAAAGAAAAAAAAAGTTTTTTTTATAAGATTTCAAGGCATTGAATATTGACTTGAAAACCCCTTTGAAATGTCTCATAAATTGAGTGGGTGGCATACTTGAAGGGTCAGACACAAGAAGTAGAAAAATTACAAGAAGTAAACCTCTTTTCTAAAGCAAACAGGACGCAGGTGCCTCGGCGGAGACTGGGGAAACGGAAGTGCCGTGTAGGTTGCGTGGGTGGCATGCTAGACGGAAGGCATGTCCATTTGCAACGTGTAGGTAGGAGATGCGACTACAAGGATTGCATGGGTATCCGGAAAATTTTATAAACCGGGGAAGATTTCGATCTGAAGAGAACGAATAGACCGGTAGAAGAGTTACTAGACGTTACACCGCTTTGGGCACTGGCTTTGCGCCAGACTACCCTGGGTTGAGTGGTAGAGAAGCGTTGAAAAATTAAGATGATTCAGTGGTTTGAGGTGGCCCTGTACCAGTCACCTGAAAGCAGAACGAAGAAGCAATTCAATGAAAATTTATATCTCGCTCCTGTGTGTGCATCGCAGCCGTCTCCGACTCTCTCCCTCACTCAATCCATACGTACATTTCGGGTAATAAAAGGAAAAGAAGTTGCATATATTCTTATACATCAGCCTTGTTGTCTTTCTCTGCTTTACAAAAAATGGTATTAAACTAAAATTAGTCGAATCTGTATTGTAACTTCCGAGAGTAAATTTTCGTAAATTCTAAATATCTCAATAACTAGCCATTAAAATGGCTGAAAATTTAGTTGAATATTTTATGTTGGATGGAAATATGAATATTTAATTTTGACAAATATTGGTTGAGAACAACTACTCTCGGATTATTTTATGCCAAGAAGTTAGAGAATAGTGTTCATTGTTTGGTCTTAATTACTTTTTTTGTTGTTATTTCTGAAGGTAATTTTTTGTACATAGTCCTATCAAATATGAATATTTTTAGACAAATCCATTTAACCAATAAGAATATAAGAAACTATGTACAAAATATAAATATAAATGTACAATTGACAGAATTCTTTAACCTCTAGGCATAAAATAACCCTAGACCGGTTGACATAACATTAAAATCGATTAATCAGTCATTGTACTCCCACTCCAGGTCAGAGTGGGCCTGGGAGTAATGGCAATGAAAAGATATTCCGCTCTCACCCGAGATCAAAAACTGTTACGTCATCATCCGAAACAGTTTCTGTCATACTCAGGACACCCGGTGTTTCGGGGTTTGGTGGGGGATTATACCTCTGCAGGAAATAAAGTGAGCATATTTCAAGTCTCACCGAGAAGGATAAGGGGTAAAAAGTTTACAATTGATATAAGAAGATTATTATTCCAACCAAGTATTTGTTCAACATGTGATTGTTGTTATCGTGATTGTCCCATGAACATAATAAGCACATATTTTGGGTGGTGCCTGTGGTGTAATGGTTATCGTCGCAGGAAATGGACACGACGACACGTGTTCAAATCCTGGACGAGACTGATTGCATTTCACATAGCACTAACACCCTTGGGAAAGGTATGAATCCAGTTATTCTCCCTCCAGCTATGGGTAAATAGTAGGATAGTCTGAGTTCTTCAGCCTTGGTGAGGTAACTAGTCTAGTAGAAGGAATACTCTGAATTCAAACCTGTTAAACTCCGCTTAAAAATTGACCCTGTGTCATATCCTGCCTGAGCGGAGGGGTTGGGTAAATATGATAAAAAGCACATATTTTGGGTAGATCCCAACCGCAGTCTCATGATGAAGGAAATCACCTTTACATCAACACACTCGTGAGAAATGAATAATTATCCCATTTTAGAATCAATTCCATCAAAGCCAGACGTGTTTTTCATGCTAACACGATCCACGGGAATTCAACTATTTTTATTACCATTTTGTAATAACACAACTTTAAGGCTAACTTTACTCAAGTCTCCAATTGTGGACCATATTTATTTTAAGCTAATTTAGAGTGCATTGACATCAGTACAGAAGTTCTGACTTAAATCTGATCTTCTTTGTTGTCGTCTAAAGCATAAAATGTCTGTTTTCTCCTTTGTCAATATCTTTTTGAAATCACTCAAATATTGTTAACTTAACAATCTCCCCAAGGTTTTGCCAATATTCGTCAATATGAGAATCTCACCATGTGGGGCGGGCTTAGAATACGCCAACTGTATCCCTTGCTGAGGGGTAAGAACAGCTCCCCACAAAAGAGTGTCTTGGTTATGACATTAGACTGCATCTGATGGCGAGGCATCAGTTCTTGGGAGCGGAGTACGCCATCATCGGCATTACTCCTAGGTTCAAACTGGTAGTACCTGTTAGAGTCCGATTTATGAGTCAAATAAAAATCTGTTTGCAAATTATTTATATTTGATAAGAATACATGATACAACTGTGAGTAAAAAGCTGTGAAGAAACGACTCAAAAATTGCCCAGTCGGCTTGGTGGGTGGGTGAGTGGGCTGTAGAATACACTGACTGCTTCTCTTCAGAGGGGTAAGACCTTCCCCGCCCCCAACGAGTGTCCTGGATATGATACAAAACAATCTGATAGTGAAGTTCCAGTTTAAGGAATGTCGAGTACTCCTTCATTGCCATCACTCTCAGCGCCACTTTGGCCCGGAGTGGTCGCGCCTGATAGGGTCCTATCTATGGGTCAAATTGAACTAAACTGTGTTCTTATGCTAAACTGAATTGCTTGAAATAGATCTGTTTTAACATTTAACTGTTTGTAAACATGAACTATTCTTATACTAAACTGAATTGTTTAAAATTTAATTTGGCTTTAAATGACCCGAACAGGGTTGAAACGCCGTAAAACAAAATAACCGACCAACCAACTACTCAAGAAATGTAAATAAATATACAAGAGGGAGGACAGAAAAGTTCATTGACTGAAAAGTTTATATGCTGACGTCATATCTGTTGTTGTTGGGATCCAGGCACTGCCACACTAATGGAAGAAATGTGTAAATCCCAAGTGAGACTATGTTGAAAAATAAATCGTATTTGGTCACATTCTATGTGATGATTCAGGTCAGTTTATGAACTTTAAAGCCAACCCTCGTAAACGTATAATGTAGTCATTTCATTAACCACTTGGTATAGAATAACCTCAGGCGAATTGAAATGCCGTTAAAATTTATCAATAAGTCAATATTAAGAGAATAAATAGATTCATCATAACTGAGTTAAGAATTTCGTGTGAATAACATGATGAGAAAGTGAGAGAACATTCCTGGATTCGTGTGTGGAAGTGTTTTTTTTAGGCTCATATCGTTCTTTCGGAAATAATATCCGACTTTAGAAAAAAAAAAAAACTTTTATTCTTGGATAAATAAATCTAAACAGTGTTTCAATCAGTGAAAATATGATTGCTGAATATTTAGGTTATTTATGCTTGTGTCATAAAACTCGAAAGGGTTTTATTCTAAGAAATATTTCAATGTAATTTCTAGTTCTCCTAAGGAATGGAATGATTTTTGGCGTCAAAAGAAGAATAGAAACTTGAAAAAATAGTAAGGGTGAAAGTGAGGGGTGAAAGATTAGGAGAATGTTGTGCATGTCGTAAAGTCTCTGATGTCAAATTAGTGAGATTTGGCCGTGTCATCCTGGCAACATGTGGCCAGACATTGCATTGACATGAAACAAAATTAGAACCAAGTGTTATATAGACGTAATACAAATACACAAGCGACTCTGTTGTTCAGATACGGACCTTTATTAACTTTTGACTTCGGTTCGTCGACACGAGGAGAGAGACACAATTCTTTCTCTGCTGACTGTACTATCTGACCCCTCAAACGCGCTGCGAATCCCGTAGTGTTTTAGATCTCTGTCGGTAGAGATCTGTAGAACTCCATGGTCAGGCTTCAACTTCTCAACACCATGGTTTTCATTCAACTTCTCAACATCATGGTCGGAACTAGACTTCTCAACTGTCTGTAATTGAGGCAGACAACCTCAGTGTCTGTCTACATGGCCCAAAGTCAACCTTCCAACTGCCTGGTTGTCAACTCCAAACTGATGTCCTTTTCAAAATCCCCAAATTCTCAGCCCATCGCTTCCGGGCATGACGTCATTTACACTCCAGCCTCATTTCCTATCTCGGATTTATTATAACAATTGTGATTGCTATATCCTTTGCGCGTGAGCGCAAAACTGTACTCAATGTCTGTGCACCTGAACTAAGAGCCAAATAGTTCAAAGACAAACGAAACTGAATGATAAAATATAATTGACGAAAAATGATTAATATAAAAAATCATTCCGTAATTATATAACACAAGCTTAAACTCATGCAAAAAAAAAAATGGCAACACATCACTTATTTTTTTCGTGTTCATATAACTTTCAAAATCAAATTCTAAAAGAAATGATTGAAAATTAACAAAGAGGACAATTTAATCATTAAAAATGTGAATTATTTATTCGACTACAATGAAAAGGAAATGTTAGAACAGAATTTAAACAGTTTCTATGAAAATCGAAGAGTATTTTCCGAACCACCAAATACAATCTGTATACACAACTTTTATTTGCTTTCAAATATCACAAATATTGTTATCAGAAAAATAGCAATCAGAAACAATATTAGATTTAGTTTACACCATGTTACTGGGACAGTAAAAGACATTTCCTTTCCCTTTAACCGCCGTCAAATGTATCACACAGTGAGAGATATCTGATGTACCAAACTATTATGTTATACGTCATCGAGTACACAACAAGATTGCAGAGTTTGACTCCGAGATAAAAAAAAAAAAAAAAAAAAAAGACCTGCGCTGATGATCGACGGCTGAGAGAGCAAAGACTTTGAGCGATCGAATAAATTAGCTGAAATAGAAAAACTAATGATTTAAAATCATGGATGCTCGCTGATTGATTGGCTGAAGGAAGTAACATGACCAGAATTTTAGACTTTTTGTTAGTTGGGGATTTTGAAAATGACAGAAACTATCGGACGTATTTTGAGGATCTTTATATTTGGAAACACTTTTGAAAGGCTTAAACAGAAATGTAGAAGATACGAGTATCTCATCAAGAAAAAACAGTTGGAAAACCACAAAAAATGATCAAATGAAAATATCAAGTTATAAACGTGAGAACCAAAATTATAAACGCGTGCTTGTCAATTTCTTTCGTCACCCGAACAAGAGTGACAATCGAAGGCTTTAAAAAGTCCGAATTCGGAGCAAAGTGTCAGTAAGACACACCAACAATATTCCAACTTTACAACCGGAATAAAATACATTTTTGTGCCACTGTTCTTCCGTTTATCTCACAGAGTAAATTTTTCCACAAACCCAACAAAAGTTGTCTGGGTGATTCCCCCAGCCTCGCCTATTTATAATTTAAGAGGATAAACATAGTTAATACAATTATCACTCAACAGTTGCACAGACCACATGAGACACTGACATATGCCAAGAATACATTTATTTAAACGCCAACACAAATTGGCAATACGATAATTAGTACATTACAATATTACATATTATTCATTATATCAATAATTATTACAGTTCTCACTTTAAAAAAAAAATGTCAAAAAACCAATAGTACAATTTGTGTAAAAGAGTCGACCATTTACTTCCTATCTTGGAAACCGTCCGAGTATATGAAGTAAGACATTCTCGGCACTGCTGATGAAGTAAGGACGAGCTTATACTTGATGTTCTTCTATGGACTCCTACACATGGACACACCAGTGTTAGCCAACCAGTGAAAAATTCCATTCATCAGCTCTGTGTGGACACTGGATGTCATCTAGAGGAATTATCAAGAGCAAAGGCTGATTGGGAAGGATGGTGAAAAAGAGATATTCAAAGGAATCCGTACTATGGACACATCTTGACGATAATGTTCATGAATGCGTTTGCAAAGTTATATCGTAGCAAGTATTCCTATATAAGACTAATAATTTAGACACAAGTATATGATTGAAATTAGATATTCTTATCTAGTAATTGTTATTTGTCTGCACACAGTTATATCGTTTCAAATATTCCTTGTTCACGGCATTTAATTTGTAAAGAATTTTATGGTTTCAAGAAACTAATGATAATAATCCTAAAAAGACATTTACATCTTCTTTATGCAAATAATTTGCACACAGTTAAATCGTCTCAATATTCATACCAAATTTTAACCATTTATTCACAATTATTGAAAAAATCTGGAATTTTTCAAAAATATTATATTCAGCAAAAAATGAAGACTCTTGCAAGTTAGATTGGAAATTGCTTTACTCTTTATGTTTGTGTGTTTTATGAGTATTATTCTAATAAACATCTTGTTAGGATGTGCCTTTTGTTGGGTTACGGTCTCATATATACTTAAGAATTTTATTAACAGATAATTTTATTAATAGATAATTTTATTAACCGATAATTTTATTAACAGATAATATTATTAATTCATAATTTCATTAATAGATAATTTTATTAATAGATAATTTCAATAATGGATATTTCTATTAATTGATAATTTCATTAATAGATAATTTCATTATTCAGAAAATTTCATTAATAGATAATTTCATAATGGATTTTTTTATTAATTGATAATTTCATTAATAAATGATTTTATTAATAGATGATTTTATTAATAGGTACGTTTTGAAAAATTAATGAAAGGATCCAAATGATTTTTTAAGTTACAATCAACCGTCCAGTGATTTTGTGGATTGAAAAAAAAATTGCATTATCTAAATTATCTTTGGGGCCCGTCAAAATAGGCTTGATTTAAAATCTTGGGCCCAACAAAATAGGCTTGATTTAAAATCTTGAGCCCAACAAAATAGGCTTGATTTAAAATCTTGGGGCCGTCAAAATAGGCTTGATTTGAAATCTTGGGCCCAACAAAATAGGCTTGATTTAAAATCTTGGGCCCAACAAAATAGGCTTGATTTAAAATCTTGGGGCCGTCAAAATAGGCTTGATTTGAAATCTTGGGCCCAACAAAATAGGCTTGATTTAAAATCTTGGGGCCGTCAAAATAGGCTTGATTTAAAATTTTACTGAACCTATTTCATTTTCATTTTTATTTATTCACTGTGTTTCTGAAAAAAACATTTTCATTTTTGTTAGTTTATTTATTTATTTTTTTCCTCAAGGAAAAAAAATGTTATATTTAAAGTGAAACTCGTTTATTAATTCCACATGAAGAAATGTTACATCGTGAATTTTTTCGGGTGTTTCTGTACGGGTAGATTTTGGGATTGGTTACAATATATTTATTCGAGGACTGACATACTCTTAAACAACGCTGGCCAGACGCCAGATTGTCCGCTTAGATATGTGTTAATTATTAATATCGTGTGAATCTTTTGTTGTAAGTATGAAAGAATCTTTTTAATCTTTCTACACGTTTGTGTATGAGTACTGATGTATGTATGTATGTACTTGAGAGAGATTGAGAGAGGGGAAAGAGAGAGCGGTATGTATATCTGGCTTAGATTGGTACAAGACTACTTTTAATAGTGAAATAAGTAAAATCCAATCTCACTATCAAGTAATTTCGCTATAGATCGTCATCAGAGATTGTTCCTCCTCTTGATGGAGACTCCGTGGCTAAATGGCTACCGTACTGGACTGCGACATCGTAGTAAGCGAGTTCGAATTCCACTGGCGCTATAATGTTCACTTTCGGGCTCATACCTTTGGGAACGATATGAACCACCTCATCCCCTCGGTTATGGCTGAAAAAATATCACTGCTATTCTTCTACAAAGATGGCTTTGGTATTTATTCACCCGCGAGGAGTTGATATGCCATTAAACGAAGAAACAAAAACAAATTCCCAATGTAAAAACCTAATTGAAATGTTTGTTACAAAAAGGATGTGAAACAGATATAAATTGATTCTGATTTTTTTTTCAGTTCATCTTTCTTTTTTCCAATTATTTTATTTTGGAATAAAAGGGGTTTCGTTAGAGTTTTCTTTGAGGATTTCAACAAAGATCAAGAGTTGTATCTGTTCCGGTTTATTATCTTTCGGTGGGGCTTAGAATACGTTGACTATATCGCCAGTAGAAGGGTAAGATAATCAACTGGCTATGATACATCTACTTTTAGAGCTGTGGAGGGTGTGAAGTATCCCTTCAATGCCATTACATCCGGGTCTACTCTGACCCGGAGTCGCAGTATCTTTTAGGGTTCCATCTATGAGTTTGAACATCATTCGTATTTTATAGAAATACTTGATATCATATAACCGTTATGATTAGTTACTTGATACCACACAGCTGTGTGCAGACGAAGAACTATTATTAAATAGAAATAATTACTTGGAAACGTAATCCATAATTACCCAACCCCTCTACTCGGGCAGGATATGACACAAAGTCAATTTTTAAGCGGAGTTAAACAGGTTTGAATTCAGAGTTTTCCTTCTCCTAGAGTAGTTGCCTCACTACTATTTACCCACAGTTGGAGGGAGAATAATTAGATTCATACCTTTCCCAAGGGTATTAGTGCTATGTGAAATGCAATTAGCCTGGTCCAGGATTTGAACTCGTGTCACTGTGTCCATATCCTATGACGATAACCATTACACCACGGGCACCTCCTTGGAAACGTAATCGTGTACAAATTATTTATATTCAAGTGAAATACTTGAAACGATAATACTTTGTTTTAGATAGAAATACTTGATATCATATAACCGTGTGCAAAAAATTTAAGAAACAACACAAAAATATAAATGTACAATGAATGCATTTCCCTATATCCTAGGCATAAGATAACCCTTGAAAGGTTGACATGTCATTAAAATCAATCATTCAATCAATTATTTTGGTCATCATCATCATGATCAGTAACAACAACAACTACAAGTACTATTTATAAAATAGCACCTGGCAGTCTTCGTAACTTTGGGTCTACGACCGGATCTTAGTATATATTTAGGCAAGGTTTTATACAATACTCTCAGTTGCCTCCATAGCATTGATTTTGTCCAAAGGATGGGTAAAGTGCTATTGAATTTGGAGTCAGTCGCTCCATAGAATTGCCAAGAGATAGTTGAAAATATTATCGGACTTCTGATTTTAAATTCAGTGTCTTTCTTTCTCCCAGACTGGTTGTCTTACAGGGACAAAAAAATCCAGTCTGTTTTTCTATTCTGTCCATAACTGGATGTGAAAAGATTGATAGATATCTTTCTCAAGCACAGTTTCATTCTGAATTTTGCTTTTTACGATAACCATTGTGCCCAGCAATTCCACAACTCCCCCACATCTCCATCCTCTCACCACTACAACTATAACTACTTCGAGGTGCTACTAGCGTAATGGTTATCGACATATGAAATGGAATTGTCAAACTGGGTACAAATCCTTGATGAATCTGTGTTTCACTTCGTACGAATGACCTCAGGAAAGATATGAATCGATATGTTCTCTCTCCAGCTCGAGGTAACTAATAGGACATGATGGGATTCTCTAATCTTTGGTTATACAAATAATCCAGGAGGAGAAAAACTCTGAATGAAAACCAGCTCTGCCCAATTTAAAAATTGATCTTATGTCACATTCTGCTCGTAATGGAGAGTTTGGGTAAATACCTACTTTTACTAATACTACAAATAAAAAAAAGACTTGGATTTGCTGAAACGGACATGTAGTATCGGTACAAAGCAGAAATATTCGGGACATCAGATAAAGTCAAATTCTTCATGAAAAATTAAACAGGATACTGTAGTTTGATGAATATCGACATTGAAAAGCTACAATAGTCAATTTTATAATAAATAGATATAGCATTTATCACTGAAAGAAGATAAAATATATATGAATAGTTTGGAGAGTTTTCTTATAAGAAATTGTACAAACAATTGAGATTTGACCATTTAAATCAACAGTATATGCAGGAACTAGAAACAGTCTTAATAAAAACAAAGATCATTTTAGTTTGATTTCTTTGTATAAAGGCATATCAAACATTGTGGGTTATCTAATGCTGAAGCAATCCTTGTAGAAAGACAGTAGTGATACTATTTAACTCATAGCTGGGAGGGTAAAGGGGATTTATACCTTTTCTAATGGTATTTGTCCGAAAGTGAACGTAATAGCGTGACTAGAGTTCGAACTCTCTTACTTCGATGTAGCAGTCCACCTCTTTATCCACTACGTCACAGGTTTCAAGCACTAAGAAAATGTGCTAAAGAATTGGTTTCACAATTTCAGCAGAAGACAGAATGAATGAAAAAGTTTTCAAACGGAAGTAAAAGATTGACGAATGTGAGGGTGACAATAGTATGTACTTACCCAACCCTTCCGCCATGAGCAAGTTGTAACAGAAGATTGATTTTTATGTGGAGTACAGCTGGTTTACATTCAGAGTTTTCCATCCAGACTGCTTGACAAGCAAAAGCTAAAGAACCCTAGAACTTTGACCCATCATTACAAGTGCACTTAAAATAACTTCAGAAATCTTTGCAAAAATGACTCGAACAACTGGACCATTGATGAATAATTGAAACAATTCAGAAATTTAAAATACTTGAAGTGTGGAAGTAGAAGTGCCCATAATTACTGGAACACCTGGAACAAGTATTGGATATCTTACAAAAAATTGAAACCATTCAGTCAATTGAAATCAATAAGGATGCAGAATTATTAACTACTGGGGAGACCTGTTGTCACTTGGTCCCCTAAAACAGTAATATTGGGGATTTCTTTAACAGTAGTGAAAACAGTGATTATGAGATTAAGAGACGAGCTATCACTTGATAGGTATTCTAATACTTTTCAAGCGAACCTTCAACTCTATAGAATAATAATAATAATAATAATAATAATAATAATAATAATAATAATAATAATAAATGGAAGAAAGGTAAACAGTTTAAAATGAAAATAATAGCGACTGTCGATTCAGGGGATGTAAATTGGAGGTAGGGAAGTAAGGCGAATGACGAACAAGGAAGGGATCAAGGTGGGTAGGGAGTATACAAAGCAAAAGAAGTTCTGAATGAAGATAAGGAAAGAATAAGTAATAAAAGCGAGAGAGAGAGAGAGAGAGAGAGAGAGAGAGAGAGAGAGAGAAGAAGAAGAAGAAGAAGAAGAAGAAGAAGAAGAAGAAAAAGAAGAAGAAGAAAGAAAATCCTCAAAGACTTATCCACAGGAAATAAACGCCCCCACCTCCCAGTTGTTCTGTACACTTCACTTCCTTTGACGTCATAGCCTCGTTTCAGCATCTTACCCTTTCACTACCCACTCTCCCTCTTTATTTTCAGCTTTTAGTCTGAAGTAAAATTTAATCCATCAGGAATCCCTTAAAATGTGCTCAACTGACCTGACTGAATGTCGAGTTTGCTGTCGGCCATTACACACACCGAATCTTGGAAACTAGTGGCCCGGAATGAAGAAAATGGTTGTTGTAATTTGCTAGAAATGAGGACATCATTATCATCATTATCAATAGCAACAACATCAGCACCAGCAACACCATCGTCCGAATTATCATTATCCTTATTGTTGTTGTTGTACCTAGACAACCAAATTTTGATAACTTCATTGCTTCTTTCTCTACTTCACTTTTTTTACTTGTCCTCATTTCCCGTTCGCATTTTTTTATACTTATCAAAAATTTAAGGAAAACTCAGCCTTTTATTTCATGCCTTGTTTATATATATTTACCCAAGTCGTTGGTGTTTGGTTGGAGTTTGGGTTTTATGGCATATCGACCTTCATAGGTTATTTAATACCAAATCCATTTTATACAAATAATCAGTTCTATTTCAAACAATTCAGTTTAACATGAGTACACTGTTTAATTGTAAAAAACATATCTATTTTAAGCTATTCAGTTTAATCAAACAGTTCTAATTCAAACAATTCAGTTTAACGTAAACACATCGTTAAATATCACAACAGTTCTATTTCAAGCAATTCAACTTAGCATAAGTACGCAGTTTAGTTCTATTTGACCCATAGATTGGACACTATCAGGTGCTACCACTCATGATTGCTTTTGAATGCAACAGATGAAAATTTTTTGTTTGATTGATAAATTGATCTTAACGGCATGTCGAAGTTTATTTTATGTCTTGAAGTTATGGAATCGCGTTCATTGTATTTTTATATTTACGTTTTTGTACAGTTGTTAAGAGTTTTTTTTTTTTTTTCCTTTGCACACAATTTTATAGTTTCAAGTATTCCTATCTTACACTAATTATAATATAGTTTCAAGTAATTATTCTTATTTAATAATAATCACTCTTTGTTGACAATTATATCGTAGGTAACTCAACAGAATAATCTTTAATGTATAATTATAGCTTCTAGTTATTCTTCTTAGCATAAATGATTTATGGTCATATGGTATCAAGTATTTTCTAACAGATTTATTTGATCCATAAATTGGATCCTAACAGGTCAGAGTTGATCTGAGAGTAATGGCAATTGATAGGTACTTGACACTCCTCACATCGCTAGATTAGGAGCTTCACCATCAGATTCAGTTTAGCGCCATACCCCCAAAATCTTGGATGAAAACTATTGGGTTATTTAAAAAATACTGATTCAAAATATAAACATAGAACTTATGTCGATGTTGTTTTCTTAAAATTATTTAAATTTTTTTTTTTAGATAAAAATCTATTCCAGTTTGCAGGCAGGGTTATTTAATCTGACCCCTCCCGAAAGAAAATATTTGGCACAAGGTTACTCCTATAAATAAATGATTGTGACAAGGATTAATCTTGATTTTTCTAATTCTTGTTCCCCATTGTCGGCGAGTCTTAGAATATGCTGACTGCATCCCCCTACAGGAAGGTAAGAGCCTTTTTCTCAAAAAAGGATGTCCAGAGTATGATACTAAATTGGATCTGATAATAAGGCGCCAGTTCAAGAGACCTGCGGAGAATCCCTTCATTGCCATTACTCCCAGGTTCACTCTGCCCCGAAGAAGTTGTTAGCTTCTTATCTATGGGTCATATTGATCTGTTTTTAAAAACAACCACTCACAAATGAAACTAAGAAACACCTACATAAAAATGAAAGTAGAAGGAATGCGATTCTCTAACCTCAAGGCGTGAAATAATCCTAGAAGGGTGGAAATGTCGTGTCGTTGAAATCAACTAATCAAATTCTGTTTGTTTTTATTGCACTACGATGACAGCGAGAGACAAGATCATTTACTACCGATGATTTCCGTGAACATTTTTGGCTGCATAAGTTTTGCCTCAGATATCCGGAAATGGCCTCATCCCCGGCATTTTTCTTGTAATGAGGAGGTTCTGTCTGAAGAAATCTGGGAAGGTAAGAAAAGATGTATTCATGCTTTTTGCAAGGGTTTTAGTGAGAGGTGAAACGCGTGCAACCTCATTTGGAATTTCAACTAGCTTCCTTGCAAAAAATGGGTACAAGAGATTGTCATAAAGATGGAAAAGAATGCGAGGGAAAACGATAAAAAGTCTGCAAGTTGAAAGTTAACATTATCCAGAAGGTCAAGAAAAAGAAAAAAAAAAAAAGAAAAGAAAAGAAAATTAATCTAAGGGAAAAAATGTCTGCAGTGAAGGCAAGTGACAAGAATTATTAGTAAAAAAAGATAAAAAGATATTTGATCATTGTCTCTAATCAGATTTGTAATAATTATGCAATGGGATGAACGATTAAATTTAATTTTTTTTTTATTTTCATCTTATCGCCATTTTTGGAATTGTTTGCTTTTCATTTATCGTTTAAATTAATTATTTAAATACAAGTTGCCTTAAGCCGTTGAAAGCAAATCTCTTGTTTCAAGTTTGATATATTGCTTGGATTTCATTCAACGACAAGAAAAAAAAGGAAAAAGAGAACAATAATAAAGAGATAAGAGTTTTTATTTGTACTTTTTATTTTAAAGGAAAGGCGTAAAAATAATGATACACAAAATAAATTGATTTAAAGAAAGTAGTTTTATTGCTTGGGCTAAATACGTTGACTGTATCATCTGAAAAGGAGTAAAACCTCCCTCCAAAAAAGGGGGAGTATCCTAGGCATGATACTATTTGTATTTGATGATGAAGACCCAATTCTGGGTACCTGCGTGGTGTAGAGTACCCCTTCATAGCCATTACTCCCAGTTTCATTCGGAACCGGTGAGGTTGTACTTGTAAGGCTCTCATCTATGGGTCAAATAGATCTGTTTAAAAATTATGTGAATTCGTTTGTACCGTGTGCAAAAAGAAAAAAACTCTAAAGAAACAGTAGGGCAGACTGGATTCTTCAGCCTTGATATGGCAACTGGGTTTGAACTCAGGAAAATTTCCTATGATTATAACCATTGCACCACAAGCAACTCACGAGAAATAGTGCAATGACAAAGCGTTCACTGTACAAATAAACAGAACAGTAACAAGACAAAGATTTCTATTTAAAACAGGAAATAAAATTCATGGGGATTTTGAGATTCAAACAGATTTCATTCTACTGGCCAAGAGATTAAGTCTGATTGTTATAAATAATTGTAGATATGGCGTGTTCCAACAGACTCTGAACAGGGACTGATAGAATATGTACGAACGTTATACCCTTTTTTTATTACCTAAGATTAAAGTCTCTGCTCGATGACTTTCTTTTGAGACGAAACCAGTTGCACATTACACATCAATAAATATACATAATTCGAACTTTAGATTTAGACAGACCGTCTATGAAGAATCAGACTGCATCTTATAATTGAAAAGTTATGAAAGTTTATCTGTCAGTTCATAAAGGTGATTGAGAAAGGAGGAGAAGAATATAAAAGAAAATGAAAATTTTGAAAATTACATGGACCTAACATAAAGGGAGAAAATTATGGGACATAAATAGTTTCGCACCTATAAAAATTGGTTCATGTGAAACTGTGAAAATAAAACAATAAAATCGAGTTTAGATGAATTGGAGATCCGAAGAAGGACTGAAATTGCCCAGGTTATGGCATTAGCTGGGGTCTGCGATGATACTGAATAAGGTGCCGAAGATGTTAAGAAACTTTTATTTTCCTGCAAAAACAGACACAGCTGGTATGAATATGGATCATATAATGATAATAATTATAATAATGATACTCATGAAATGAACAAGAGGCTTCAAATTTACAACATCACAGGATGTATATGGATGATATTAAGATATTTGTCAAAAAAAAAAAAAATGGAAAAAAAAGAAAAAACTGGAAACCCTGATACAAATTATTAGAATATACAACCAGGATACGGGAATGGGATTTGACATTCAAAATGTATCTTACTGATAATGAAAAAGGGAAAGGTGCCCGTGGTGTAATGGTTATCGTCGTAGGAAATGGACTCGGCGACACGAGTTCAAATCCTGGACGAGAATGATTGCATTTCACATAGCACTAATACTCTTGGGAAAGGTATGAATCCAATTATTCTCCCTCCAGCTATGGAGGGAGAATGGTATGGGTAAATAGTAGGGCAGACTAGGATCTTCAGCCTTGGTGAGGCAACTAGTATAGGAGAAGGAAAACTCTGAATTCAAACCTGTTAAACTCCGCTTAAAAATTGACCTTGTGTCATATCCTGCCTGAGCGGAGGGGTCGGTAAATACGATGAAAAAGGGAAAAAGAAAAAGAAATTAAGGAATAGAACTATCAACTCAAGCTGCTGTTTTGTGGGTCGTCTGGCTGAGATTAGGTGATCCATATTTTCTCAAAATCCCAAAGGAATTTGTGAGTCTCATTCCCGAAGACATATTCTCGGTAATGCATATACCATTTGTTCGTAAGGTCAAATTTAAATTTTTTTCACAGTTCTGAGTGGATCACTTTGCCAACTCAGTCATGTCTAGTCTTATATTCTTCCTGTGCTAATTTGCTACATTTGCTGATTATGAGATTGATCGTTTCGTCTCTATCACCACATAACCTACGTCTGCTGTTTTGTTGCGTCTTACCTATTCTTGCTTTAATATGGTTGGTCCTTCTGGCGTTGTTTTGTGCTTCTATTAGAAGAAACTCCATTTTCTCTTAAGGTTTCCCTTTCTTAGCCATGTCCATGTTTTCTTGTGTGAGATGTCGCTTATTAATCGCTTAAAACGTCCTAAGAGTTGTTTTTCTTCCCATTTTTGTTTTCTGGTTATTTCGGGTCTGTTAATTCTCGTGTCGTCAATATTGATTCTGGTGGCTGTGATCAGTCTTCCTCCGCGCTTTTCTATGTAGTCTTCGAGTCGTCTCGATGCGTCATAGCTGTCTTCAATGCTGGCAAGTCCTCTTCCTCCCTCTTTTCTTGATACATATAGTCTGTCAATCTCATCTCTGAGATACAAGGCTTTATGCATGGTCATTAGTTTTCTTGTTCTCTGATTCATTTGTTTAATGTCTTCACTCGTCCACTTCAAGAATGGTCCTGAATATCTTACAACATGTACAGCCTATGTATTTATTCCTTTGATAAGGTTCCTGCTAACTTGGATAGTTTTCGTGAAGGGTAGTAGGTGGCCGTACAGCAGCTGTTTTGTGGGGCGTTGCCTCCAGGACATGTACAATATTGCTCGCAGCATTCGTGTGTAATTAGCGTAAAGCTTTTTCTCCATACGTTTAGTTAGCGTCCATGTAGTGCATCCATATAGCTGTATCAACACGACCGCTGCTTGGAAAAAACTGCATTTTATTTTATCGACTCCAAGCGTTCTGCTTTTTTCTTGATTTGGTAGTTCGATTCCTTCTGTCATATGTCATTTCCCGCTTTTCATTGCTAGCATGGCACATTTTTCTATGTCAAATTCTATTCCTGTATCTTGATTGTATATTCTCACTGTATGTATTAAGGCTTCCAATTCTCTTTCGTTTTCGACAAACTGTTTGATGTCGTTTATGTACATTAAGTAGTTAATCTTGTGATTTACTGAAGGAGTAGCGCCCTCCCTTGCACCTTGGTGTCGTAGCTATTGATAATGGAGCCTTCGGGTATCCCTCGACTACAATCGCTAACTTTACTTACTACTACTAATAATAAGAAGAACAACAACGGCGATAATAGTCACATAGCATTTCCAAATTTCCCCGACAGACAGTATTATACTGTCTATAGTTTGCGGCACAGTAGACAAAAAATGAAACAAACAAAGCGCATGCACGAAAAGAATAATTTAAAATGGTGACAATTTACAAATTATCATCCCCACTTATGTATAATTTTCTATATTTATAAATAAAGACTGCTCAATATTTACGATACCTACATATATATATACATATATATATATATATATATATATATATATATATATATTGGTTTTGTCTCTTACATTCGCCGATGACTCTGCTATATATATATATATATATATGAGAAAACTGCAAGTGATGGGTGGTAGGATGAGCTGAAAGGGAGTACATATTGGTGGAAAAGAACTTCTAATTAAACAATGCAAAGTGCTAATACTTTTATTAGAGAAAATACTCAGCTAGACACAGCTTCAAAATTTTCTTACTGTCATTCTACACTCTCATTTTGCTTTTTCATTGCGAGGGGGGTTAATATGCTGATTAAGTAGTACACCACAAGCTGTGGTTGGCTTTCTTCACTCCGCTAGCGAGTATTGTATTTTGTTAATGTTATAAAGATTTCCATTTCATTTCCAACCTCCAGTTTGGTTATATCTCATTCAGTAAACTTTTTTGTTAGGTTACATCAGCAATTCTACAAACTTTTTTTAAAAATCTTACTGAATGAAATACAACCTAGTGCAAATTTTCAAAAGTGATGTTTCTTTCAGGAGTTGGTATGTTGCCATGAGATTGCTTTATTGGCTCATTGTGTGCACGCGCGCGTGTGTGTGATAGAGAGAAAGAGAAAAAATAGGTTGATAGACAGAGATAGGATAGGTCTTTTTGTGTCATGTGTAATGCAGTGAAAAAAGATCAGAAGTTTACCTCCGTCTCTCCATTTTGATCTAAATGACTCTCCGTACACTCACTTCTAAAATTCTCCCACTTCTTTCTCTTTCCCTTTATCTTTCTCCATCTGCTTTTCTGCCTCTGTTCATTTTTTTTTCAGAAATTTCTAATGTTCCAGTGCAAATTATTACCGTTACGCTATGAAATATTCAGACTAAATTCCCTCTCTGCGTTGCTTTCATGAAAAGGTTTTCGACAATGTGATCATTGTCTTTTCTCATGTGATACTTTTGATGAGAATGAAGCCATCTTATTTGTGTCACTTTAACGGCTTAAGATGTTGAGTGGAGCTGTTTTTGAGCCGGTCAGATTTGTTATGAATATTAGCAAACCTGAAGGTTATCTCCAATTTGTTGTAAAGTTAAGTTCTTATTGATTGGCTTTGTTTATTTTATATGCTATCCTCAATTACCGACAGAAGTGGGAAGTGTTTTTTTTGTTTTTCGGTCAGATTTTTAAAAGCTTTCTATTTTGATCTAATGCATATACTGGCGTAACACGTGTTCAGATTAACAACCTGCATAAATGCCGGGTGAACATTTTCTCAAAATCAGTCGTCAATCGAGAGGTGCAAGCCAACGAAAGGACCTGGATGATCAATGCCGAGAGGGAGTTAGTCTTTTGAAGCAGTCTGGGAAGAGTCCTGGATGAACAGTCAGATCAAAATGAATCTAAAATTCACAATGAGAAGAAACGCATAACAAACGGACGACGCATCACAAAATATTTCTACTTTCCACAAAAGGACCAATGTTTAGAATGGTTGTTATTTTAATTTTTTGCTTCTCTCTGAACCAATATGCAATCAACAATCATAATCTTGTTTCTTAGTATAGTTAATGGCATATCAACCTTTGTGGGTTATCTAATGCTAAAGCCATCCTCATAGAAGAAAAGCAGTGATATTATTTAACCCACATACTTTTCTCAAGGGCATTAGTCCTAAAGTGAACGTAATAGCGTAACTGAAGTTCGAACTTCGTGACCACAGTCCACCACTTTTGTCCCTATGCAATGGGGACTCCTCCACCATCATTATCACCCCAGTTAGGATCCTCAACCCTAACCTTTAGGAATAAAATAACCCATGAAGATTTAACATGCAATTAAAATTAATCCATCAACAAGTAAGGCCGTGTCGGATACAACTCAACAAAACGTTAAGGTAATGTAGGTGTGGGATGGTGTACAATAATAGAAAGTATAATTAATGATGAATGAAGGGATGAGGGAAAATGAGAATATAAATATAGGGATGGACATGGAGAGTGAATCAACTAAAGACTGTTGAGATATTTATTGACCTTGGACCTGAAAGGCTCAAAGTCACATCTTGTCAGAAAAAAAAAAAGAAATTTGATTCACATTTCATTTATTCTTGAAAAGAAGGTATCTGAGTGGAGCTTGCGTCGAAAACGAGATCTATGAAGGAAGCATTGATGAGATTCATATCACGTAATGAATATGGTTTCAGCTGCTTGTACAGACAGATATGTATGTATGTATGTATGTATGTATGTATCTCTCTCTAACTCTCCCTCTCTCTCTCTCTCTATATATATATATATATATAATGACAGTGCTCTTGGGAAAGGATATGTAAATCTGTACATAGTCCATTTGCTGTGTCTTTAAAAGCATGATAATGCACTTGAGATGCAGTCAACGTATTTTACAGTCCCAGCCAACAGAGCGTTTATTTGACTCATATGAAAGTTTTGCCATTTCAGATCAGAGTGAACCAGTGAATAATGGCAACGAAGCGGTACTCTACATCCCCCAAGGCTCTAGGAATAGAGACTCCCTATTAGATGGTTTAGTGTCCAACAACAACAATTAGTATTTTATAACTCATGCTCATTATTTTGGAATCTGTTCATATATTGATCTGTTTATGTATTGTCATTTGCAGTAATCCACCTATGATACTTGTAAGCAAATCTTTAGTAAAGTAAAGTTAGCGACAGTAGTCGAGGGCGACCCAAAGGCTCCCTTTTCATCAGCTACTACAGTTGTTGAGGAGGGCGCTACTTCTTTCCCTGGATTGCTCCACTTTACCCTTGATCTGTACCTTATAATGCTGAATGTGTAGTAAGGAAGCATCCGACTCATTGGCCTAGCGGGTTGGGTATTTGCCAATGGTCTGGGAGACTTAGGTTCAATCTCAGGTTGCGTCACACCAAAAACTTTTAAAATGGTACTTGATACCTCCTTGCTTAACACTCAGCAATATAAGGTACGTATCAAGGGTAAAGTGGAGCAACCCAGGGAAAGGAATAGAGCCCTACCCTACACCTCGGTGCAGTAGCTATTGAAAAGAGAGTCTTCGGGTCGCCCTCGACTACTGTCGCCAACTACTTAGTATGACTCGGCCTAAGATTGAACCCTGGTCTCCCGGACCATTGGCGAACACTCTACTCGCTAGGCAATAAATGGAATTAGTTGGAACGATCGGAATAAATGAAATCACTTGGAACGAGGTAAATGAATTAAAAGCATTTGTAACAAGAGAATAAATCAAAACAATTTTAACTAGGTAAATGAATTAAAGCATTTGGAATGAGGTAAATGAATTAAAGCATTTGGAATGAGGTAAATGAAATAAATCATTTGGAATGAGGTAAATGGATTAAAGCATTTGGAATGAGGTAAATAAATTAAAGCATTTTGAACGAACTGAATAAATTAAAACAATTGGAACAAGGTAAATAAATTAAGATTGTTGGATCGAGGTAAGTAAAGCATCTGGAATGAAGTAAATAAATTGAAGCGTTTAGAGCGAGATGAATAAATTAAAGCACTTGGAACGAGGTAAATAAATTAAAGCATTTGGAACGAGGTAAATAAATTAAAGCATTTAGAATGAAGTATATAAATTAATCCAGTTGGAACGAGGTAAATATCTCAACGCATTTAGAACTAAATAAAGCATTTGGAAAATTTGAAAAATTTATGTTTTTTTTTTCTTTAATTAAACTAACGATTGTATAATGACGATCTCGAAAATAAAATGTAACTTTGGACAGTATTATGTTTGTTTCATTTCAAAGTCTTTTTACATATTCAATAAACCTCTTGTAATTTCAGCTTCTGCTTAAAGAAAAGACGTTAATAATCGATAACGTTTTTGTTACTGAGTCTCTCCGAATGTCCTGAATGAGCATAAATATTTACCTAATAGAATAAAACATCTGTAACCAAAGACGTTCTTGATGGAGCATTAATATCTGCGTAGGTTGAAGGGCCGGCAGTTTAAACTATTCATATTCTTTATGATCTTTAACGTCTACCAGTAAAACTGAATGTGTAATTTGCGAAACATTTACAACCTTATTCAGCTGGCAGATGAAAATAGGACGAAGAACTTCATATACAACATGACGTGTAGCGGAATCGGGGAATAAAAATAAGAAACCAGCTGCAAACTGAAAATAAGACTTACAGAACGACGAAAATCCTTTATCGAGATATTTCTTAAATTCTCATTATATATATATATATATATATATATATATATATATATATATATATATATATATATATAATTTTCTCGGCATTCCCCAGAAAAGTGTTTTCTCTTAGTGCATTTCAGTATATATATATATATATATATATATATATATATATATATATATATATATAACTGTCAACAAGAAAAAATGGCTCATCATAACGAGATTTTTGTTAGTGCTTAAAATGTTCTGATTAAGATAAGATACTTTTCAGTGCACTGCCGAGATGAATGCCAATTTTGTTTGCTTCGAGTTGAACATTATTTTTAAATCCTTCAAATTCTTGATATAAAGGAGATAACAATGAATTTCTCGATATAATGGAGATAACTATAAGATTTTCGATATAATATACATATTTACCGACCCCTCCACTCGGGCAGGATATGACACAAGGTCAATTTTTAAGCGGAGTTTAACAGGTTTCAATTCAGAGTTTTCCTTCTCCTAGACTAGTTGCCTCACCAAGGCTGAAGAACCTCGTCTGCCCTACTATTTTACCCATAGCTGGAGGGAGAATAATTGGATTCATACCTTTCCCAAGGACATTAGTGCAATGTGAAATGCAATCAGTCTCGTCCAGGATTTGAACTCGTGTCGCCGTGTCCATTTCCAACGACGATAACCATTACACCACGACCACATCTATAATATAGATGACCATGAAATACTCGATAAAATGACAATGAAATCGTAATTAGAATCTTGAATCTTTTTTCTATTGAAGTATTGAAATAATTATGAGCCGCTTTAAAAACTAAATTCATTTGTTCTCAGAAATTGACGGTTCCTTCTTCTCCATAGAAGAAACCCGTGTAGAAAGAACATCATTTCGGTAGAGAGGTAGAAAAAGAGATAGATATGAGTAGCGAGTTCAAAACCATGTAAGAAAACTGGATATAGCAAAAACAACAGAATGTTGGAACAAGGTACACAGTATTTGATGTAATTCTCAGGACAATGTCCAACTTTTGGTCTGCCAAAACACGAACCAACTTTGGGTCTTACTAGTAAAAAACTGACTGTCATTTACAACGAAACTCTCTTCGAAAGTATTTTGTCTGGATTTTGCTTAAAAGTGGATTTATATTTGACAAATTCTCTCCGATAAGAAAGCAATCATGCCTCTTGTATGATGAAATGATCAGCAAGCTAGGTTAACAGATTGACTGTTTATAATTGCTTGTTATAACTAGGGTTATTTTATACCTAAAGGTTAGAGATACCTAAAGGTTAGAGAATCGCATTCATTATACATCGATATTTACATTTTTATGTACTTGGTTCTCAAGGGGTTTTTTTTTGGCCCACGGTCCTACCAAATACGAATAATTTTTAAACATATCTATTTGACTTGCAAATGGGACCTTAACAGCTACTACCTCTCCAGATGAAAGAGGACCTGCAGTGAAGGGTATTCTACACTCCCCAGAACTCTATAAGTGGGGCCACATCGTCAGATATAGTTCAATGTCATACCCAGGACACTTTTTTTGATAGATGTCTTACTCCTCTGCAGGGTATAATGTCAGCGTATTCTAAGCTCTCTGGTCATTATTAGGGAATTCTTACCGGGTACCCAATACTTCTTGCTTTGTGCTAAACTTTGTAAATGTCTACTCTAAATAAGAGATAAATCTTAATCAAGGGTGAATACCAAAAACGTAATCTATACACTGTATACTCAAACAAAAAACGGGCTGAAGTTGATAAAAGAAACAAAGATTTTCTTATAAAAGAAATCCATTTATCTCAAATAAAACGTGCGTCCGGGTGAGGAGGTTCATTTTAATGTAAAGTCTTTGATTAAAGGTTCGAATGGTAGTATACAGTATACGAGGTGCATACAATAAGTTTCCAGACTTTCTTTTCGTATGGCCACTTTTATTGATTGTAAACGCATGAAACGCTTGTCCCCTTCGAAGTAATCTCCTCCGGCTGCAATGCACTTGTTGTACCGTTCCAACAACTTCTGGAAGGAGCGTGTCAATGACCTTCGTCACAGCCTCGTTCATCTCCTCAATTGTCTCATAACGACAGCCTCTGAACTTAGGGAATAACCAAAAGTCACAGGGAGCAAGGTCTGGACAATAGGGAGGGTGAGGAAGTGTCTTGATGCCCATCTTGGTCAAATAGTCTGTGACAAGGATGGAGTTGTGGACTGGTGCATTGTCCTGGTGGAAATGCCACTGACCCAATTTGAAGAGTGCTGGCCTCTTCTGACGGAATCTGTTCCTGAACTCCCTTAAAACCTCAACATAGTAACCCTAACCCTGACTCTTGGCCAGTATTGACTTCCTTACTCCTCCCACACCTCTCATCATCCCTCACAGACTCCCTGCCTTCCTTGAATCTCTTATGCCACTCAAAGACTGATGCTCGATTCATGCAAGACGGTCGAAAAGCATTCTGAAGGATTCCATACGTTTCTGTGGCATTTTTTCCAAGTTTAAAACAGAATTTTATTGCATATCGTTCTTCTAATGTCTCAAATTGCATTTTTGAAATTCTCCAGCGGTGACAATCAGGCTTTAGTAGGGTGTATTCCAATTGCTGCTGTAGCTGTTCATTTGAACCTGAAATAATAAGAATTGGTCAGTCGTCTCATAAGCTGTATAGCAATAAGATACTGAATTTTCAAGTGTCTTCGACAATTTTAAATGCCCATTCGAAAAAAGTCTGGAAATTTATCGTATGCTCCTCGTTTATCGGCTTGAAAGAACCTTTGAAAATATTTTTGAAGAGGTCTGCTATCTTTTTTATTTTATCCCACGTTGAAAAAAAGTTTGAAGATGGCGATACAAAAGAAGTTCGTTCCATAAAAAAGGAGCGAAAAAATGATTTGCTTCTATACATATTATTATTACGAAAACAAAAGCTGGCACCTTCTATTTCTCTGTCAGCAGTTGGAAGTATGGAAGAGTGAATTAAAAGCAGATTTTTAAGCGATCAAAATTGGTCAGATTGTAGCCTTGTCACAAATGACTGCTATGTCAGTGATTACTCATCTTTGGCTGGAGAGGGGAAAACAGAAAATCACAATTCGTTTTAGCATAAGGACCATCGTTATTTTATTCTTTCTCGGTTCAGTCTCCGAAAGCGTGAAATGACAATGAAATGAATAATGGAGACAACGTGCCAGCTGGATTTCTTCCTTCTTTTAGAAACCATATCTTCTTATATTTTGGATTCATTCCTCGTTCTCCGTTTGTTTCCTCCTTTGTCTCCTCACCCCAGCCACTAAAAAAAAGAGGCCAAATGAGGAATTTAGTGAAAGTGATGTTTCTTGTGGTACATTTATTGACATTTGTTTACAGTCGATCAGTTATCTGATGCGTTGTATCACACGCCAGAACTCGAAGTGAATGTTCACGCTAAGGGATTTAAATACAACGAATGTGTGTAGGGACGTAATTCCCATTATACTGTGTTACATTACTATTACCAATAAAAAGTATGATGGTTATTTTGTATTTGAGAGTCATGTGTATTTCATGGCCACTTCTAGTTGTTTTAAGTGTTGAGAGGGTCGGAGTTCTACGTTCTGTAGAGATGTAATGTTTTCGTATGATATTTTGTTAATTGGGTGATGTGCACGTTGAAATGGATAAGTTTGTAAGTGGCTGTTCATATCTCTTTTATTTTAACTCTATTTTGTCTCTTAGAAGATCCGTCAAGAAATTCGAGAATCTATGTATTTACCAACCCTTCCGCGCGATCGTGATGTGACACGAGGTCAATTTTTCAGCGGAGTTTAACTGGTTTGATTTCAAGGTTTCCTTCTCCTAGACTAGTTGCCTCACCAAGGCTGAAGAACCCAGTCTGTCCTACTATTTATCCATAGCTGGAAGGGGAATAATTGGATTCATATCTTTTCCAAGGGTATAAGGGCTATGGTTAAATGCAATTAGCCTCGTCCAGGATTTGAACTCGGCTCGTCGTGTCTATTTCTAACGACGATAACTATTACGCTACGTGCACCTCCATTCGAGAAAATAGCATCTTGACTCCATGCATTTTTAATACACTCACCGGTTGCTATTTTCCCTTCTGATGTTCTAATACTTGTACATGTTATGACATTTCACGTGCAGCATCAGAGTTGGAAAACTGTAAAGTTGGTATCTTCGTGATTATGTTGATATTCCTAATGCCCTTATTCAACTGTTTAGCTGAATTTGGCTGGTTGTGGTTGATGGGTGTTGCTCGTTGACATACCACCATAAAATTAGGATCTCTTCTTGCTTTCTTTGACTCAAGCAATGTCCTTTTGACAATTTGGATCTGTCTTTTCGTAAAACAATTCGACTTTGAGAACCTTGAAGATGAATTTATCTCATCAAATTGTCATTGTTGAATGCTTCGCTCGAGTATTGCGTTCCGTTATCACTGACAACCCTGACAGAAATACCCTGTTCTACGACTATTTGCTTCCTTGTTGAAATGACCATGCCGCTTGTACTTTGGCCTGTCATTTTGTGTATAATACAAATTGCTGTCGTAATCAGCAATTTTATTAAGTATTCAGTTGTCGTAGACGTGAAACAAATCAGTACCAATAACTTCTCATGCTTAACTAGGAATATCATGAGGCGTTAGAAATTCCTTTTTATTATGCTGGAAGCTTTTTCTTACATATTTTTGATTAAGTTCCCAAAATCGGCATTGATTCCCTTCTAGTATACTGCATTTCTGAAAGAAGGACCTCCCATAACTGATTGAGAATTGATTTTTTTCTTATTTCATTTCTTATGTTATTTGGGCGTTCGTTGCTGAATTTCACAAGATCGATTCTAGCAATTATATCAATTGTGTCTCCTTGTTTTTATTTCTGGAAAGGAGACTTAGTGCATTTGCAAGAATCATTTCTTTCACTGATCTGTACTCTATGTGTATCTGGTATCCATACAGATTGAGTACCATTCGTTGTTGTCTAGAGGGTAAACTTGTCAGTGGTTTTTGTAATATTATAATGAGTGGCTTGTAATCAGAGAGTACTCTGAATTGACATCTGTAGAAATATTTGTGGAATCTTTAGACTCCGAATACAGTTACCAAGAGTTTCCTTTCTATTCTAGCGTTTCTCTGTATCTGACAATGAGTCTCCTGTATAAGCAATTTGGTTTGTCGTTCTGCATCAGTGCCGTTCCAAATCCTCTCAGGTTTGCATCTGTTCGCCGGGTCGGCATCTCGCTCGTGTCGAAATATGTAAAGGTTAAGTTTTGGTTAATCTCTCTTTTGAGACTTTCAAAGAATTGGTTATGGGTTCTTCCCATAGAAACATTGTTTCTTTCTTTAAAAGATCTCTTAGAATGTATGTCTTGTCCGCCAGGTTTGGAGTAAATGGCGACATGTAGGTAAGAAGACTCAGGGAATTTTGTAGTTCTTTTTCACATGTTGAAGGTGACATGTTACTTAGATCAGTGATCTTCTCTGGATCTGGATTAACGCCATTTTCACTGTATATTATGCCATATCAAGATTTACTTTTGAGCCTGATGGTGCATTTTGTTGAGTTGAACTGAAGATCATTCTTTCAAGCTACTTGCATGAATTTGTGCGAGATTCTTTTTCTTCATCGGATTTAGCATAGAAAGCAAATTTATCAATGATTCCTACTGCACCATCAACTTAATCCAGGATTCGGTCCATCTTCATTAAGAAAATATTCCGAGATATATTCAATCCAAATGTTAATCCCAGAAAGCAATATCTACAATAGGGTGACTGGAATGTTGTTAACAAAGGAACTTCTCTATCCTGATGAAAAAAAACATTAACCGGCTTTGGCATCTAGTTTGGAAAATATCTTAGCACTCACAAAGTGATGCGATAGCTCTTCCATTGAAGGGATTTTGTGATGTAGTTTTTTGGAGTATTGTTTTTAGGTGCCTTTGATCAAGGTAGATTCTTAGACTCCCATCCTTTTTATGAGTAAGCTAGTCATGAAACCTAGTCTTTTAGTTCTATCACTCAATGATATTGTTTTTTTCCATGTTATGAAGCTCCTGTTTTATGATGTCTTTTAATGCGATTGGAGTTTTCTTTGGTGGATCAATATGTGATTGCACGTTCTCGTTGATAGTTTTACAGATCTTGACATAGAGTCAGTTTTCTTTAAGAAATCTAGATAAATTTGGATGAGTTCTTCAATTCTATTGATTTTAGTTTTTACATGAGCTTTTGGGTGTTTTGGTGGTTTATGTTTTTTTTTTATTGTACAGTTTAATATCATTAATTTAAGTTGGAAACAGAGCTTCTGGAGGTGTCTCAATCTTTGCTAGGAAAGACATACAGCAACACCAAATCTACATGGATACCGAACTTCAAGCAATCGATGGCAATGCAAACCTACAATAGTAAAAAACCTTGGCCTCAAACAAACTCAGCACTCTTTGATTTATCGATGACAGCAGAACAGCTATCCGCCTACGTAAGGCTGCCTTACGAAAATTTAATAAAGAACCAACTACAAATAACCTAAATGCTTTCAAACTTCTCAGGGCAAAAACAAGAAAAATCATAAAGGAAACCAAGAAGAAATGTTGGCAAAACTATGTCAACCAACTTGGTTCCTCCACCAGAACAAAAACTATCTGGATGATGATGAGGAAAATTTCCAGAAAAACCCAACAAACTGCTCTCAAACATCTCACGAAAAACAAAAAGGAAGCAAATACCAAGAAAGGCATAGCAGACATTTTAGTTGAGACATTTTCATCCAATTCTTCCCTCAACCACTCCAATCCACATTTCTTTACTTTCTAAAACAACGTAGAGAAGCAATAAGTCTACTTCAAGTCCAATAATTCAATAAAATACAATCAACTCTTTACACCAGCAGCAACGACAAACTACAGAACTATCAAAAATCATACAACACAGCAGTCAGCTCAGATGAAATTCGTTATAATTTTCTAAAATACCAACCAAAAATTCACTCGAATACCTTCAGACAATATTTAATGATATCTGGATAAGCAGTTAATTTCCCAGAATCATGGAAAATAGCGACAATCATCCCTATATCTAAGCCTGGGAGAAATAGCTCAAATCCAGCTAACAACCGCCTAATAGCACTAACTAGCTGCCTATGAAAAATTATGGAGCGTATGGTCAGCAAAATATTGGTCTGGTTTCTCGTGTCCAACAAACTTGCCAATGTGGATTCAGGAAGTGAAGATCTACAATAGATCATGAGGTCAAATTGGAAACCTCCCAAAGAGAGGCCAACATCCAAAAACAACACCTTGTAGCAGTCTTCTTTGATCTGGAGAAGACTTATGAAACCACCTGGAAGTTTGGAATACTTAAAGACCTGTATAATATGGTGCTGCGAGGTAGATTGCCCTACTTCAGTTTTCTCTCAGACAGGAAATTCCGAGTCAGTGTCCGAGTCGGATCAACCTTTTCTAATCTCTACAAGCAGGAAGAGGGAGTCCCTCAAGGGAGTAGTATTCTGTCAGTGACACAGTTCAATATGAAAATAAATAGCATCATAAAGTGTCTTACTCCTGGAATTGAGGATTATCTCTATGTTGATGACTTCTGCAACAAGGCTCACTCACGCTTTAATTCTGTAACAGGAACAACAACCACAATATTTGACATGCCAAACATCTTGTAGCATTAAACACGTTCTCATAGAATGTAGCGATTTCGATCTCATCAGAAAGCATTTTTTCAAGGGGAATTGTTTGAGCGATCTGTTCGAGAACGTCAAAATGGAAGACGTTCTGTCCTTCTTGAGAGAGACTGGATTGTACCAAAAATATGAGGAATTGAAATCTTTTAGTCTTGTGTAAAGAAATGAGATCCTGCTGATCTAAAACGTTATCTACAAAGTATTCATTTAGAAATATTTGGTTCAACATATATATATATATATATATATATATATATATATATATATATATATATATATATATATATATATATATATATATATAAACAGAATTTGGCATTAAAAAACCTATGAAGGTTGATATGCCATAAAAACCCAACCAAAAAAACATGGCTTAGGTTTTTGTTGGTTTTTATTTTCACTTTTCTTTTTGTCTTATATTTTTTCTTCTTTTTCTCCGTTTAAATTTGTTTTCTTTTATAAAATCCGATTTCATGGTTGTTTCTTTCTTTTCACTTCTTTATCTACCTTTTTTGTCTCTTTTCCCTTTTTTTCTTTCTTCTTCATCTTCTTTTCTAAAGAATTTTATGTGTTTCTCCTTTTCAGTTTCTTTTGTTTTACTTTATTCACCTTTTCTCTACTTTGCATCTTTTCAATAGTTTAATTTCTTCTTCTTTTTTCTCTTTTCTCTCTTTTATGTGATTTACGTTTCTCTTTAATCTTTTTTAATCATTTTGTCTTTGTTTCCCACTTTCCTTTACTTTGTCTGTCTTACCTTTTGTTTCTCTTGTCCTTCCATACTTTGTGCTATTGTTTTTAATAATTTTTCTTTAGCTTAGCACTTCAAATTTTCATTTCTCTCTCTCTCTCTCTCTCTCTCTCTCTCTCTCTCTCTCTCTCTCTCTCTCTCTCTCGCTCGCTCGCTCGATCGCTCTCTCTCTTTTCTCATCGCAATAATTTTTTTTTCGAGATTATTGATTGATTGCCGCATAGCACTCTTATTTACGTCATAGTTGTCATGGCAACAGGCACGAAATCGTTCCTATAATTTTAGACATCATGAACGCCCATGAGTAAAATTTCTCGGCAAAGCTCCAATCTGATATTAAATCGTGTGTGCCTGAAAACCACTTTACAAAAGGCTCAATTTGCTCTTGATTCTTATAAACATTTTGGCAATTATTTCATTTGACATTTTACATAATAGTTTCAATCGTTTATTAACATAATTTGCTTTTCCAATTTGCTTTGGTTAGTCATTGACGTTCTGTGTGTCCCTTACACAATGGGATGGTGAAAAGTTCTCGAGCAAACCAAGAGGGAAATAACTTTAAGGAACAACTTTTTTTTGTACAGGGTGAGACACAAAAACATTCCTCGATTTCAAGTCAACATAACCCAAAAATATTATTGGAATATGCTTGGAGACCTGTTACCACTAGAGGGCAGTGAATCCAAGCGGGTGTGCGTTGGAATTTACTGCAGACAGAGTTATCAAAAGAGAATTTCAGGTGCATTCGCCGATTAAAAAATATGGTGACATACATTAATTCAAAACATCTATTTTTTTACCAGCAGAATATCAGTGATTACCTCCCATGGCGAAATCCAAGATGTCACAAACCTCACGGTAACGTGTTTTGGTGCTCACCCTATATATTTTGAAAGGTTAAAGAAACTTGAGAAAGGATGTGTAGACTGAAAAAAGTGAAAATAACATGTATCAAGCCTTTAAATCCTTTATTTCTTGGTTAGGCCAAGTCAACCCCCTTGCTCGAGCAGGATCTGACATTAGGTCAATTTTCAAGCAGAGTTTTCATCCTGCTAGAGTGATTGCCATCCCTAAGCTTAAAAACCCAGTCTTCTCTTCTATCTACTCATAAATGGATGGAGAAAAGTTGTATGCATACCTTTCTCAATGATATCAATGCTTTGGGAAATGAAAGCAGCTTTGTTTAGGATTTGAACTCGGGTCACCGTCTCCATTTCCAAAATATATATATTTCAGGAAAATATTTTTTTTTATTCCTACAACTCCCAGTTCTGTGCTGAACAGTAATTTATTTTGTTGAATTGAGCCAGAAATTTTAGTATTTAATGAGGCTGTATATTTTTTGTTTTTAAATATTCAGTGTTTTCAATAAAATGCTATTTTAAAACTGTGTTCTTTTTTTTTCAATTTATAAAACACGTGAAACAAGTAGTAACAGAATGAATCAGAGAAAATTAGATAAGAATCATTGTAGTTATATATATATATATATATATATATATATATATATATATATATATATATATATTGTAAATCTTTTAATATATATATATATATATATATATATATATATATATATATATATATTAAAAGATTTACAATATATATATATATATAAATATATATATATATATATATATATATATATATATATATATATATATATAAGCAGTCAGGTGTTGTTAATGGATCTTGAAATCTTTTTGCATATTTTTTGCTAAAAATAAAAAAGGTAATTTTTTTTTTTAAATCCTTGTCTTAGTAAAATATTTCTATATTCTGCCGAGTGTAAATGTCTCATGTACTTCTATCTTAACACGTGACTTTGCACTCTACTATAATTGTGTTGAATGCGGTTGAAAAAAAAATCAACTAATCAGACAGAAACCCAGAAAGACTTCCTTTGAGGATGAATCCCGGCTCAAGCATGGCTTCTAGGTCGAGAAGCCTGGGCATCCCACATCCCTGCTGTATATTACAATAACATTGTTGGTTTTTGTCACATTGTTGGAAAGTCACATGAAAATGTACCTTATATATATATATATATATATATTGTATTCCTGACTTCAGTAATGAAATGTTAATTCAATTATGTGAAATTGGAATTAAGTGATCAAATGATAATGTCAAGGCGCTGAGCGATTAATGCGCACTTCAACTGGAGAGGCGAGACAGCGTTCTGTATTATCCAGTCTGAAATGATTAGCATTCTCGATTTCTTTTCCTTGTAGTTTGTGCTGACAAAAAAAAATGTCGGGTGGTATCCTGTGTACCGTGTTATATTCCCAACATTTTCTTCCTGTCAATCGATTTACAATCTCAGAGAGTTACACCGTCGTCGTCTTGAGAAGTCAGCCAATATTTTGTAAAACGGTTTTGTAGTCTTCTTCAGGCGTGATGATCATATTCTTCCACCTATTTTCAGGGCATATCCCTTTTTTGTTGAGAAGTAACGATTATATGGCATAGCAGTCCCTTCATAATAGATAGAGATATAAACTCTTATCCATGAACTAGTATAATAAGGATTACAGAATATTTTTCAAAACCAGACAACCGTCTGTTTGACACTTTGTATTTATATATATTTTAACTTCTTAGAAGCCCTGAAAACAGTAGTTATTAACAGTCCAATTTATGAAGATAAGTTTCTTAGATATTTTGTGTGGGTGAGCTTGTCTAGCATGCGGGAACTTTGGCAGCTAATAAAATTAAACAACCAATACTCTTATCATTCTGTACACTTTAAGAATCAACGCAATCCTGACGACTTATTCGGAACTGTTGACTGAGGAAATTTCACATGCGCAACATACTTGTAAGATGCGGATAGAAAATACGTTCTCACACAGGAATGGGTACCTAAATGAAATTAGGACATGAGTAAATAATATTAAATGCGTTAAATACTATCTATCTATCTATCTATCTATCTATCTATCTATCTATCTATGTCTATTTGTATCGATCTGTCTCTGCATTACTTGTGTGTTTTGACTATCTTTCTATATCTATTTTATATATATATATATATATATATATATATATATATATATATATATATATATATATATATATTCCATATCTGTCTGTATCTGTCTAGATGTTACTATCTCTTTCTCTCTCTCTCTCTCTCTCTCTCTCTCTCTTTCTCTCTCTATGTATATATATATATATATATGTGTGTGTGTGTGTGTGTGTGTGTGTGTGTGTGTGTGTGTGTGTGTGTGTGTGTGTGTCAGTGTTTTGCCACTGTAAAACGTACAAGAATATTCTTCAGTAAGATTGATAAATAAAGTTATTAGCAGCAGCAGCAGCAGCCGGGCTTCAAAAGACTGACCATTGAATCATTGCTTGGTCATTTAATGCACACAATGGACAGACAGACAGACAGACAGACATACGGACAGAAGAACAGAAGCAACCGAAGAATGCTTCTCTTACTACTCAACATCTTGTCACTGTTCAATGTTTCGAACAGCCAGGAAAATGGCGTTGACTTCCGGTGACTTTCGGAGTTCACGTGACTTGGTAACCGGTATTCGCTCATCGCTAAGCAACAGGTTTTAAAGATGCCGGTCAATCGAGAAAATAGAAAGTGACAAGTACTTCCTCCTCTAACACTCGTATATATTGTTATAATAAAGAAAAAAGGAGGAAGAGAAGGAAAAATGAATGAAAGGCGTGAAGACCGATATGAATGAGAGAAAAATGAAAGGATGAAAAAGATTTATTTTCAGGGAAAAGGGCCAAGAAGAAGAAGAAGAAGAAGAAGAAGAAGAAGAAGAAGAAGAAGAAGAAGAAGAAGAAGAAGAAGAAGAAGAAGAAAATTAATCATAGAAAAGAGAATCCCAAGAAATATGTTTACGGAACACTTCACATCTGACATGTCTAAGTGGAAACTACATTCCTTACGAGTTGTGATCAATTTAATTGGACGTCCATTGTCTCCTTGCAGACGACTTAATTAGAGCGTCTCTGAATAAAAGTGACAAATACGTCTTCCCGGAAAGCTCTCTCATATGATTGGGTTGCCATTTCCTTGTATTGTGAAAGAAAAGCACACTTTAGTCTACGGAACAAGACGCTGGACAGGATGTATTGAAATTCACTGAAGTGAAGCCGATTAAATATGGCCAGAATTTTATAAAAGACGAAAGAATACTTATTTTTATATCTACTAAATTTAAACTAATACGACCTGAGGCCAAATGAGAAGGAAAAAAAAGATTACATTATGTCAGCCTTCTAAATGGGGAGGG
The DNA here is from genome assembly GCA_963585895.1 of Sepioteuthis lessoniana. Taxonomy (NCBI): domain Eukaryota; kingdom Metazoa; phylum Mollusca; class Cephalopoda; order Myopsida; family Loliginidae; genus Sepioteuthis; species Sepioteuthis lessoniana. Next base: position 2,176,763 of record OY757930.1, read on the forward strand.
ACTCTCTATTTTGAAAACCAGAATTCGAAATCTTATCATACTTTTTTAATTGCAACAGATTCGAGTGTCAGATTATGAAAAAACGCTTCGGTGCTCGGAACAGTGTAAAAATTTGGCTGTCAACATCCTGTCTATTACCCCTACGGTATTGCAAGAAATGTTAATTCCAAAATAAGGATACTTATTACAAATGTTTCAGTGGAAATACAAGTTCGTTTTATTTTACTCCTAAAATTTGTTCTATCTATCTATCTATCTATGATTGATCCATCTTCATAAATGACAGCCGTCTCTTTATTTTCATAAAGGGGGAAAAAAGAAACACTTGTACATCAGGATTTGAAAGTGGCATACGCTTGTACAACAAGAATACCACCCTGAGTAATTGTAAATACAATCCAGTGACAAACTGAGGTAAGAATGACTAGTAATCACAAACACAACAGGATACAATGAGTCCTCCTTTTCACTGGGGTACTCTATTAACTTGAGTGGCTGTGATCTCCTGCTGACATCTACATATTTCTCCGCGAGACTCCGATACTCTTTTGCCATACAAACGTTTTGCAGACTTTTGCCTTCAGGATTTGTTATTATGGTTCCCTCCCCAAGACCCATTGCGTTTTGAATTCAGAATATTTCATTCTCCAAGACAGATCGCTCTAGCAGGGCAAGCGAGGCCAGTCTACCCTGCTTTTAAACTCGTAGCTGGGGATGGTGGAGAAGTTATAGGTTTTGGTACATCTGATATAAATTAAATGTTCGTGGTTATCGCGTCCAAAATAATCTTCAGGTCCGACAATTCTGTAAAAAACTATCAAGGTCTTCCTTTCCTATAGAGGCTAAAATGTCTTTCGTTGATGTCATTGAAAGAATATTTTCTCTCTTAAGAGATTCTAGATAATATAGAGTGCGGTCTCGCCTCTCCAGTTGAAGTGCGCGTTAATCGCTCATTTAAAAATGTTGATTTTAAGTGTCCATATATATGTGTGTGTGTGTGTGTGCATGTTTTGGATACACAACTAGCCATCTTCTTCTCTTTTTATCCCTTCTGTCGGGTTGATCCTCCTCAAAAGGAAGAATAAATACGAAGACATTTTGCTTATGTTCATATATTCTTTAATTCATTTCTTCATTAAAGCTAACTTTTATATCACCGGCTGTACGAACTGAGAGTGAACCCTTCGGAACATTAATGGAAAATATGACCACACAAACTTTTACTCTTCCGTCAGTCTCAGCAATTTGGGTAAACTAACTGGAAAGTTAAAATCGAACCCTAGTTTTTAAAATTCGTTGTCACATGACTTAAAAATCCTTCTGTTATAGCTAAGCTCTCAACTAATCTCAGAGGTGACAACATGGCAATTAAACTCAGTTGAATTCAGCAAGGTATAACAATCTTGCTTAGAGTTGAACGGTTTAATTCTTATTAAGAAATCTTCACTTGAATTCCACACAGCCAAATGGAAAAATTCGGCCAATCTATTATTTTGTCGTCCTTCAACGATTATTTTCAAAATCATAACAGTCAAGTTACGAATTTATCTCTGCTTCTCTGCTCAATTTTAGAGGTTACAATTTACTTCTCTGCTTAATTATCTTTATCATTAATTAAAAATTTCTATCTATGTTTCTTACATCGGACATTTACCTTCTTCGATACGTCATCAGAAATGGTTGGCTCCACCCAAAGTCACGTGGTTATAGCATGAATACATTTAATAACAATAAAAAAAAATTACCGTACCAACCTGAATTATTTTTGAAATATAGAAAATTACCAGGACAATTTGTGTCCCTTTCTCCTTATAAATCCATGGAACCCTCAGGTCATCTACCCTTTGACCTTTCACCTGCATTCTCGTCACTCCTTTGTGACATCATGACCTAACTATTCGATTTATTTCGCTCGACGGGTCCAACAGCCAGCTCCACCACCACCACCAGCAGAGTATAGCAACGAACCACAAAATTACCAGGACAACTTTTGTCTCTTTCTCCTGACAAACCATGCAACCTCCCGGTCATCTCCCCTTGCGACCTTTCATTTGGATTCTCGTCACTCCCTTGTGACATCATGACCTAACCGTTCGATTTATTTCGCTCGATTGGTCCAGCAGCCAGCTCCCTCATCATCGGGAGAGTATAGCCACGCATTATAAAACGCGTCCATAAAAACTTGAAAAAAAAAAAAATTCCCTGACCCAAAAAAACACCATACATAACATATGAATTGCCCATTCACAAACATTAAGTATATCCACATGACAATAGATGCATAAAAATCAAACTGTAACAAAACAAACTACCCTATGATCCACAACTGTTGCCCTATTTTAAAATTACACTTGCTTTTTTTCTGTAGTTTTGAAATTATTCCATGCAGCTGTTGCTATTTCCAACTTTCCCTTCACTAAACACGACACGCGATACACAATCTACAGATTCATTTAAAAGAATACATATCTTACCGAATCAAAAGTGTCTAATCAAAATCTTATTTTATTCAATATTCGGATTCTGTTGATGTACAGTTTGTTTTTTTCCATTATTGCAACAAGAGATTTCTGCTTCTCACGTAAAGGAGTAACATATCTTATTACTTTTCAAATTCCAATACACGTACCATATTTAAGATATCGATATAAAACCGTTAGTAATTAAATCAGTTCAATCCCGCTAATTTCAACGTTCCGATTTTACCGTGTCTCGAAAACAGACCGGGAAATAATGCCACATTTTGCACCCACCACCCACAAAAAATGAAGTTAGTGAACACTTTGGGTTTCAAACTGTTGTATACCTCCCGGCAATTCTTTTGGTGCTTGGCTGCAGTCTTTTTCTTTATATCCCTTTCGTCACGATTCCAACATCACCAGAAATGCTAACTTATACACATGCCTACACGAAATCTTCGTTTCCTAAATCACTTGGAGCGTTTTAATTTCAAGATCTTATCATGACAGATTTTCTCTATAAGCGCTTATTTACTTCTCTCCAAATTCTCATCAGTTCAATAATCGATATCCAACATTCAAACAAATTGCATAACAGTTTCCAAGCGCATGTACCAAAAAGCCTGTTGAATTGCAAACGTCAAGTCTGTCGCGTTAACTTAAAATTAGACAAAATTCCAGAAATGTCTCTAAAATTTCACTACTTATTATCCACTAAAAACTTTAACTCCGAATTTAAATTACTTCAAACAAATTTCGAAAAAAAGAAGAAAAAGAAAAAAAAAAAACGAACTGCAACATGATACAAAAACTTAACAAAATAAATAAATAAATAAATAAATGATACCCGGGTTCAATCAATAACTTTAAGAAGATTGAAATAAAAATGTGGACGTAGTTTGTCTTTAACTAATAACCTCTCGTTAAAAATAGATTTGCTTTCTTTGTAATGGTATATCAACCTTTGTGGGTTAATTAAGGCCAAAGCGAACCTTGTAGAACAGCAGTTATATTATTTAACCAACAGCTGTGGAATAAGAGGGGTCCATGCCTTCCCCAAGAATAATTGTTCGTGAGTGAATTTAAGAGCGTGTCAGAAGTTCGAACTTCGAGGCCACAGCCCAGCACTTTACCCATTACGCGACGGAGACAAAAACAATTAGGCGACTACAACAAAAAGATGTACTTCTATGTAAAATGATGCACGTGTGCACACACACACACACACACACACACACACACACACACACACACACACACAACGCTCTAACCCATTTATACAAAGATCAATAGTAACTGTTAGATTTTTTAAAAAAACAGGTAAAAAATATTGTGGTCATTGAAAATTCGGTAAAAATAAATTCATCTTTGAAATGTCCATCTCTTCGTTTTTTGCTATTTTTTCTTCAACAAGAGTTTTTCTGATAAGAAAACAAAAAAAAAGTCAATTTCGCGTCTGTGTTTGTTCGTTGCAGTTATCTCCCTCTTTTATTTGGTTATGAGGAAATATTCGTCGTTTTTTTGTGGGGGGGGGGTTTACTTTACTGTCTCAATTGCTAACGCGTGGGCATATTTACAATTTCGCTTTGAATACAACCGTTTAATTCTTTTTAAATATTCTATATTTTGTACTAAATAAAAGTTTCTAGCCATTTATTATCACACACACACACACACACACACACACACATATATATATATATATATATATATATATATATATATATATATATATATATATATGTATAAACACTGGTGAAGAGAGAAGTAAGATTTAGAGAGCGAAACTCGACTCATGAAAAGAGGTTTCTATTATGTTATATATATATATATATATATATATATATATATATATATATATATATATATATATATCTTCAATAAGTTTCCAGACCTTTTTGTACTGGCCTTTAAAATTGTCGTAAACTCTCGAAATTTCGGTATGTTATTGCTATACATCTTATGAGATGACTGACCACTTTTTATGATATCAGGTTTAAATGAACAGCTACAGCAGCAATTGGAATACACCCTACTAAAGTCTGATTGTCACAGCTGGTGAATTTTAAAAATGCAATCTGGACATGAGGACACTTTAGAAGAACGATATGCAATAAAATTCTGTTTTAAACTTGGAAAAAATGCCACAGAAACGTATGGAATGCTTCAGACTGCTTTTATAGCATCTTGCACGAATCGAGCATCAGTTTTTGAGCGGCATAAGAGATTCAAGGAATGCAGGGAGTCTGTGAGGGATAATGAGAGGTGTGGGAGGAGTAAGGAAGTCAGAACACCAGAGTTTATCGGCCAAATAAAGAATTTCATGGATAAGGACCGTCGTGTGACAATAGAGACAATAGGTGCACAGTTTGATGTCCGTGTGGGAACTGTACACACAATTATTGGCGTGGAACTGAAGATGCGGATGATTTGCGCGAAGTTTGTCCCAAGGGTGCTCAGAGAAGATCAGAAAGAAAGATGTTGTCATGATAGCAGGGAGATGGTCGATCTGATCAATTCAGATCCCGCAGTTCTTGATGCTCTGGTGACCTGCGATGAAGGCTGGATCTACTGCTATGAACCAGAAACCAAGAAGGCCAGACAGAGCGAATCCACCGACAAACTTTTGATGATCCTTTTTTTGACAGCACTGGCATGATCTACATGCACTGGGTTCCCACTGGACAGAGAGTCAACAAGGAATACTATGCTGAGGTTTTAAGGGAGTCCAGGAAGAGATTCCGTCAGAAGAGATTCCGTCGGAAGAGGCCAGCACTCTTCAAATCGGGTCAGTGACATTTCCACCGGGACAATGCACCAGTCCACAACTCCATCTTTGTCACGGACTATTTGACCAAGATGGGCATCAAGACAGTTTCTCACCCTCCCTATAGTCGAGACCTTGCTCCCTGTGACTTTTGGTTATTCCCTAAGCTCAGGGAAAAACTTAGAGGCTGTCGTTATGAGACAATTGGGGGGGATGAAAGAGGATGTGACGAAGGTCATTGACACGCTCACACAAGAGGACTTCCATGGGGCCTTCCAGAAGTTGTTGGAACGGTAAAACAAGTGCATTGCAGCCAGAGGAGATTACTTCGAAGGGGACAAGAGTTTTATGTGTGTACTATCAATAAAAGTGCCCATACGAAAAAAGTCTGGAAATTTATTGAAGACACGTCATGTATATATATATATATATATATATATATATATATATATATACACCTGGGTGTAGTAGCTATCGGCTCACCCTCGACTAAGGTCACCAACTTTACTTTACTCTTGTAAATATTGCAAATTTAAACACACACACATGATCGTGCGTGCACACACGCACACACACACACACACACACACACACACACACACACACACACATATATATATATATATATATATATATATATTGCACAACAAATATCAATATTTACTTTAAAAAGGTGAATCATACTCTATTATGAACGGCTAAAAAAATTTAAAAAGTTAAAAAAACAACGAAAATAAAGGGCCCTTTTGACCGGTGCTTTTAGCTAGCTAAAAGAAAAAACACTTTACAAAATTGGAAGAAAATTGGAAAATTTCGTGGAGAAGAAGGACGAAAAAAATCTACAACTCTCCAAATTCCCCGAATAGTTTCAATGATGAGTTTTCTCTGCTTGGAAAGGTTCAGGTACGGAGCAGAGAAAATTTATTTACCATAAATATATATGTACATATATAGCTGTTTTAGAGCACAAGGCCCCATAAAATATGAGGGGGAGGGGAGTGTTCATCTATGTTGTTCTAAGGAGTCCGAGCAAGCCACAATCGCTGACCCATTCATGAGGTATAATAGTTCACTCATGCTGATCACCCGTGCCAAATTCACCAAAATACCACACTCTATTTAAAACTCCTGAGTGGGAATGATTAGTGATTTAAATACAGTGGATTTGAAAGGAGGAGGGGATGGGGAAAAATAAAATAAAAATAAACCAAGGATAAGTCCCCGTTCGTTTACCCACCCAACCCCTCGTCTAAAGATGGAAAGCCGACTGTTTTCCGGTTTTCAAAGACCGGAAACAAGCCGGACGATCCCTACGAAGGGAGTAGAACTATCTCAACAGGGGCAAAAAGAAATACTCGTGGGGGACATGGATAGGAATAACTGATATAGATTAGCACAATCAGAGACAAAGATCCTAAACGTTGGACAGGGATAATAGGGAATTAGGATAAAAAATAATAGGGGTTGGGGAATCTTGGATACTAAGAACTAAAAGGTGGGGCCAATGACTTACGCCATACTGCTAACTAGGAAAAAAAAGGAAGCAAAATTGACTTACCAATGGTGAGGTCCCGAAGGACCTAGATCATTTCTGCCATATGCATATCGAGGAGAGAAGGATGCCTCCAACGTTGCTCCCTTTCGAACAACCAGGCTGGCTGCATGTACCCATCTTTTGTCAAATGTTATGCGGTCCAAGCGCATTCTATTGCATCTGATTTTGACTTTAAGCTGATGTCTAAAAAACGATCAGAAGGTTTACACTTTCATACGATCCCTTCTTTCGCATCGTCCAAATCACCATTCTGGCTAGGATCACGAGAATCAACATATGTCTTTCACCTTTCCAAGGAAAGTCAACCAGCATCAATCAGCACTATTAGGGATCAATGCGAGCCGTCCACTCACCGACATGACTCCAAAATGGGCGGACTCACACACAATATTAAAAGGCTTGCTCTTCCATTCCTTTGCAGCAGCAGGAGCATTCGGGCAGGTTTGCCAAGCCCATTTGGAAAGTCATGTCGAAGTGGGGTAGCGTATTCCATGCAAGTCGCCAGCTGAGCGAGAACTCGGTATTGTTCAATAAGCCCGAACCTGGCGCCCAATTCCAGTGGGAGCGAATCTCTTCCTACGACAAGCTGAGCCGCTCCTTGAGCGGATTCAAAGAGAAACCCACCACTAGCTGTTGACACAGGTCTTTCCGAGACCGAGAGAGGTCACTGGACCCAAGAAGCTTGCAAAGGGCCTTACGGTATTCGGTGAGATATATGCTTCACCCCTTGGCCAATGATGGCGCTCAGCCTCAGGGTTTAACTTCAGTTTAGGAAAAGCCACCTTAACACTGGATCTCCACACTGTATCCCTCGTCAAGGGTCGACCCAAGAAGGCCAATCTTTCAGCGAGCCGGGGACGTTGACAGCAGATCTCTCTGTGGATCATCAGGCTTCAGTCTCTAGTAGTAGTGTGGAGAGGGATCGTTGAAGCATCACCCGAGGGCCATCAGGCAGGATAAGTACAGACGGTCGGTGAATGATTAGAGGGAAGATGTACACGGCGCACACCTCCGCCCTGCCCTTCAAGGATAACCGCCTTCGAAGATAGGTACCCATCTGTACATCTACATTTGCCTGTACCTCCAACCAATTACACTCCATTTGGAGGCTGGGCCCGAACTACACCCAAAGGATGCGGACGGGACCGTTGCAAGAGCAGAAAGGTCCAGGCCACCCCTCCAGGCACCCAACCATAGACTTTCGCTCTTATCAAAGTTTATCTTGTCTCCTGCTATCTGTTCGTACTTTGCAACCGCCTTCTTTACAGCCTCTACGTCCGAACGGCGGGAAACAAAGACTGTGATATCTTCAAGGAACGCGGAGACCCTTGCCCAGTAACGCCTGACAAAGGGGACCCCGCACAGGGCTGGATTTGCCTTCTCATCCCTAAGTGCAGATTGTTCTTGATCGATCTTCCTTTCACAGCGTAGTTCTGTGCGGTTTCGATCAGATCTCTGATAACAATCTGCAAGTGGTTCACCAATATCTAGGCCAAAATCTTTAACTTTGTGTTTAACTAGATTATTGGCTTGTAATTGTTTAGTGCCTCCTAAGCATCCTTGTCTCCTTCTTCAGCAATGTGATCATTTCTTTAGTAATGTTTCCAGTGATGGCTCCCTTGGCAAACCAATTGTTGAAAAAAATCTTCACAATAGGCATAAACATGTGCGACATCCTCAAGTACACTTCGTTGGGCAAACCATCCAGTCCTGGTGGCTTGTTGTGGCCAACTTATTTCAACGCATCACGGACTTTGCCCTCTGCAACTAGCCCCATGCAGCCAGCCGCTTCCGCCAGCTGAAGGCGGGGGAAGTCGATTAAATAGCTACGAAACACCAGTACCGGGAGGTTTGGCAAGCGGCAAAGCGGTCAGGAAAATGCACCCGAAAGGCCTCACGCATCTCACAGTTAGACCAGAGCACACGCCCATTCGAGGATTTCACGGACTCGATGTAACCTAGGGGAAACCTTCGTAACTCTTCCTCACGCGCAAACACGTAGTATTTCTGAACTACCACTCCTAATAATGCCCGCTGAATAAGGGATTCCAGCTGTTCCTGGAAGTCCCTTATCTCCTGTAAAGAGGTATTGAACTTCCAGTATCCAGCCAGACTAGGCCATTGTCGAGCCACAAACTGACTCTAACCAATTTATGGTCAGTTCACCCAATCCAGTGAAACGTTGCACAAGCAACGAAATCTTTATCTGCTCTCCTTACTAACACTTTTCTTCAAGTAGGATCTAACATGGACAGAGAGTGAACTATCAATCCACGTCCAGTTCTCTCTCCCTGGGTGATCCAGACCGAACCTGTCGACTAAATCGTGCCGGGCCACGAAGTTGATGAAGCTGCTTTCACACCTATTCAACCCTCTAGCATCCTACTCGATCCTATCAATCTTGGGGTCAAGGATTGCATTCCTATCCTCCACTAAATCTAACAGCTTCGGATCAAGGAACGGTTTCAACCACCGGAAGAAGAAGCGTCTTTCACCAGCGTAAATTACGACCACTCCCAAAAGGCGAAGCTTTTTACGACAACATCAGTCACAACCAGTCGGAACCCATCATCCGCAAAGACAAAATTGATAATCGTGTTAAGGCTACATCCGATTAGCAAAGAGACTCTAGCACTAAAGCGGTTGCGGAATGCTGAAAGAACCACAAAGTCATTCTCGAGCGAATGAAATGAGTCTCCTGCACCGCGGCGACATCCATATGGAGGTTCGAGGCTTAACCAAGCAAGCGTGAATACTTGCTTAGATCCCTCAATCCCCTCGCATTCAGACAAGCAAGGCTTAAGGACATCCTTTACTTACCATCCTCTACTCAGTGTCCAACAATGGTTTTGAAATTCTCGGGGTTGAGGATGCTGACAGTGTATCTCATGGGAACTGGTGCAGAGCTCAGTATTTAACTTGATCATCTCTGGACAGTCCTCTAACATTCAATTTAAATGCACTGTACAAAGAAGGGTGAACATAAATTGGCACCCTGCTTTGCACTTTTTTTCAAGGAGGGGTACTCCAATTCCGCTAACCTTATGCCCAGATTGGCCTTGCTGACCCAATCCAGCAGCCTCCCCACTCCTCGAGTGCGACCACCGTCCGAACGGACGAAGATACACAATAGGTGCACCCCTAAATTTCAAATTTTTCATACACTTTCTCAAAGTTTAATCGAGATTTTCTAAATTGGAAATCAAATTTGGGCTCCAGACCCTCAGCAGAACATAAAGCCATTCCTAATCGTTCTTTTCGAATGTTTTTTTAGCGTCATGTCCGTCCGGTGAAGCCGACCTGGCCCTTGCCTGGACAATTCCGGAGTTTTCCACTTTTTTCTGGTTTTGACAGGGAGCGGGGAATGCTTCTGAAAGGAGTGTGGGCGAGGGAAGGTGAATTCGAGGTTTGGGTTTGGGCGGGTTTTTCGGGAGATTGCGTAGAAATATTTTGGTTTGAGATGTCTGCCATGTTTTTTGTGAAGAGGGGGACTGGAGATCCAGTTGCTTAGTTTTTTGGCGTTCCCCTTTCTGCTGTCTCTTCTCTTTTAGGCTCCCTGTGGCACGATGTCCATTTCCTCTGCTGATTTCATGGTTGCTTCCATTGCTACTGGGGTCTTGTGCAGTTCCGCCGGGTTGTCTACGGCTCTCTTCTTCTTCCTTTTAGATTTATAAGTGGAGGGAGGCCAGTATCTTTGATTCTGAATCTTCTGCATGGACAACTTCGGAGTATAAAGGTTTCTTTCTTTCTTCTGTCTTTCTTAGTTCGTCCCTTTTTCTTTTAGGTTTTGCGAAGAGAGCCAACATCTATAGAAGAGGCTTCTTGGTCTTCTCTTTCGTTGGCCTCCTTGGCCCGTCCTTTTCCCCCTTGTAAAAGAAGGGAGCCTCTGCAGAGGAAGCTTCCTGCTACCGACCCGTTGGCCAGGCGAATTTCTGAAGAGAAACTGAGGCCGCCTCAGAATTTTTAGCGGCTTCAAGAGCCTTTCGCCCTTTTTAGACTACCTCATTCCACCCCTTTTCCATATTTGAGGTCTTTCTGGTTTCTTTAGCAAACAATCTTGTTGATTCAGCAGATGTTTATCGGGGTCTATCTTTTGGGGCAGCTCCTGGCACCGTGCTCCTGTTGTTTACAGAGCTAGCAGTGAGGTCGTCTACCCTCAAAGACGACCACCCTCGGCCGACTACCGAAAGAAATTGGGTCAGAATTGCTGCAAAGCCCTTCCTCTTGAAGCAAAGGAGAAAATAGTGGTCCCAATTGACATCACCGGAACTGTCCCGCAGAGGAGTGACCTCTACGACGCATCCATAAGAACTTTGGAAGGACCCTTAAACGTTTCCCAACAGGTCAATGGGTACGTAGCAAACCGTCACCTTAGTTCTCCGGATACCCATACATTCGGGCTGCAACCGGAAGAACTTATTGACGATATTATTTTCGGCCAATTTGATGGTCTGCTCTTCGGTGGGTATAAAGGATGTCCCATGTGGCATAGCTTCTCGGGAAGAAATACGGACATGAGCGGAGAAGGTCCTCGAACACTTCTTTTTTCAGCTCATCGATAACGTTATGGTACCATCTTGAATATTCGAACGTCACAACCAGTGGCAACTTTATTGTTTCAGAAGACGAAAAGTCTTTATTCTGACTGCAACATTTTTCTTGCTGTCCCAAGTAACGTGAGGGAGAGGAAAGCATTGTAAGGGTCTAAAAACGAATCACTAGCTTTGCTTATACTAGAGAAACACCCACCCCTGACTAACCGATTAGTACCAACGTCTAACCCCAACTGACTTCCAAGCTCAATTCACCTCGAATCACTATTTTCAAATTCTTCTTTTTTTATATATTCCAAAATTAACTATTTCATTGGATATGACGTCATCTCATGAAATAATTGCGTCATTCGTTTTATTTCATTTCATTCAAACTTTTGCCCAGTCGGCTGGGGGGGGGCTGTAGAATACACCGTCTGCTTCTCTGCAGAGGGGTAAGACCTCCCCCAACGAGTGTCCTGATATTGACACTAAACAATCTGATGGTGAGGTTCTAGCAATGCTGGAGCTTTGGGGAATATGGAGTACCCCTTTATTGCCGTTGCTCTTAGGTCCACTCTGGCCCGGAATGGTAGCACCTGATAGGGCCCTATCTATTGGTTAAATAGAACTAACAGCATACTTATGCTAAACTGAATTGTTTGAATAAACTGAATAGCTTGAAATAGAAATGTTTTTGACAATTAAACCGTACTTACACTTAAACTGTGTGCTTATGCTTAACTGAACTATTTGAAATAGAACTGTTTTTCGACATTAAAACTGTATTTACACTTAACTGAATTGTTACATATATCTGCTTGAATAGTTTGAAATGGAAATGTTTTTGACAATTAAACTGTGTAATTATGCTAAACTGAATAGTTTTAAATAGATTTTAAACAGATTATTTACATAAAAATGTATTTGGCGTTAAATAACCTACAAAGGTTGATATGCCATAAAACCCAATAAACCAAACCAAATCGTTCAAACTTATCACGTGACATAACTTCAACTTTGTTTCGTTTTCGTTTCTTGTCTTGAAACCTTATTATAACATGTGCTTGTCGTATCCTTCCGCGTGCGTCACGCGTACTACCCGACCTTGGTGCCGAATACAATTAGTACTAAAAAATGCCTGAACAATTCACGACCTCACCAAACTAAATAATAAAATAATTAATATTATTAATTACCAATAAGATATTGTGAATTGAATTACCATAACCAGAAAATCCGGCGAACACTTGCGTGCGACATACGGAAATACTGGACAGCTGTTTCGATATTATCATGTCTCATCAGCAGTGTATACCGTGATCTCCCCCACTGAAGTTCGAACCATCTTGTCCTCTGGTCAGTCACAGCGCCTGTTGGGTTGGACTCGGCTGATGTTGCCATCTGTGCGTTTGGAATCAGAGTGGTCTTGGCTAACGGGATGGCCTCGGACACTTTGGCCTGTGGAATGGCCTTTACCGACAGTGAAAGTGAGTCCTCGGACTTCGAAGAACCCTCCCCGACTGCAGGAGCAATCAAGAGGGAAAACGAAATAAAAAATCAACAACCTGAAGAAGTTGTTAGCAGGGAGGCCTTAACGATATTAGGAAATAAAGGGAATGGGCAAGAAAGAATCACGGTTCCCCTCATGGGGGAACAATGTGTCCAGGCACAAAGAGGAGGAGAAGCCGGAAAGAAAAGAAGAAGCAAAAAAATCTTCGATGATACTATATCAGCCCAGCAACAAGCTGGCTGGTAAAAATTGACAAAAAAAAAAAAAAAAAGAAAAAAAAAACAAACAAACAAGTGACGCGTGCAGAGTAGAAAACCCCTCGTCGAATAATAGAAACGGCATAAATTGTGGTCACACAAGTGCTTGTAAATCACTGAATCGTGCGATTTTAAGCACCCTGGTGTTAATATTTTGAACCGTTTACGCATACATCCTGGTACATGTTGACTGACATGGACCTCCAAACGTTGAGTTGTCCTACCTATATAGTCTGCGTCACACTGACATTGAAATTTATAAATTATCATACTTTCTTGCTGTATAGGTTGGACATCTTTTTGATTTGTTAATTTGTTTTGTTTGGTTTTATGGCGTATCAACCATTTTAGGTTATTCAATACCAAAACAATTTTATACATATTAACAGTTCTATTTCAAACAGTATAGTTTAGCATAAGTACAGTTTCCGTTTACACTCAGTAAAATGTAAAAACAGTTCTATTTAAAACAATTCAGTTTAACCTAAGTACGCATTTCAAGTGTCAAAAATAGTTCTTCGTAAGATGGTTTGTTTTTATGTCATATCAAAGATTGCAAATTGTTCAATGACAAATCCTGTCTAGATTTATATATTAAATACATATGGTTTGTGATCATTTTTCAGATAGCATTTTAAACAGACCTGAGCTTATTTTTCTCAAAAGATTTCAAGCTTTTATATCCAGTACAAATCATTCAATTTGCTTTTCCTCATTTGTTTGCACACAGTTAAATTATTACGAGAGTTGCAATGTAACAGTAAGAATTTAACATCAGTCATTTGTTCGCACACATTTAAATAGATATGTATGATATATAAGAGATTTAAAATCTTAAAAGGTGATTGAGCTTATAAGATTGCCAACAGTTAAATTGTTTCAATTATTGTAGTTATTGATTATTTCAAGATTAAGGCTGGCAACAATGCTGTCTGTGTCGCTATCCATACTTTCTATACTATAGGTCCTTTGTAGGTGTTTTGTTGATCCCTGAGCATTGGATTGTTTGATTCTTGAAGGCATTTAGAATGTGCTTCCTGGTCTTTCCTTGTTCACTTTGGTATTCATCTGTATTTTCGCCGCTTGGCTAATGGAAACTTGTGATTTTTGTGTAAGTTGTTCAGGTCTTATGGAAGACATGTCTTTTAGTCTGTCTTTAATGCTTTTTGGTGGACGGATTGGTGACTTATGTAACGGCGGTTTAGTTGGAGATTTTACACTTTTAGGAGTAGTTCGTGTTGGGGTGGTAGAGCGTACGTGTGTTTTTGTTTGGACTACAACATTGGATCTCTCCCCAATGCCAACCTGCTGCTAAGCTGGTGCTTGGTGAAATTCGGCCGAGTGTTGTTTTTTCGGGTGCTCATGAAACTTTGGCCAATCATTCGCTTCCAACTGGATCAATTTCTCCACAAGTGTTCTATATTTGTTGTCTTCATTGGTTCTATCCGTCCTCCGTGCAACAGAGGCATAGCTGCTTTCTCCCATATAGCCTCCCTACGATTCTTCTTGCTTCCCGGAAGGACACATTCTTCTTGTGTTTCACCTCAATTATTTCCTTTTCTTTTTGTAAACAACACAAAATCTTGCGTGAGCCGGGTGATCTTTTCGGCAGTTTGCACATGTAATTTCTTTCAAGCAATCTTCCTCTACGTGGTCCGGGTCCTTTTAACCGCATTTTGCGCACATCTGTTGTCCTTATAGTCTTCTTTGTGGTGTCCATATTTTTGGCATATGAAGACGTACTGCTCAACTCTCTCAAGACAACAGCCGATCTTCACCTCTTTGGGAGTATGGGGCTGATTAAATGTCAGGATGTAAATGTTGGTCTGGATTCATTAATCGCATTTTCTAATGGAGATTCTTATGTTTGTAACTCCTTGTTTTCCTAGGGGTAATGCTATCTCGTCTTCTGTGGCCAATGCCAACTCCTTACTCCGGATAACTCCCTTGGAAGTGTAAAGTTTCTCATGCGGGTAGGCTCTGCATTTCGTCGTATGAAAGGTTTTTATTTTTAATATGTTTTCTGCTTGCCTCCAGCTATCCACCTCGACAAGCAAGTTACCATTCCTTGATTTCTTAACAGTTTTCGGACTAGCCCTTGTAGAGATTACTTTTTCTATGAGTAAAGATGAGAATTTGGCTAAGCAGACCTCCTCCAAAGATTCAATAACAATGATTCTGGAGAAGTCTGCTGCCTCCTTCTCCGAGTCTGATTCTGAGAGGTTTCGTTTAGTTTTTCTTTATTTGAAAATTCCATATATGCTGTATATTTTTCACTGGCCTTGCGTTCCACCACCCACCACGGAGTCCAACTTGTGTAGGGAATGAACCAAGAGAGAAACTCATTCACCTTGGTTGAGACGGGGATACATGATTAGTATACTCGAGTTGAGGGTAGGCTTCCGAGCCGTTGCTAATTTCAGGTTCTCACCTCTAGTCAAATTCCTATTCTTCCAACGCAATTGACCCTCAGCCACCGTCTTCTAGCAGCTAACAGATAAGGGTTGGGAACGTACTGCAAGTGCAGATTTAAAAGTACGCTCGGGATAAAACATATAGGTGCTAGGGCTTGACATGACCTGCTGATTGATCAGATCGGGCCTATTCGGAGTGTTCAATTCGTTAGAAGAGCTTTGCATCTATCTATCTATCTATCTATCTATCTATGTTCCTATCTATTTCAGTCTAACCATGTCTGTGAAACTCTGATTGACACCCATTTAAATATATATATATCTAAATTTATAAAAAAAAAAACAACTTCGCAACTTTCTTCCTGTTACACAGAGTTGCACACGTAACCACAGTCAATAGACGAAATATGATCCGTCGGATGATCCTACTCTTAAGAGAAGCAGGAAGAGTGTGGCGGGGCTGATTTTTATAAGTTTACGTATATAAATATATATGTGTGTGTGTGTGTGTGTGTGCGTGTGTGTGTGTGTGTGTGTGTGTGTGTGTGTGTTCACGCGCGTAAAAACATAACTAAAATGCATATTGTTTGTGTGTGCAACTGACATCAAACAAAAACAACATATCATAGCGAGAATCTTTTGAAAGCTATCCGCTTAAAATGCTTTAACTTAGAGAATAATATAATATTCAGTCTAATTTTCAACAAAATCATATTTCCGCTTGGGACCTGCATTCGTGCAGAACGTCGTATTTTAATCATCCAAATTTTCATTATAACGGAGATAATTATGAAATGATAATTAGAATCCTTAACTCCTTCGTAAACAGAAGCATCAATATCATCATGGACCGTTATTCCAGCGGTAACACAATAGATGCTCAAATTGCCACAAATATTTCTCACTTTAAAGGAGGTATCATTCATCGCTTAATATATTATATCAAATCGATGTGGAACTTTAAATATCTAATTGATTTATTTATTCCTTTCTAAAAAAAAGTTTTCTTAAAATAATCAAATTGTTATTTTTATTTCTTTATTAAAATAGAAATAATTTAATCACTGTTATTTCGATCAATTATTTACGGTTGGTGAGTTCTCCGGCCTTCTTCTTAGGTATCACATGTCTCGCTTTTGGTAATCTTTATCTATACCCGACCAACCTATTTTGGATTATTGAAGAGGTTGAAATTCTTTTCTTTTTTTTTTTATTGAAGATTATCAGACACAAAACATACATGGAGAATGTCAGAGAACTTACAGATCAAAACATCATAACTGAAACAAGCAAGGTGAGGATACACGTCAAAATCATTCATTAAAAACACGTGA
This sequence comes from Sepioteuthis lessoniana, assembly GCA_963585895.1. Lineage (NCBI taxonomy): Eukaryota > Metazoa > Mollusca > Cephalopoda > Myopsida > Loliginidae > Sepioteuthis > Sepioteuthis lessoniana. Next base: position 2,193,594 of record OY757930.1, read on the forward strand.
AATTCAAATGAAAACCTTAAAAATACTTTTAAGTTGCATTTCCTAAAAATCTTTTTTTTCTTTTGTGTGAAGTATGATAACTAGAAGTATTTACCCGTATTTCATTCAGGTTTCAAGACAGTAATTGATTTTCATAAAATACTTTATAAAAGTCTTTTATTTATTCATATCTAACTTGTGTGTCACTTTTAAAATCTGATATTAGGAATACTAAAATCATTAAAAAAAAATCATTTACAGCGTGTGGATGAGAGACGATCGGAACCAGATCTCTGAATAAAGATTTAAATCTTTCCAAAAATAACCCTATCAATTCCAGAAAGTTTGTTTAAAATCGAAACAAAAATAGCATCGCCTGAGCTGTTAGGACTGACGGACCTTTGATGAATGTAAATTTAAAAAAAAAACTTCCATTCACTGCAAGAATGATATGTATAATGATTATATATATAATATAATCTTAGCAATAAATAATACTAATCTAATATCACAAATATTTTCATCATGAAAGAAGTTTTGGTTTGACAACATTATATGTGAGGTATTAGCTTTTATTCTTTTATTCTTATTTATTTATTTTTTCTGATGAAAATAAATAAATTCCATAAGTCCGTTTATCGTACAACAGCTAAGGTGTTGATTTTTGAACGGAAATGTATGTCCAATGTAGTTTTATCTTTTCTGTATATCTTTGGGAATTTTTTCTTTTTTCGAGAAAAATTAAGTTGGAGAGAATAAAATGGTTCTAAAGCGGCAAATTCTTTCATTCTTTCTTTTTTTCTTTCTTTCTTACGAATGTCCACATTTCTTCCTTTGTTCTTTTTTCCTATTTTCAATTCACATTTTTATAACAATCTCTGTCTCTGTATCTTTGCGCAATCAATGTGTTAATTTTTACACTTACATAATTACCTGCCCATGAGACACATAGAGAACAACGTCTATAACAAATGTGCGAACAAATACCTCGGGATAAGTAAGGTGTTGCTTTTTCGTAATTATTTTTTTTCTTCTGCTTGGCTTCATTTCCCATTAACTCTTAAACAGTTTTGACCCTTCAATCAATCAGATATTAGATGTATCGGTGAAACGTGAAACACTCACTCAAAAAACATGGTCTCCTTTTGAACTAACTCCCTTCCATTTTAATATCAAAATATTTTGGTATTAAAAATCATTTTCGTTTTGTGATTGTCAGTCCCAATGAAGAAACGAATGTTCACATTCTAAATAATTTTCTTTGAACAACGAAATTCCTTCTTTGTGTCTATAAGACAATAAATGCAACATTTTGACTGTTCCATTCAAAGGTCTTCTTCAGAAGTACTATTTGTATGGAAAGAGAATATCTTTTTCATCAGTCGGTGTACTAAACAAGATTTAAATAATCTAAACAGTAAAACGTATGATCTCATTAATCTTATTAAATTTCCCCACGTAAAATACTAAAAAAACTGCGCTTACCACTAAAAGACAAAACAAAACCAAAAAAAAATGAATTGTGGCTTAGATGATTTTAAAAATTTTGTCTTTTACCATTTCACTTTTCAATGTTTGAAAAAATATCTTTTCTTTCCATCGAGGTGAAATACTTTTTTGATAAAGAAGAGATTTAAAAAAAAAAAACAATAGGAATAACTCTTCTTGAAGATATGCATAAAAACATTCCCATTAACTGATTCTTTATTTCGAGCCAAAAAGAAAAGATTCGAAAGAAAAAGGCTAAATTTGAGATCAGACGGATTCGGCTTTCGGCAATTAATGACACCTTCGTTTTAATCTTAGACGTTAGAAACGTAAATTGCAAATTTTTTTGCATGAAGAAAAAAATTCATTTTTATCAATTAGTATTAATCAATTAATTAATTTTCAGTTTTATTTTCGGTCTCTTACAATCCTTCACCAAGTCTTTACCCAAGATCTGGGATGAGGGAAGGTTGTGACTATATTCATTCGATCTATTATTTTTTGCAATCTCTTTTGAGTGATATTTTTTGTCACATTGAATGTACTCTCCAAAGGATATAGGCAGTTCTGCAAAATGTAATTTTTTTCTATTTCATATCGACTGGGATTGCTAGGTATTTTGTTAATGTATTTATTTGTCCCTTTCTTGATTATACCCAGTGCTCCCACTATTACTGGCATGGTGGAAGTTGTAAAGTATCACATTTTTTCAATTTCTAGTTCTTTGTATTTACTCGTTTTATAATATTCTTTGATTTATATGTAATTATCTGTTAGCACTGCCATATCAATTAAAAGTCATGTTTTCTTTTATAAATACTATATCTACTCTAATGCTCTTTAATTTTCTATCAGTTTGGATTGACAATTGTCCAAGATAATAGTAGCTCTTTTCGGTTCTGCTATTGGTTCTGGTTGGTGTTATACCATTTTTCACAATCCAATGTTCCATAGTATTTGCGTTCTTTCCAAAAAATGGAATGTCTTATTTTATCGCGCCTTTCTTTATATTTTGTTGTCATTAGGATTCAGCAACTAAAATCTAAGTTGTCAAGTGATTCAGTTATTTGTTCGTACAATCAACATATAAGGTTCGATCGATTTTTAAAATATTTGCCTGATAGTTTCTAGTTGGTAGGATCTGGTCGTCTGTCTTCGCTTTCCGTCTAACAATTTTCAGTCATCAATAAGTCTTTATTATAAATCAGTATTTCTTTATGTAATTAGTGCTGTTTTGGTCACTGTAATTTGTCTTCTTTTTTTTTTTTTTTGCTCTTTTTAATGTTGTCTTTGTATTGATGCATCCAAACCATCTTCATTGCTGGCTAGTCTTCTTCCGCCTTCTTTTCTTGACACTCATAATATGTCTATTTGATCTCACGGGCGTAAACCCTTGGGCCACGTCATCAAACTTTTTGTCTTTTGGTCCATTTATCTAATTTCTTCTTTTCCATTTCAAGAAAAGTCCCGAGTATCTTACGAGAGGGACAGCCCTGGAGTTTATCACTTTGATGAGATTCCTGTTGCAGAGCTTGGTTTCCAAAAGTTTTCTGGGTCGTCTGAGATACTCTCTTGTGATTTTCCCCCCATCTACCCTTTCCAATATTCCCATATGTATTTGAACATTTTCTTTTCTCCAAACTTTCTGAATCTTTTTTATTTGGCTTTCTATTCCTATCGTCATTTGTCTTTTTCCAATTCTAATTGTTTGCATTACACATTTTTCTATGCCAAATTCCATTCATATATCTTGACAATATATTCTTGTTGTTTGTATTAGAGCCCCCGATTGTTTTTCATGTTTAGCCAACTCCTTGATATCGTCCATTTGTAGCCCCCGGAGCATTTTGTAAATATATGATTGAATGGCATCATTATTATTACAAATAGTAATGGCAAAAGCGCATCTCTCTGGAAGATGCCTCTCTGGATTTCACGTCTGATAAAGTTTTTGCCTCTTGCTGTCAATTCCACTTTCCTATTTTTTATGGCTTGCGTGATGAATTTTATCACATTTTTGGATATCTTGTACATTTTTAAATAATCTATTATATCCAGCGTTACGGGACAACATCATAGGCTTTTTTGTTGTCAATCCAAGCTTTGGCTATATTTATCTACCACATTTGTTCTTGAGGATGGACTGACCAAGTAAAGTAGATCACCTGTTCCTCTTTTTCCCTGATGGCATCCATTCTGTTTCTTCAGAAAATAGTCCTCTGCTTACGAGCGAGTAAAAGATCATTTGAATGAGAATTGTTCAAGTGATCAGATTACAAAACTTTATCAATTTTTGTTAAACACTCAACAAATAACATGAGCTAATGTGAATTTTATTTAGATTTTTGGTGAACAATTAATTTTGGTAAAGAATTGAGATCCTGCAGAAACATTGCTCCAGTTCAAGAAATTAAAGTGTTTCTTTTTTTCTGATTTTACAGAAGAGAAGTTTTCTCTGACATTTTTCTGCTCAGCATACAACAGATCTGGAAATAATTTTCATTCTTTATATTCAAGTTTATAAATTTATGATTTACAACTTAATCAAATTTTATGATCGGCGAGAAATAGGCTGAGGTTTATAAAATTGTAACGATTTATTTTTTTGGAGAAAAATTTCACTTATGTAAAATCTCTATAAAACCATGAAAATTATGAAATCTTGGTAAACATTATTAATATAAAACATATATGCTCATTTATTCAGTTAGATGAATTATATACTCATTAAATAATATTTGGAAACATCGAGACAATCTGTCTAAAAAAGGAAAAATATCGAAATAATATCAGAAAAAATATATTTGAGTAAACTTGAAAGAATTTGTAATAAATCAGAAAATCCTTCTTTCTTTCTTTAAACATAATAATTAAACGCTTAAACATCCATCATCATACTTAACGATGTCTTGGATATATATATATATATATATATATATATATATATCCAAGACATCGTTAAGTATGATGATGGATGTTTTTATATATATATATATATATATATATATATATATATATATATATATTTAAACATCCATCATAATATATAAACATCCATCATTTGGTCATATATATATATATATATAGCCTAATGAATAAAGTATTTGCCAATGGTCTGGGAGACCGGTGTTCAATCCCAGGTCGAGTCATACAAAAGACTCAAAAAATGGTACTTGATGCCGCATTGCTTAACACTCAGCATTATAAGGTAAGGATCAAGGGTAATGTGGGTCAATCCAGAGAAGGGAGTAGCGCTTTTCTCTATACCTCGATGTAGTAGCTATTGAAAAGGGAGCCTTCGGGTCACCCTCGACTGAGGTCGCCAACTACCTCTCTCTCTCTATATATATATATATAAGAAATAATAAACTTAGTAACGCAGTTTGGTTTCTTTTAATTGTATATCAACCCTTGCGGGTTATCTAATGCCAAAGGAGAAGAGCAGAAATTTAATCCATTACTGGAGAGGGTAAGGGGTTTCAATATCTTTAGCGTGAGTATTAGTCTGAAAGTGAATGTAGCAGCGGGACTGAAGTTCGAACTCACTCACTTTGAAGCTGCAATTCATCACTTTGCCCATTGCACGATGGGAACTTTCTCCTAAAATACAGTTCGCCAAATTTGAAAGATTTCGTTTCTTTTTCTTGACTGAACGAGTT